>CM033647.1:17584345-17920409 GCA_019512145.1 Engystomops pustulosus
ACATAGATGCAGGGTACATACACATAGATGCAGGGTACATGCACATAGATGCAGGGTACATACACATAGACGCAGGGTACATACACATAGACGCAGGGTACATACACATAGACGCAGGGAACATGCACATGGATGCAGGGTACATGCACATGGATGCAGGGTACATGCACATAGATGCAGGGTACTTACACAGAGATGCAGGGAACATGCACATGGATGCAGGGTACAAGCACATAGATGCAGGGTACATACACATAGATGCAGGGTACATACACATAGATGCAGGGTGCATACACATAGATACAGGGTACATACACATAGATGCAGGATACATACACATAGATGCAGGGTACATACACATAGACGCAGGGTACATCCCCATCAATTTCCAAGGATTTGCAGTGGTGTCGTTAGTTTCCGTTTTTAAATTTTTTGTTAGTCCTTCCGTTAATTGAGAGGATAGAGGGAATAACACCAACTAATGGCTATAAAATAATATAAAATAATGAAAACCGGAAACTGACGCTAATAGAATGCAAGGTATCAGTTTTTTTTTAATGGAAAATGGATACTTTGCTATAAATGTATCCGTCGCGCCGTATCTTTTTACATTTTTAATTTTTTTTCTAAATAGTAACTGTAAAGCGTAAGCTAAAACGCAGATGGGAACTGCCCCTAATATCCATATGCACAACCCCATACCATGTATATGTAATATAGTGATGATCATACAACACAGCAGCATAACATACATGTGATCCTACAACTCCTATCAGTATACATCATAGGTATAACGCAACTCCTATCACTATACATCATATGTATAACGCAACTCCTATCACTATACATCATAGGTATAACGCAACTCCTATCACTATACATCATAGGTGTAACACAACTCCTATCAGTATACATCATAGGTATAACGCAACTCCTATCACTATACATCATAGGTATAATGCAACTCCTATCACTATACATCATAGGTATAACACAACTCCTATCACTATACATGTGTGCTTAAATAGACAATTGTATTAATTTCAAATCATGCATTAAAAAAAAAAGCAAAAAACCCCCCCCCCCCCCCTATCCAGACCTCATCCGACACCCCAGATCCCCCATGTCTAGACCTCAGCTGACACCTCAGCTGGGAACGCAGAGATAACTATGAGATGACAACATAACACGGAGAGAGAGCGAGCCGGCACTGGGGGGGCCGGGATGTGTCCTGGAAGGGCATTCATGTAATGCACAGTCCACATTTTTGGGTATTTGCTAAGTGTTTTGAGGTTTTACTGGGAAAGTTTACATGTACAGTTAGTACACGTAGCTTACATAAAGTCTGTGATCCCCTTGTATATCCCATAATCCTCCGGTGGCATTAGAGGCTACTCTCTGAGGATCCATACATTAGATGCAAATGATTGCACCCGGACCTACAGACGGTCTTCCTGTACTGTAATACACCTGCACCACCCGGACCTACAGACGGTCCTCCTGTACTGTAATACACCTGCACCACCCGGACCTACAGACGGTCCTCCTGTACTGTCATTTTGCTATTGGCTGCTTGGTCTCTTGGCTATAATTGTGTCATACTGTGGTGTATAACTTGCGCAGGTCACATATATATGGAGCTGTTCACTGGTTCTTATCAGAATTGGATCACTTTCTGCTAATTCATCTAGGAAATTGTCTGTAATTGTCCAGCACTGACTTGTAAGAATTGAGCGACACTTATTTAAATTCCTTTGCCCTAAAATTCCTCAAAGGGTATTGTCATTCCTGCCGAAAACAGCTTCCAACCATCACAATGCAGATCTGACTCCGCTGGTGACTAACATCTATGACTTATGTTTTAGGACCCCCCCAAACAAATATTTTCAAGTTTTAGGAAATGTTAGGATAGGGGCCACTTGCTGTCAGTGCAGCACCCGCAGAAAATTCCCTCCAGCTTTCCCTTTTTCTACTGGTTATGGAGTAATATATGGGATACACACCACTGCATAGCTAGATGAATTTGAGGTTTAGGAATTGGATAACTTCTGTGATGGCAAATTTCCATCGAAAGGGGAAGTCTAGGCATCATTTTAGTAGTGGTTGCGCCTGGGTCTCCATCCATTATCTGGACACATTCTGGCCATCTGAATGGTGTCCTAGTGGTATCAGCACCATCCTCGGTGTGTGATCAAAGCTGTTCGAGAAGTTTTTTAAACATTGATCTAAGGAGTTGTTGAAATGTGGATTAACTTTAAACTTTCTTTTATACATATTTAAATATTTTTTTTTATACATGTATTTCAGTTTTGTGTCTTATGCTGTTTTTATACATATCATATTAACATTGATCTAATAGCGACATCCCATAGGATCAGTGTTATCAGTGATGTGTATGTACAGACTCGTGTCACCCCTACGCTGAGGGAATCCCTATGATGTAATATTAGTACCCCCTTTCAATATGAGCTCTATATTATTTGTGGCTGCTATGACACATACAGCATCGAGCTGTCTTTTTTTTGAAGAGTGAAACTCCTTGTACGTCTATGATACATGTACATGCGTAAATGCGACCGCTTGCTCTAAGTTAACTGCCGTTTGTTCCTTAGCTAATAGTTAAAGCGCACATTATGTGGCCATAATCATTATTACAGAAATGAGGGAGAACGATCATGGTTAGGTGTCCAAGTTTCGACTAGATGCTGGATAGAGGGAACCTCTCTTGATTTAGCTGATTTCACTATGACATGACAATGTTGGAGGATATTTCCATAGAATTCTGCATTGACCGGTTCCTCTGTTATTCCACCAGGGAATACATTGACTGTTGGCATATTGGGGGGTGTCCTTACAGCATCTGACCCTTGTGTGAACAGGGATAGCCTTTTCTACGCTGCTGATTATAATTGCAGATATCTCTAACCTGTTTGGACGTCTTACAATTGTATGTGAGATAATAGGAAGAGTATGACGGATCTGTATGTACCACCCTGAGAAGCCCCCCAGGTCCTCACGTCTCACTTGTGAAGTTATGTGCGGAGCTGTGTTCTGTCACCATAGAAACACTCCTGTGCTGTGAAGTGTGTTTTGTTACAATGTTTCTCTCCATTCTTCTGGGTCAGGAGGCGTGCGGCAGCGCAGGGAGGGATTGTTTTCCCAACCTTTTTGTTTGAGTAAATGATTCACATTGGTCACATGCGTCCTGGGAACCATGTATGTAAGTGGGCTTCACATCTTATGTCAGGCCTTACATAGATCCATGCATTTCCAGGAGGAATAACAGAGGCGCTGAAGTTTCTAAGGGTTCTAAGGGTGTAGGATTCACTAGTGTTGTGAGAATTGGGGGTCCCTTACACCCTAAATAAATGGAGAGCTACTTGCATTAGTTTTTAAAGTGAGGCCCAACTTTGCAGCCCCATAGCGTAAATATAGAACAGATATACATGTGTGTGTGGGGGTGGTGTGTGCATAGAACCACATTTCTATTATTCACTGGGCACCCCTATAATCAGTAAGTTATGTCCAATCCTAGAATTTGATCCAATATGAATACCCCTTTAAATCTACCATCAAAATCCATCATGATAAATCAGGACACTTACTCATAGATCCAGGAACCAAGACTGTGGTAATCTTCTTATATGTGTTATCCATGGTGTTCTTCCTTCTAAAATCACATTTTATTATCAGTCTGAAGGGCTGTTACCAGAGCCCCTCTGTGATGCAGCTTCACGGGCTGTTACATTGTGCAGGAGAATGCTGCAGTGAGATAATATCCGGCTGAGTGGGAGTCACTATAACAGCCTGTGAAGCTACAGCATGGAGGGTCTCTGGTAACATCCTCTAGAATTATTAGCATAATTCTAAAAGGTGATTTTAGAAGGAAGGAGAGCATAGATACCAAATATAAGAAGATTACCACAGTCACGGTGTCTGGATAAATGAGTAAGTGTCCCTGGTTTATCATGATGGATCCTGATAGTAGATTTGATCTACACAGGAATACACCCCATTAGGGTGTCTTGATGTGATTTATAGTGGAATCATCCCGGGAATTTTACCATAAACCGGTATCGGACACGGTACGGTCCACACGTCGGCTGTGTTTGCTGTATCTGGGTGTATGATCTGGTGCTAGCCGTGTTATTGCCGCTAGCAAACATCTCGTCTATTATGTGCACATTTTATGAGATCTCTCTGCATTCATCCACTGTCAGATGCCTGGAGTCTCGGGCCGGTGACGTCACCGCCAGTAACTGGGGCACAGTCTGCTCCGGCAGGCGGCAGCGATTTAGCTTTGACCTCTTGTAATGACACATGGGGGATATTGGCTATGCCCCGTATATAACATGAGTATATGAAGGGTGAATCACAGCTCATCTACTTAGAAAGCGGAGCAGATTTTGCCGCCGCTGGCGACACGATGGGTGTGTAGTGCACACTGGTCGCAGAGGGTAAATATGGGAGTGTAAAATATTTCCACCTATATCCTGCACTTTGACTTAGAATTCTGTGAGTTGTGGCTGGGATGTTGAGAAAAGTGTACTACAAGTACCATTATAGCCAAGAATAACAAAAATAAAAATTCTTTATGGAAATGTTACAAAAGTGCTTAAAGGGAACCTGCTGCCAGGTTTTACCCTACTAAACTATTAACTCCCTCAGGTAGGAGATGAAATGTCCCCTAGAATTCTCTTTTATGTGAAATCTAAGAAAAATCTCCCCCAAAGTAAAAAAAATCACATTTTATTATTAAATTGGGGAAGTTAAGAGGCCTCAGCGGTAGTGTCATTTTGAAAGCCCCTATCTTCTGTTCTGTAGCGCCTAGAAACATGCTACTGGTGTCATATTAAAGATAAGAATCTTGCAGACTTATGGATTTCTCATATACAGAACCACTGATAAAGGGAACTAAAGATAGTTGTGGATGCGAGCTTCAGATAAAGATCCAGTGTCCGCCTTATTTTTAATTGTTACTGTGTTCAGTTCTGTAGCTCACAGAACCATATCTTTAATATGACACAAAAAGCATGTTTCTAGGTACAACAGAACGTACGTCCCCCATACACTTCTATGGGCTCACGGCATCGTACGGGAGCAGTACGGTGCAGCACACGTGCGGCACCGTACCGCTCCGTAGCCCGGGAAAAGATAGGACATGTCCTATCTTTTCCCGTATTACGTCGCCGTGGCCCATATGTTCCTATGGAGAAGGGAGGGGGTGAGCAGCGCTCACCTCCTCCTCTACCCGCGCGCTGCCTTGTGCCCGCCGTGCTACGGTGTGGCGGGCAACGGCAGTGTGCATGTAGCCTAACATAGTACAAGTCCTAAAGCATCATTAACCCCTTATTGACTGGGCCCTTTCTTGTGTTTACACTTTTCATTTCCCACCTTTAGAAATCTATAACTTTTTTTATTTTTCCATGTACAGAGCTGCTTGTGGGCTTGTTTTCTCCATAACAAATTGAACTTCGTAGTGACGGTATTCAGAGGTCGCACTAACATTTTTCCAGAAGGGTAATAATACTCCTCTCACCATTTTTGAGGAGTATTTTTAGGCGAGGAGGAGTATGAAATTTTCAGTAATGCATATAAATAAATTCTGCCTGCAATCATTCATTTATGCATGCATATGATTGCAGCCAGTGTTTTGTGTGCTTAAATAGACAATTGTATTAATTTCAAATCATGCATTAAATTGGCCATCACTGGCTTATGGTAAAGGAGGGAGAGGCTTAGGGTAAAGGGAGCGGGAAAAGGCTTAGGGTAAAGGAGGAGGGATGCGAAGAGCTCAGAAGACAGCAGTGTGAAGAAAACCCCCTGTAAAATCAGTTGCCAGGACCCCTGGCAAGTATTATAGATCTGTACAGTGTGCCGTGGCACACTATTACAGATCCATAGCAAATTCTCCATATTACGCAATACAGTATATGTAAACATGCCTGTATCGTAGCGGTCCCGAAAGACCTGATCAACACAGTAAAACTGTATAAATTGGTATTTCCATGATGTCCAACCAAAGAATAAAGTAAACATGGTCATTTGGGACACACAGTGAAAACCGTAAAATCAAAGCCCACAAGAAAAAAAAAACAGCGCAATTGCATTTTTTTCACCAATTTCACTGCATTTGGAATTTGCTCCCGCTGCCTAGTAAACGGCGGTTGATATAAATACCGTCAGAGATCGCATTAACCCTCCACAGCGTCATTGACGCTTCCAAATACAGTATTACTCTTTGAAAAGCCCCCCTGCGTCTAAACACGCACTGACTTTTCCCTTGACGGGGAGACTAGGAGCTGAGCAGCAGCAGGTGTGCTGTGTCCTGACAGCTCGGCCCCCGCACAGCTGCGCTGTGTGGGTATTATGGAGGGTGGAGGGGACTGTTTGTGTGTGACCCGAGCAGTGCAGCACGGGACCAGCCCTCCTGACCGATGCTGTTTTCTGTAGACCGGGTCACAGTGGGGGAGCTACCGGAAGCCACGCCCCTCCCATGCGATGTCTCTGTGTGATAGTGTGGCAGATATGAAAGGCTGGGGCTGACCAGAGGGCAAGGTGACAACAGATCAACCAGGGACCTGGGGCTGACTCCATAGTGAGTAATCACATGAGTGTACACCTGCAGCCGCCTGATGCCAGGCAGGGTTAACATGGAGGGGCATATATCATGTATACAATGGTAAAAGCAGCCTTACATTTAGGTGATAGTGGCTCCTTCTACTTCAGTAAGTGTTTCTGAGACATAATATTTTGGTGGATATGGCCATCCCCGCAATCACAGTCACAGCTGTTGCAAGGAGCTTCAATTTGCCGCATTGTTGCTGGGCTGTTTGTGGGTCAGGACTCCGTGAGAACCAGAAGCGGACATGTGACGCTCATCTCTAGCGGCCAGCATTGTCCACAATCAGGTATGCATGACCAGCATCACCACCCATGCGTGGTCAGGGGTGGCCTGGGGCGTCATCCATAGTCTGGAAGGGGTTGCTGGGGGTATCTATGGTCTGGACATAGGGAGTCTGGGCATCAGCCATGGTCTGGATGGGGTGAGGGGTCTGGGGTGTCAGCCATGGTCTGGACAGGGGTGAAGGAGGTCTACGGTGTGAGCAAGGTTTGGACAGGGGGCTGGGTGTCAGCTGAGGTCTAGACATGGGGATCTGGGGTGTCGGATGAGGTCTGGATAGGGGGGGGGGGGAATCTTGTTGCTCTATATTAATGACTCGGACAGCCCGTCCTGTTCTGTAATACAAAACCTTCACCAACCCGGACCTATCGTACATCCTCGTACTGTGATTCAACCTGTCACATACCACCCCTGGGACCTACAGACAGTCCTCCTTTACTGTAATGCACCTTCACCAGAAACACCCACCCGACCTACTACTGCCCAATCACTGTACTGTTCCTACATACCTTCACCACCACGCGGACCTACAAGACAGACCTCCTGTACTTGTAATGCACCTTGCACCCACCCTGACCTACGGACAGTCCTTCCTTACGTCATTTTGCTTTGGCTTTTCTTTTTCCCTCTTGGCTATAATAATGTGTCATACGTGGTGTAATAAACTGGGGCAGGGTCACATGTATTATGGACTGTTCATTGCTTCTTATCAGAATTTGATCGCTTTCTGTCTACTTCATCTAGAAAATTGTCATGTAATTGTCCAGCACTGCCTTGTAAGAATTGAGCGACACTTATTTAAATTCCTTTGCCCTAAAATTTTCCACAAATGGATTGTCCCATATCCTGCTAAACTCTTCCAACCATCACAATTGCAGAAATTCTGACTCTGCTGTGACTAACAATCTGACTTATGTTTTAACCCCCCCCCCCCCACACAAATATTTTCACGTTTTAGGAATGTTAGGATAGGGACCCTTGGCTGTCATTTTGCACTGAACCGCGTATTCCCTCCATCTTTCCTCTCCCTTTTTTACTGGTTTTGGAGGTGTATAGGGATTACAACCACCACTGCATAGCTAGATGAATTGAGTTTAGGAATTGGATAACCTTCTGTGATGGCAAATTCACATGAAAGGGGAAGTCTGGGCATCATTTAGTAGTGGTTGCTCCTGGGCCCTCCATGCCATTATCTGGACAGATTCTGGCGAGCTGAATGGGTCCTAGTGGTATCCAGCACCATCCTCGGTGTGTGGATCAAAGCTGTTTCGGAAGTTTTATAAACCTTGATCTAATAGTTGTTGAAATGTGGATTTACTTTAAACTTTTTCTTTTATACCCTATTTAACTATTTTTTTTTATACATGTTATTTTGCATTTTTGTATTATGCTGTTTTTATACACTATCAATAATTAACCATGATCGAATATCGACATCCCTAGGATCAGTGTTATCAGATGATGATGTATGTACAGACTCTCGTGTTCACCCCTACGCTGAGGGAATCCCTATGATGTATATTAGTACCACCCCCCCCCCGGCGCCCCCTTTCAATAATATGAGTCTCATATTTTGTGGGCTGCTATGACACATACAGCATCGTAGCTGGGCTTTTTTTGAAGAGTCAAACTCCTGGTACGAGTGTCTATGATACATGATACATATGCGTAAGGCGACCGCTTGCTCTAAGTTTAACTGCCGTTTGGTTCCGTTCCTTAGCTAAATAGTTAAAGGCGCACATTAACATGATGCCTAATCCTTATTACAGAAATGAGGGAGAACGTCACTATGGTCTGGTGTCCAAGTTTCGACTAGATGCTGGATAGAGGGACCTCTCTGTCTTGCTTGATTTCACACTTGACATGACATGTTGGTAGGATATTTCAGAGAATTCTGAATTGACCGGTTCCCACCTCTGTTATCCAACCAGAATACATCGACTGTTGGCATATTGGGGTGTGGTCCTTCCAAACAGCATTCTGACCCTTGTGTGAACAGGGAATAGCCTTTTCTAACGCTGCTGATTATAATTGCAGATATCATCTCACCTGTTTGGACGTCTTACAATTGTATTGGATAATAGAGAGTATGACGGATCTGTATGTACCAAACATGAGAAGCCCCCCAGGTCCTCACGTCTCACTTGTTAATTTATGTGCGTAGCTGTGTTCGTCACCCATAGAAACACGTCCTGTGCTGTGAAGTGTGTTTATGTTACAATGTTTTCTCTCCATTCTTCCTGGTCAGGAAGCGTGCGCACGCAGGGAGGGATTGTTTTCCCAACCTTTTTGTTTGAGTAAATGATTCCCCTTGGTCACCATGCGTCCTGGGAACCATGTATGTAAGTGGGCCTTCACATCTTATGTCCGGCCTACATAGATCCATTGGCATTTCCAGGAGAGACATAGGCGCTGAAGTTTCTAAGGTTCTAAGGGTGTAGGATTCCCTAGTGTTGTGAGAATTGGGGGTCCCTTTACACCCTAATAAATGGATGAGCTACTTGCATTAGTTTTTAAGTGAGGCCCAACGTTGCAGCCCATAGCTAAATATAGAACAGATAGCCTGTGTGTGTGGGGTGGTGTTCGCATAGAAACACATTTCTATTAGTCACTGGGCCACCCCCCCCTATAATCAGTAAGTTATGTCCAATCCTAGAATTTGATCCAATATGAATACCCTTTATCTACATCAAAATCCATCATGATAAATCAGGACCTCTCATGATCCAGGAACCAAGACTGTGTAATCTTCTTATTTGTGTTTATCCATGGTGTTCTCCTTCTAAAATCACATTTTTAATTATCGTCTGAAGGCGGCTGTTACCAAGCCCCGCGTGATGCAGAGCTTCCGGCTGTTACATTGTGGCAGGAGAATGCTGCAGTTAGATAATATCCGCTGAGGGGGGGTCACTCTATAACAGCTGTGAACTACATCATGGAGGGTCTCGGTAACAAATCCTCAGAATTATTATGCGATAATTCTACGGTGATTTTGAGGAAGGATAAAGACATAGATTACCCAATTCCGAAGACTTACCAGTCATCACGGTGTCTGGATAAATGAGTACAGTGTCCCTGGTTTATCATGATGGATCCTGATAGTGTTTGATCTACACAGAATACAACCCCATTAGGGTGGTCTTGATGTGATTTTTACGTGGAATCACCCGGGAATTTTACCATAAACCGGTAATCGGACACGGTACGGTCCACACGGCGGCTTGTTTTGCTGTATCTGGGTGTTGATCTCTGGTGCAGCCGTGTTATTGCCGCTAGCAAACATCTTTTCTTCTATTATGTGCACATTTTATGAGATCTCTCTGCATTCATCCACTGTCAGATAGCCTTGAGTCTCGGGCCGGTGACGTCACCGCCAGTACCTGGGCACAGTTCTGCTCCCGGCAGGCGGCAGCGATTTAGCCTTTGACCTCTTGTAATGACACATGGGGATATTGGTCCTATGCCCCGTCTATCACATTAATTATATGAAGGGTGTAATCACACAGCGTCATCTACTTAGAATGCGGAGCCTTTGCCGCGCTGGCGAACGAATGGGTGTGTAGTGCACACTGGTCGCAGACGGTGTAAATAGGGAGTGTAATATTGCCACCTATTTCCTGCCTTTGACTTAATTCTGTGTGGTGTGCATGGTATGTTGATAAAAGTGTACTACAAGTACCAATTAATAGCCAAAATAACAAAATAAAAATTCCTTTATGGAATGTTACAAAAGTGCTTAAAAGGGACTGCTGCCAGGTTTTACCCTACTAACCTATTACCCCTCAGGTAGGAGATGAATGTCCCCTATAATTCTCTTTTATGTGAAATCTAAGAAAAATCTCCCCCAAGTACAAATCACATTTATTATTAAATTGGGAAAGTGAAGAGGCCTCGCGGTAGTGTCATTTTGAAAGCCCCTATATTCTGTAGGTAGCGCCTAAAACAATGCCTACTGGTGTCCATATTAAGATAAAGACTCCTTGCAGACTATGGATTCTCATATCCAGAACCACTGATAGGGCACTTAAAGATAGTTTGTTTGATGCTGAGCTTCCATATAAAGATCCGTGTCCGCCTTATTTTTAATTGTTACTGTGGTTCAGTTTCGTGTATGCTCACGAACCATATCTTTAATATGACACACACGCATGTTTCTAGGTACAACAGAACGTGACGTCCCCCAACACTTCTATGGGCTCACGGCATCGTACGGGAGCCGTAACGGTGCAGCACACTGCGGCACCGTACCTCTCCGTAGCCCGGAAAGATAGACATGTCCCTATCTTTTCCCCGTATTACGGTCGCCGTGGCCGCATATGGTTTTCTATGGAGAAGGGCGGGGGTGAGCAGCGCTCACCTCCTCCTCTTCCCCCCGCGCTGCCGTGTGCCCGCCGTGCTACGGTTTGGCTGGCAACGGCAATGTGCATGTAGCCTACCATAGTACAATTCCCTAAAGCATCATTAACCAACCCCTTATTGACTAGGGCCCTTATCTTGTTTTTACCCTTTTTCATTCCCACCTTTAGAAATCTATAACTTTTTTTTATTTTTCCATGTACACGGCTGCTTGTGGGCTTGTTTTCCTCTCGCATACAAATTGAACGTCGGTATGACGGTAGTCAGAGGGTCGCACTAACATTTTCCAGAGGTAATATACTCCTCGCAACATACTCACCATTTTTGAGATTATTTTAAGGGCGAGAGGAGTTAGAAAATTTTGCAGTAATGCAGTATAAATAATTCTGCCTGCATAATTCATTTATGCATGCATATGATTAGCAGCCAGTTTTTTTGTGTGCTTAAATAGACAATTGTATTAATTTCAAAATTCATGCATTAAATATAGAGCCCAAGATCCCCCCCCCCCTATCCGACCTTCATCCGACACCCCAGATCCCCATGTCTAGACCTCAGCTGACACCCATCCCCCTGTCCAAACCTTGGCTCACACCCGTAGAGCCTCCTTCACCCCTGTCCAGACCATGGCTGCCACCCAGACCCCTCACCACCCCCATTACAGACCCATGGGCTATGCCCAGACTTCCCTATGCCAGACCATATATGACCCCCAGCAAACCCCTTCCAGACTATGGATGAACGCCCCGGCACCCCTGACCACCACGCAGTGTTGGTGATGCTGGTCATGCTACCTGATTGTGGACAATGCTGGCCTCTAGAGATTGCAGCCCCATGTCACGATGTCCTCGTTCTTGTTCCTTTCTGGTTCTCCGTGAGTCCTGACCCCAAACAGCCCGCAACAATGCGGCAATTGACTCCTGCAACATCTGTGACTGTGATTGGCGGGGGATGCCAATCCAATACCAAACTCTTATGGTCTCAGAAACTTTACTGAAGTAGAAGGCCCCTATCACCTAAATGTAAGGATGCTGTTATTACACATTTGTATACATGATATATGCCCCCTCCAATGGATAACCCTGCCTTGGCATCAGCTGCTGCAGGTGTTACACTCATGTGATTACTCCTATGGCGTCGACCCCAGGTCCCTGGTTGATCTGTTGTCACCTGCCCTCTGGTTAACAGCCCCTCCTTTCCATATCTGCCACACTATCACACACATACATCGCGGCATGGGGGGGGGAGTGGCTTCCGGTAGCGTCCGCCCACTGTGACCCTTCTACAGAGAAACAGCATCAGGGCAGGGAGGGGCTGTGTCCCCTGCTTGCACTGCTCGTGGTCCAAACACAAACAGGTCCCCTCCCAACCTCCCCATAATACCATCCACAGCGCATCTTTGCGGGGCCGACTGTCAGGACGCAGCACAACTGCTGCATGCTCAGCTCCTTAGTCTCTCCCCATCACAGGAAAAGCAGTGCGTGTTTAGACGCATGGGGTGCTTTCACAGAGTCATCACTGTATTTGGCAGCGCTATGACGCTGTGGGGGGTTTAATTGGCGATCTCTGACGGATTAATTCAAACGCGCGTGTACTAGGCAGCGGGAAGCAAAATTCCAACTGCGTGAAATTGGTGGAAAAAAATTCAATTGGCGGCTGTTTTTTTTTTTCTTGTGGGCTTGTATTTTAAACGGTTTTCAACTGTGGTGTCCGCAATGACCATGTTTACTTAGCTTGGTTGGGACAATCATGAGAATAACCATTTATACAGGTTTTACTGTGTTTGATCAGTTCTTTTCGACCCTACGAATACCAGGCATGTTTACAGACTACTGTTTGCAAGTATATGGAGAACTTTGCTATGGAATCTGTAATATGGTGCCACGGCACACCTGTTTTATAACAGATCTTATATACTGCCATGGTCCTGGCACTGATTTTAGCAGGGGGTTTGTCTTCACACGCTGTCTTCTGAGCTCCTCTGCATCCCCCTCCTTTAACCCTAGCCTTTTCCCCTCCGTTACCCTACCCTAAGCCGCTCCCTCCTTTACCACTAACCCGTGAATGGCCAACCTTTGGAGACAGAGTGCCCAATTACAAACAAAACACCACTTGTTGTTGCAAAGTGCCATTACCTTATTGTCCTCTGTATTACAGGTTGCCCTCGTACTTGGCATCATGATTCACCAATACAATAGAAGATGGAGACATGTGGATTGTAAGCTTCCCTCCAGGTTCCCCTAAAGGAGGCAAGAATCAGGGTTCCCAGAGCTGGAACTCTGTGTTGGGGTGAAGGGCCTGGGTGCCCACCGAATGGCTGTGAGTCCACCTCCCTCCGGCACCGTGCCATAGGTCGCCACCACTGCCCTAAGCTGCAACACTCTCCTATTTTTCCGCTTCACTCCGTTAGTTTCTAGTGTCCACTACACCTGTCCAACGGGGTCATGAGGCCCTCTTCAGCCATTGCATGACCATCTCCCTGACCACTTGAACGTCAATTTGTGACTTTAGACTATTGCCATTGATGAGTTTACAGGAAATCGCTGTGAGTGGAATGGTTTGCGCTGAGTTTATTAGTTCTAGGCTCCGGGAGAAATCCATCCAGGTCATAACCAGAATCAATGTGTTCTACTTGACTGGGGACGACAAAGCCGTTAGAAATTTCCGAGTCTCGTTATTCTCTTGAATGTAGGAATCACCATGCACTTGTTATAACTGAACATTGCGTCAAAGACAAAGGGCTATAGTTTTGATATCCTGGCCCTGTTCTCCAATGTGGACCACTTACTGGCTGAAGAAGGTCCTTTGACCCTCCAGAACTTCTAGATGGATGCAAGAGTTTGAAGACCCATATATCCCGGTGTTCCAACCTGTGCAGGGCACGCCCCTTTAAGAGCACAAAAAATCTCCACACTTGACAGTCACAAAGTGGACTTTCATCATAGGATTTTTGTGTTGTGTTCTCCTTAACTCGCCCCATGTAATGCGATGTAGCCTGCGTCCACAGCTGTGATGCAATTACTCCATTGGAAGTGACCCGCCCTCTTTTGGCATCATTTAGAATTTTTCCCCCATCCTCTCGGAGTGAACAACGCTTTCTCTTCATTCAGTGATGCAGCTCTAGTGTCAGCTGGATTTTCCTAGCGATTACTTAGTAAATGGCTCATACAAGGTCCCCTCTTACGGAGCCTCTCCACCTTCTACTGCTTTGCTTCATATTTCAAACTTTTCCTTTCTTTCTTTTAAAAGAAGTGTTTTTCTTTCATATCCTGGTTTTAACAGTTCTATAGGTATTTGCCATTCTCCTGGACTATCTGGTAGTTTCCCAAAAAATAAAGGGAGACCCCCTGGAGCCACATCATAATGGACAAACCCCCGTGCACTTCCACGGTCCCCCCCATCTACTGGGCCTGCTAGCAAAGATCTCTTGTTTTTATAGGCGCCCTTCTTCTCACATATCCATGAGCTGCGAGGCTTCCCTGATGGGATCCCTGTCTGTATCAGGATGGACTCTCCATACAGTTGGGAAATATTCACCGACCCCCCCTGACATGGGAGCTTTAGTAATGGAATGTTTCCTTTTAAATAAGTCCTTTTTCAATAGTCTGAATGTTACTTGGGGAATTAAGTTGATTATTAGCACAGGAACCTGGGGGGAGGGGGGGAGAGGGGGATTATTACTCGCTGCAGTTTTGTGGCATAGACAATTCACGATTTTTTGTAAAGCCTTAGGGCAGTAGGTGCTATAGAGCATTGAGAGCTGATCAGATATATACAGTGTACTATCTCAAGGGCATGTTATAGAGCGGAGCAGATTATATACATAGTCCTATCTGCAGGCAGGTGTTTTAGAGCAAGAGGGGCTAGTCAGAGTTTCAGTGCCCCTATCTGCAGCCTGAATGTTATAGAGCAGGATGATCTGAGCGATTGTACATAGCGCCTATCTGCAGGCAGAGTGTTCTAGAGCGAAGGAGCTGATGCAATAGTCATATGTCCGTCTGCAGCAGCATGTTAGAGCATGAGGACTGAGCAGATTTTACATAGTGTCCTTTCTCTGCAGGCAGCATGTTTATATAGCAGAGGGAAAGCTGAGCCGATTGTACATAGCGTCCTATCTGCAGGCATCATGTTATAGAGACGGAGGAGCTGATCAGTATAAATATGTTCTATTACTGTATCATGTACTAGAGCAATCTGAGCTCAGAAGGTGTGTGTAGTGTCCCCCTCTGCAGGCAGCAGTTTGGAAGCAGGAGGAGCTGCAAATATTGTACATAGTGTCCTCTCTGCAGGTAGCAGTTTAAAGAAGAGGGCCGTGTCTGCGGTTTTATACCATACTTATTGCTCACCACCTCCTGCTCAGAACTACGGGAAGCCATGTTTTCTAATTCGTAACCCCCCTTATGGGCAGGTGGTACAGAAATGCTGATTTACAATTTACTTGGGCCTGAAAAGAACGTAAACTTGTTTGAGCCCTGCCTTTCCGCTATGATAACAAGTCACACTTCTCCACTTGTAATTTGTTTGGAGTTTGTAACGATTTCTTGTGTCCTCGGAGTGATGTCAGTCACACTTCCAGATGGGCCGCCTCCTCCCCCTCCGGCCTCTCCCGGATTAGGAGGGGGTGACGCTGGCTCGATTTGACCTCCTCCCCTCCATCCGGGATTTTAATTCCCTTTGCTATGGCCGGAGGCCCTTCTGCATTGGGGGTGGCTGTGCTGCAGAACCTCTCGCTTACGGACACTGCAGGGTGTTGGAATTTGCGCCTGTATACATTACTGCTTCTGTGATTTTCTGCTATAACGTTATTAAGTTTTAGTTTTCATGCCACTCCATACCTTGGGTACCAAGGTGTGCTGCTGCGTTGTCCTGTAGGGGCTATGTTCTGTCATGTGGGCAGCTCCCCCTTATACTTGCCTCTCCTTTCCCATTTAAAGGATCGTTTCTTGACTGCATCTTATTTTCGCTGTCCCTCCCCTGGCATAAATCTCACCCTTCCCCCAACAGCGATTACCCAAACCCTGCTACTTTCCTTTCCCATTTTCCACATTAAGCTTCTACCATCCTGCAGCTCGGTTGTGCAGACATTTATCATCCTCGATTTTGTAGGGAATCCATTTTTTTTTTTACATTGCATGTGAAGAATTAGAGGAATTAAAAAAATATGTTGTATTAAGGCAAGGCTTCCCTTCATCCGCAATGTGGTATAGAGCTGTAGTCAATAGTATAAGGAGTCATTCGGGCCGTCCTATTAAGACGATTCAAATTTTAACTCACAAACGTCAAACAACATAGTTTGGACACACGTCCCCTTTAAGGGCATCTAACCAAATATTGCAAATGAGCCGGAGGGGCTTCTCCAGCTCCATAGGTTTATGTAAAAAGGCAAACAACCCTGGCGCCCCTCAGGCTCATTTGCATACAATCCTTTATCCTAACGGTATATGTCATTTAAGGGTTTCTCCTCTGTAATTTGCGCATAGTAGCCCATATCGGGTCTGCAAACAAAAGATAAATAGTCCTCCGTAGCATCTCGTGTAGAATGGAATTCAATTATTAATCCGCATTCAAAATCCCCATATCAACCCTCACAATGAGCCCCGTCTCCAGATGAGCTTATAGGGAAGCGAGAAGGTTTTTGAATTTGATTCGGCCGACCCACTGGACTCCAAAGTTTTTGAAATAAGCAGAGACGTTTGTCCTCCTACTGCTCCCCTAATTCCCCCTCCCCCCCAGTGATCACAAACAGCAAGGGCTCTCACTCTACTTGATGGAGGGGCATGTGAAACAATGCTCCATTTGAATATTATGGCAGTGTTTGAAAGTGTTGATCAGCGCGCTTTGGTATCTCAGCACTTACTCTTGGCAGAACCCCCTTAACCCCTGTCTACTGGGAACGTTCCCTTTCTTTATCATTAGTCTTTTGTAATTCATTCTGGGGATCAACATACTGTCCTACCTCCAGCCTAGAGTAAGACGAGTTTTTGTTTTTACTGCAAATTGGGCACAGTTCCCAGCGCGGAGGTGGTCAAGAAAACCCAAACCACTCCCTGCAAGGAAGCCTAGTTTCCTGTGAATTTCTCTTTCTCCGTGTTGTGCACCTGCGTAATGTGTCAGGTTTTGCGTTTTTGCCCAGGGGGGTCCTGTAGGAAGATATTTGGGGTACAACTATTGCATGGCTATGCTTCAATTATTCCCATGCATATAACTCGTGGTTTGCAGAAAAATTTCTGCAATTTATTTTGTACAGACCTTGAGTCTATGAGAACAAGTGAAAGCAGTACATTAAATATAATGGGTCAATGTGTAATCTGTGATTTTCACGGATCGGAAATGGATGTGACAAATGTTTTCTCTATAACGGCCCAATGGGTGGTGACAAACTTGGCCAATTATCTTAATTCAAACTGGTCAAAAACGCATGCGTTTTTTTCCGATATGAAAACGCACTACTAATAACGGCCTAAAAATGCCATGTGTGTCACCACCCTAAGGCTACGTGCACGCAAACACTGGGGGAGATTTACCATCAAGTTTCTGAGGTAAAACTGTTCTATTTGCCCATGAAAACATCATAGCTCAGCTTCATTTTCTCCCACAACGAATTATAAATAAAACTGACTGCGATTGGTTTCCAGGGCACCTAGACATGTTACTCAGAAAACTGATGATCATCTCCCCCCTGTTTGTTTTTGTCCGTGTACTAGCATTTTTTCAACTGATTCAGCTATGGTAACCTTGCATTTTGCCATACCCAATGCCTCGGGGACACTAGGTTTTTACCGATGTTGTTTGCTTCAGAAAACTCTGATCAGGTGCCATTCCTGCTTGTGTTTTCCACTGAGTACTTCCAAGTTCATGGGAACTTGCAAAAATACGATGTCATACGGATGGCATCATTGGTGCGTCCGTATGTGAGTCATTTTTAGAGGTTTACACATTGTGACCCACAAGTAGGTGGGAAGTTAGAGTGACATCATTTGGCAGCCTACGTTTTTTTTTTTTTTTTGTGTGGATCACCAAAAACAAGCGGGCGACACACGATCGTTTTTGCGTACAAATGGCTTCGGCTAACGGATACACATTGATGACATAATGAGAGAAACATCGGACCTCAAATCTCGTTGTTGGTAGTCTAGAGGGCCTCTTAGTATCACGCCATAGCATATACTATACATTAGTATAGGTCCAACCGGCATGCACATTGTTAACTTTCCACCGGCAGCAGAACTTTCCATTTCCCACATCTGATTGGGGGAGAAAACCCTTCATAAAGGAGCCGATCCGTTCAGATGTCCATTCCTATGGATCCTGAGATATTTGGTTCCTTATAAGTGCATCCCCCTATATCAGGGATACATATGTATTAATAATAGGATGATACATGCAACTCTGCGTTTGCTCTGGGCTTTTCCTTTTTCTATTTGAGATTTCCAAGCTAACCCTTATATACTCGCGTTATAAGCCGACCCCAGTAAAAGCCGAGCCGCCTAATTTTACCACAAAAACCTGCTGGTAAACTATATCTGTTTACTCGGTATAAGCGACTTTGGGGTTTCAGCACAATATTTATTGTGCTGAAAAACGAGGCTTATACTCTAGTATATAAGTATTTTGGAGAATGAAGCGAGGACTAGACGGATCTGGAAGCGAGAGCCATGAAGAGGCTCAGGTGTAAGTCCTATGGAGTAAGTAATCTTGATGGCATCCATAGGTGGTACGTCGCAACTGGTCTGAATAGAAGTGGCTATTCTTATCCTCTCGCATCAGAGGACCGCAGAGGCCTTCCAAGGACACCACTGACATATTACAGAGTACTTTACCAGATGGGGACAATCATATCAGATTGCTTGTAATCTTGCACATTCACATCGAATTGCACGATGAAAGGATTTTTATAAACCATACATTTTGGTGTGTTTGTTTAGAGTCATCGAGTACATTCCTGCCATTTCAAGGAAAATTTTTTAAGTTATGTGGCATCGATTCCCGTTCCCATCGCAGTACCTAAGGATAATACCCAGTGAATTACAATGTAGTAGCGTGGTACCATTTAGGTTACCTTAGTTAGGGGTTTTCTCGGTGAATCTCGACCCCCAGGCTACCCTATGAGCTCCTATTCCTCAGTTAAATGGAATACTAAGAATATTTTTAGATGTATAATGGTGATGGCTTGTTTTCTTTATTGAAGTGATAATTTTCCTGGCCTAATGGAAAATTTACATTGTAGAAACTTGATGGGAACGATGTATAGAAGCACTGGGTCCCCAGGCTCATCAGATCCTCCATTCAATGTGTATGGGGTTAAGAAATTTCTTTTCCGAAGAAGCACTGTGGGGACTCCTCTGGAGGACTGGGGGCCCCACGGTAGAGCGATGTCAAGTACATTCACAATATACTGCAGAACATAATATTGCAATAGTTTCATCAGATCATCCTTCCATGGGGAGGGGGGTTTAAAAAGTTTGTAAAAAAAAAAAGTGTATTTCAAAATTTGGGTTCTATAATTTTATTTACCGTATATAAGAACCAAGAGCAATCGTATTGCTGTCTATAAAGGTAATTTTTGTGCAAAAAAGGGGATATTTTACCCTCGCCACCATGCCCTTTCACCCCAGGTTAACTTGGTAGCCTCGGACGTCATACGTACAAAAAGTGCATTAGAAGTTTCAATTTGCCCGCAAATATTAGCCCGATACGGTTTAACCAAAAATGTATGAAAAATGGAAACAGCTGCATGAAAGGGTTAATAAAGAAAATTTCAGCTGGAGAATCCTAAGCAGAGTTGTGAGTCTGTCTGTATATTGTATCCGTGCCACATACATATACAGACAGCCAGACTGACCCTCATGACAATGCTTTAACTCAGCTGTGAACGCAGAGATACTATGAGATTACAACATACACGGAGAGAGAGCGAGCCGGCACTGGGGGCGCCGGGATGGTAGGGTTGTCCTGGAGGGCATTCATTAATGCACATTCCACATTGTGGGTATTGCAAGTGTTTTTGAGGTTTTACTGGGAAAGTTAGGTGACGTCTCCTCACTGGAATGTTTGCTTGTTATGCCCAGAGTAATACGAGGTTCAATACCCATGGCGTGTTCCCTGTGCCCGAGTAACGATGTTACAACACATGGCACTGTTATGGCTATGCCCTAGTAATACTGGAGGTTACACACATGGCGTGTTTATTCTGTGCCCTTATACGATGTTACAACACTTGCGTGTTTGCTGTGCCCGAGTATCGAGGTTACATACCATGGCATGTATATGGCTGTGCCCGAGTATACGAGGTACATCCACAATGGAAGGTTAGCCCTATGCCCTAGTATACGAGGTTTACTACACATGGCATTTTATTGCCTGTGCCCGAGTATACGGTTACATACACATGGCGTGTTATGCGTGCCCGATTATACAGAGGTTTACATACACTGACGTGTTATGGCTGTGCCTAGTATACGAGGTTACATACCATATGGCGTGTTCTCTGTGCCCGAGTATACGAGGTTACATACACATGGCATGTATCTGTTCCAGTACGGTTATACCGGCATGTTGCCCCGAGTATACGAGTTACAGTAACATGGCGTTAGTAGCTGTTGCGCGAGTATACTAGGTTAAACATACAATGGCGTGTTATGCTGTGCTCGAGTATACGAGGTTAATACACATGGCGTGTTTATGCTGTGCCCGAGTATACGCGGTTTACATACAACATGGCAGTGTTATGCGTGCCCGAGTATACGGGTCATAACCACATGGCATGTTATGCTGTGCGGCCGAGTATACGAGGTTACATAACATGCTGTTATGCTGTGCCCGAGTATACGAGGTTACACAACAATGGCGTGTTATGCTGTGCCCGAGTATAACGAGTTACATACACATGGCGTGTTATGCTGCCATACGGTAATCCCTGTGTATGGTATACGAGGTTACGGTTACATACACCTGCAGTGATTTATGCTGTGTCCACGAGTTATACGGGTTACACTACACATTGCAGTTGTGAGGCGGTTACGAGGTTATACACATGGCATGTTGCTGTGCCCGAGTATACGAGGTTACATAAACATGGCAGTGTTATGTCTGTGCCCGAGTAAATAAAACCGGGTTTACATACACATGGCGTGTTATGCTGTGCCGAGTATACGAGGTCCCGGGTTATCTGGGGGTTAACCATTACATACATTGGCGTGTATGCTGTGCCGAGTATACGAGGTACTACCAATGTATGCGTGGCCGTTACGAGTTAACTGCGTGTGCGTCCGTTAGCGAGGTTACAACACACGGCGTGGTTATGCTGTGCCCCGAGTAACGAGTTACATACACCTGGCATGTTATGCTGTGCCGAGTACGAGGGTACATTCCATACTGGTTTAGCTGTGGCCCGAGTTACGAGGTTACATACACATGGCGTGTGATTCTGTGTGCCCGATTATACGAGGTTACATAACACATGGCGTTGGTATGCTTGCCCTAGGATACGAGGTTACATACACACATGGCTTGTTATAGCTGTGTCCCGGTTACGAGGTTACATAAACCATGGCATGTTACTGCGTGCCCGAGTATACGAGGTTACATACACATGGCGTGTTTATGCTGTGGACCGCGAGTATAACGGAGGTTTACACACCATGGCATGTATGCTTGTGCCCGGAGTATACGTGGTTACATACACATGGCATGTTAGCTTGTGCCCGAGTATACGAGGTTACATACCATGGCTGCTTATGCTGTGCGAGTATACGAGGTTACACTACAACATGGCGTGTTAGGCTGGTTGCCGAGTATAACGAGGACATACACATGCATGTATGTGTGGCCCCGAAAAGTATACGAGGTTACATACACATGGAATGTTTTATGCTGTTGGCCCGAGAATCGAGGTTACATAACAGGCGTGTTATGCGTGCCCGAGTAACGAGGTTACATACACATGGCGTGTTATCGTGCCGCAGTATACGAGGTTACATACACATGGACATGTTGTGCTGTGCCCCTAATAGTACCGAGGTTTACCTCATGTAGTCTGGAGCAATGCCTCGCTGGGATAAACGTATGACGATTTGCTTTCTATTGAGCCCTATAAGCTCGGTGTTTTGTAACCTTTAGACAAAAAGATATTGTTTGTGTATGAAAAGTTCAGCGTTTTTCAGTATACGTTCTGTATCTATTGCTCACGGTTTTTTAGATCTCTGCTTGCTATCGTTCAAAGGAAAGCTTCATTGTTTTACTTCCTGTTGTATACTTCCAACGAAATCCATGGCCATTGAAGGTAACACAAAGTGCACAGCTCCTAATCACTGCAGAGCATAATCATTGGGATGTGACATAAAGGGAGCCAGGGATTTGACCAGGGCTATAACAAGCCGGCACCTGTGTGTCATCACATGACCGGAATATAACAAGCCGGGCACCATTGTGTCATCACATGACCCAGGATGCAATGAGTTGTTCACCTTTGTTGACTCACATACCAAGATATACCGAGCCGTGCACCTTGTATGACATCACATACCAGGGATATAGTGAGAGCCGTGCACCGTCTGACATCACATGACCAGGATATAATGGAGCTCATGCACCTGTGTGACATCACATGACCAGGGATATAACGAGCCATGCACCTGTGTGACATCCCATGACCAGGTATACGACCGTGGCACTGTTGTGACATCACACATTATCAGGGATATAACGAGCCTGCACCTGTGTGACATCACCTTATCAGGGATATACGAGCATGCACCTGTGTGACTCACTTATCAGGGATATACGACGCCTGCCCCTGTGTGACATCACATTATCATGGGATATAACGAGCCATGCACCTGTGTGACATCACATGACCAGGGATATAGAGCCATGCACCTTGTGTACATCACATGCTAGGGATTAATGAGCCATGCACCTGTGTGACAATCACATATCAGGGATATAACGACCATGCCCTTGTGACACTCACATTATCAGGGATATAACGAGTCTATGCACCTGTGTGACATCACATTATCAGGATAAACGAGCCATGCCCTGTGTTACATAATATCAGGCGCGGTTTTTCCCACAGAAGTAAGCATTGAAGTTTCCTATATAATGACACCAAGACACCTGTTAAGAATGATACTGGTAAATTGTGAAACTTTTTATTAATTAGATCAATTCCACTGTACTCATTTTACAATCTCCACCATAATATTATCATTCTGTTTAGGTCTTGTTTACATGGCAAATTTTTTGTTGGGATTTTGGAGGCGGTCGTCCAAATTTTCTATCTGGAAAAAAGTCCAAATAATCAGGTCCTTTATTTTTCCTATAAGTATAAGCGGCCTCCATTGCAGTCCGTAATAATTCGGATTCTCTCCCAAAAAATCTGCTGTATAAAGTTTGGGGGCCGTCATGGAAAAGAGGGATTCTGGTACAATTATTGAAAATCTGTACTTGTTAGGTTCACTGGAGATTCACCCGGAAAATTTCTGTGTATTTTTGTGGATGGTCCCCCCCATTTGTGTGAGACCTATGGGGTTTAGGATATGATTGGTGTCCAAACATTTCCCTTGTCAGTACAGGCCACGGCAATGCTTGGCTTGGTGAGGTCTCCTAATAGACCGTGCCCATCAGAGGTCAAATCTATGGCAACAGATCCCCCCCTGTTTGTTCTCCTATGACCCCTTGGGAAGGCTGTCGAAGTTAATAACTGTTCGGCACATCCAGGAACGGGGAGCGTCTCCTCTAGCCAATGATTCATGTACAAATGCCAGGTGTGCCAGGCGTGTTGAGCCGCTCACTCTTCCACAACCTGATTTCTGGCCCGAAATTGAAAATTATTCAGGAATGGTTGGCAGATGTGACACGCTCTCATCTTCTCCATGGCTGCAGGGTATTTATGATAAAACATGATTTTTTGGGGGGGGGGGTGTAAAATATATCAGATTGTACCCAGATGGACATTACACTTCTGTTTGGACTGAATTGTACCTGCACCATCTCCCCTTTTAAGATATAGAAAGGGTTGTGAGTTTCTGGCGATTGAAGCAGCCTCTTGGTTGGGGGATTCTGATATTTGCCATCTGGTTTTAGGTAAGATGATCACTATAATAGTTGTTGAGCTTGCCCCACTACTTATTATATAAATTTTCCCAACCCTTTAATTTTAGTTGGATCATTTCATTTAATTTTTAAAGGAAACTAACCACCAGGATGAAGGATTGTAAACCAAGCACACTGACATACTAGTGTGTGACCCATCTGGAATGATCATTTTCTTTTAAAACCTCTTAACCATGTTTTTTTAAAAATGGCTTTTATCAAATAATTATGCAAATGAACCTGAGGGTGGTTAATGGAGCTTGGAGCCTCTGGGCTCATTTGCATAAACATTTAAGCCTTTTTTACTAAAAACAAGGGCATAAGAAGCTTAAGAAGAGTCGATCCGAAGAGGGACACACACCAGTATGTCGGTGTGCTAGGTTTAACAATCCTTAATCCAGGTGTGGAATGTCCTTTAAGGGATTCCCGACTTTGGTCTATGGCTTGTGGTGTTGGTAAGCGATGAGGATCAGGCTGTAGAATTTCAATCTTTTTGTATCTAGGGGAACTAGATTGACCAAGGATGTCAAGCAGGCAAATTACCCTCCCCAGAAATAACTGACGACCTAGAAGGCACTACTAGCCCCTAATCCTTAGAAATACACATTTATTGACATCTCGGGGCTCATCCAGCCTAATCTCATATCTCACGTGAGTCTAACTGCTTGGTAGCATATTTCATTGAAGAGCTGCAGACATTCTCTGTTTAACCTCGTCCCATAATGTCAAAAAGCGGCGTTGCAACCTGGTGGAACCGTAATGCAGACGGTGGCTAATATATCAAGGGGAAAGCTTCCTGATCCTCCTTGGATGACTACACCTAGCAGGTGGTGAGTGATTGCTAGGGAGTCCTATAGTAGTTAGGGAACTTATCCTTATAACTTGTGGCATCATCATCTGACAGGACTTCATCAAGTCCGGTGATTATCATGAGTTGTATAGTTATTCCGCTAGTTGTCTCTGCTTAGATCGGCCTTCTAGTTATGGGGATGAAAAGATCCTCTACCCACTTTAGTCCATATATCCATAGTTACCAATTAGTGAATCGCCCACTGTCGTCTTGGTCTTGTGAGTAAACGCATGATAAGGAGGGCTGTTTAAAAATCAATTCTAATTAAAGCAGAAATTATTGTGCGATTCATGGTTCAAACCCTGTTATGATTCATGGGCGTTGTTAGAGAAAGAAGCTGTGCAAAATTGATAAACCTGGAAAATATGACAGTGTATTTTTACAAGTTTGAGAAGGTCAGTTCACCTGTAGTTAAAGTGCATTTATGTTCATCCTAAAATGTGACTCTAAGACAAATATCCTTAACTTTTTGTGAGTGTTGTATAGGTTTACTCTGTGAAGGTTCAGTCTGAATCCGTGTTATATGTTAACGTTACATTTTGTTTAAGGTACCAGTAATATCTAGTCATGGATGTCTGGGCACGGGGGCCCCCACCATTCACTACTACTGGTGTCCCATTCTCAAAAATTGATGGAACTGCAGGTATTTTATGCGTTCGGTCATCTAATTCAATTGGACTGTCGGAAATTGCGGAGAACTGCATAGAATTAAGTCTACGGATTGGTCGCCTTAATTTGTCATTGCTATAGTTCCAGATAACAATGGGACCAATCCTTGTCTGGAACCACTTGGAATAGTAGTCATTGATACCTATTCCACCCCTACAACCCCCATGACCCGTCACGGGTGAATAGGTTCAATGACTAGCATTTCCAAGGTGGTTTGATGCAGAATTCAATTGACCAAATTAAACATTCCCAATCCTTCCCCTATCCTCATCATCTGTCGTGGGAACTCTGTAGCCCCCCACCCTACATATATACGTATGTTTTATACAGGGACAGACTATGATCTAATATGAGGATTATTTTTAGCTATGGCGTTGCAGGGACAGAGAATCATACTGCACTGCGGATGCCAGCCCCCCTTCATAGTACCGTATGTCTTTCATCTGATACATTGAATCACAAAGGGTCGGGTTCTGCCACCGGCGCCGGCATGTGGGTATTGGAAAGCGGAGCGGGTGCGACCTTGGTTCTGAGCATCTCAATCCTTAGGTTTAGAATACATGTAAATGCAGCTGTGACATTTTTCTTTAGAAGATCTTGACCGAATCTGGCACAAGCGGCCGGGCAGTAGTAGTCATGTATACGTGGGCCATTAATGCCCAGGTCCGGGGGTTTTATAGCAGCAACACAGAGCGGTTGTCTATAACAAAGGCCCCGCGGATGACAAACGAACGCGTGAATTTATCGGATACTACAGCTTATATAAGGTCCATCCGGGAGACCCACTTTATAAAGGGCAATGAAAAACCTTTCACGATGTTTTTTGTTTTTTTCCCCTTTCAAAACAAAACTTGAATGGTAAAAAATGCATTATTGACTATTTTATAGGGTTTTTAACTGTATGAGTACCTGCCAATCATCATCTTTTCATCCAGCTAGATCATATATATGCAGAACCCTCTCACACTGGCAGTTTCCTATCTGCAGGCAGCATGTTTAGAGCAGGAGATTCTGAACTGATTGTTTGTCCTATCTGCAGGCAGCATGTTCAGAGCAGGAGAGCTGAGCAGATTGTACACAGTGTCCGATCTGCAGCAGCATGTTATAGAGACGGAGATTCTGAACTGATTGTATGTCCTACTGCAGGCCGGCATGTATAGCGCAGGGTTGCTGAGCAGATTGTACATAGTGTCCTATCTGCAAGCAGCATGTTATAGAGCAGGAGGAGCTGACAGATTGTACATTATGTCCTATCTGCAGGCACATGTTATAGAGCAAGAGGAGCTGAGCACATTGTACATGTGTCTATCTGCAGGCAGCATGTTATAGCGCTGGAGATTCTGACCTGATTCTACGTATATTCCGATCTGCCGGCAGATGTTTATAGGAGAAGAGCTAAGCACATGTACTATGTCCTATCTGCAGCAGCATGTTATAGCGCTGGAGATTCGAACTGATTCTACTAATGTCCATCTGCAGCAGATGTTAAGAGCAGGAAGAGCTGAGCACATTGTAACATAGTGTCCTAACTAAGTAAATTTAGGTTGATAGCCGCTAGTTTGATAGTATCAATTCATTTTCAAAGTTTATTGACCACAATGATTTACTTTAGTTTGGGTAACTCGGATTTCCTTCTATTGAAGCGATTATAGCGAGTACCATGGAGGTATTGACCATGTTTGGGATAATTTGTATCGTTATGAGCGCTTGTATCGTGATTATTGCCCATAATGGTGTTTACGGGCTGACGTCCCTGCATACATGCCATAGGATCCCTCCGTGTTGGTCCCTAGGTCCCGCACTTCCTCCGTGTGTTGGTTAGTAGTATTACCCGGCAGGCATGGCTGCAGCCCTTGTTCTCTAATCTGTAGGGAATGATAGTATTTTGTGTGAGTGTGTAGCGGCACCACAGTCAACGCCCTCCACGTTGCGACTTTGATTCGGTTTCTGAAAGCCCTGTGTTCTTCTCTCCTCGGATGGAAAAGCTTTGAACGGCGACAATACAAAGTGGTTTAACCTCGGCGCTCCTGCTTCATCGCTGCAATCCTCCTAGTGATGGCAGAACAGTTTGTCTGTGGCTTACAGGAATAACTGGTTTACCCCACATGTTCTAGATAAACTTGTAACTTGTATCACTGTCTGTCCCAATATACTTATCTGATACATAATACACATGGCTTCCATTAGACCCCACTGAAAGCCTATAGGGGCCCCTTGGGAGCCGCATTATTTAGACCGTTCGCTCACTTTTCTTTTCACACTGTAAGTGACATCTCTCGCCTTCCTCTCCTTCTGGTTGGGTCCTTTATTTTCAGTTTTCCGGTTTTTGTCACAGACATTTCCCTCTTCACTTTGTTGCTGGGGGAAGCCCCCCGTGAAGTGCACCCACATCGTATAAAAGTCTAGAACATGTGTTTACTTTTTCTTGCTCCGTCCTACGTCTTGGTTTATTCCTGTTTTTTTAATACCAAAAAAACACTCGAGATTAAGGACACCTGTCATCAGGTCTGTGTCACTTGTCCTGTCACTACTACCTGTTGGAGCAGCTCACAAGGATCCCTCCCGCCCTTTATCAGTTATTTCATACATTACATATATAAAATCATCTTTTCTTATTATGTAAATGAGGCTGGTCACATGGTCGGCAGGCAGTGATGTCACCCCTGTTACCACCCCCTCCCCTCTTTCACCTGCTCATTGTCTGTGTGTAATGTATAGTAAAGCAATGCTATGTCTGGCTGCATCTGCTGACATGCTCTGTCCTCCTAAACACAGAGACACAGACATCACTACACAAGTACCTGACATGTTCTGCTATAACATGGCTGCCTGGAGCTGTTTGTATCTCTCCTATACACACACAACACACACACACACAACACACAGGCTGCGGGGGTGTGGCCGCAGCACCAGGAAGCACATGGAGCATCTATTTCATTATTATCAGCCTCAAACCATTATCAGGCTGTCGTCATGCACTGGGGGTGTGGCTGTGCCTCCCACTCATGAATAGCCGGACAGCTTGAATGCTAATGACTCATTGGACATTTCACAGTCATTTGCCACCGCTTTGGACCTCATTGCTTAGGTTTTACAGGCATGAAGGACAATGAAGTGATAGGGCAATGCTCTCTAATGGCAGTTTATGAAAATATTAGTTTAGGGGGTTATTTTGCCTGACGGGTTCCTTTAACGGGAATCTGTCACCAGATTTACCTACCGAACTTACTGCTGCATTACATAGGACTATGCCCCCCATGCCTTTGTTATTCCCCAGCTGCTCCTCCTTCCATGGCAACATTACTTTAGAAATATGCAAATGAGACTTAAGTGCTTTGGGGGGAGGGGATAACCAACACCTCTTTACAGCAATAACAGCGCTCCACCTGCTACACTTACACCACTCAGCGCCTTCTCATCCCCTCCTCCGTAGCAACTTTTCTTTCTCCTGGTTCGGGAATTTGGAGGCGGAGTCCTGAATTGCTCGGTTTACTCCGCCCCCGCCAGCACTTCAGATTCGTTTGCCTATTTTAAATTGAAGTTTTGGCACGAAAGAGCAGCCAGCCATAAAACGATATGGGGTTATGTGCAGGCAGAGCGCCAAGCATAACAGTTAGTTCTCTTAGTAAATCGTGGTGCCCAGATTCCCTTTCAAGTATCTTCAGTGTAATCACAACGCACATCCTGACTATATATCACACTATGCACTTTTATAAACATGCTATAGGCACCTTTTGCACTTCATCTTTTTCTTTGCTCTAAAACTTCACCTTGATTTTCATTTTCCCCTTTCTTTCTCTTTCTCTCTGCTTTATTTACGATCAATCCCATGATGCCTCTGCACTGTATATTATGCCCGTTTAGAGAGAGAAACATTTCTATGGTGGACTTTAGCAGCATGCAGTAATAACCCATTACTGGCATAATCCACAAAGTTCCCAAAATGATACTATATTTTTGCTGATTTACAGGATTATGATAATCTGTATTTCCATGGCGCTGTCATATTCCGCAGAGCTGTACAATCACATATACAGACAAAATAAGACATCACATCGTAATAAGCATAGTCCTATAAACAATAGGAGAGAGCGCCCTGAATACAAGAGTCTATGAACGAACCTCGATGTCTTCCATTTTTGTAGTTCTGAAGGAAAAACATGGCAAAATGATCCAAAAATTCCTACACAATTTCGAGACAATGTATTGTACGAGGAACTTTTATTTCCCTAGTGAAAGTCACAGCTGTGTGTAACAGTCTGGGCCTGGTGACGGTGAGATGTAGGGTGAGTGCAACCGACCTGGAAAGGAAAAGCGATACTCACCAAGATGGACTTTATTTCATAATACAGCGCCAACCTATTCCACAGCGCTGTACCGGCTTATATGATCCCTGTCCCCTGGGCTCACAATCTAAATCTCAATTGACTGATCGTATTAGAATGTTTTTGGTAAGAAAATAGAATTCCATACAGATATTGACCTTGGTTGGATGCAAATCCAGGACCCCCGATTCGCAAGGCAAATGTTCCATGCTGTACTCTGTGGTCCCGGCCCAGTTCTTGGACTAGATGCCGTAACACTCACTAGTTTGAGTTGTAGCCCACTGTTGTTTAAGAATACAATGGGCAGATTCACAATGTATCTCCCCCCCCCCCCCCTCCCTGTAGGTGAGACAAGTAGTGAGCATCAGCAGCAAGTGATTGGCTGCAGTCATGTTTATGGGTGTTTTCCATTGATGTTACTGTCTTTTTATGATAGCGACATCTCTGGGACCTCCAAGGCTACGTCAGCAGGGGGGCGAGCGGATGCAATACTTTGTATCTGTGCCTCATAGGTTATTATGGCCTCCACTGAGCGTATACGTCATAACATGGTGTGAATGTAGCCTTAGCTTTATTAACTCTTTCTGTGCTGCCCAGTGTCTTTTGCAGTCACTGCAGTTTCTCCTGCTCCTGGATCAGGGCACCAGCTGCCAGGCACAGCCAGAGACAATGGGGAGAAGGTAGAAGCAGTTTATACCCTTTCCTGCCTTCTCCTCTTCCCTGCATAGCGCTGAAGTAGAGCTATAGAGAGAATTTGGCTCACTGCAGATCTGCCCCAGAAATTTGTGTGTGTCATTTTCCCTTTATACGTATACAGTGGAAAACTTAGGGTAAGGGTTAAAAAAAATGCAAAAATGTCTTGCCGGTAGATGTACACATAAAATTATTAATAATATTTTCAAATAAACATGAATATTCCCTGATAATATATGTTTACATATTATATACAAAACGACCGTCACGGGGGGGGGGGTATTCATTTATAATGGTCATTTTCAGATAATTTGAAAAAAAAAAAACCTTTTTTTCTACAGTTTTTGTAACTTATCTCCCCAGTAAACTAAAGATTTTTTTAAAAAATCCTTTAATTTTTAACTATGTGTCGCAGAATAAAAGGTAGCGTGCAAAAGAATGTCCAGGTGTTTTCAGACCCTGACGTAAAACATGTACACAACCTTGTAATGATGCAAGGAGTCCGTGTATTTTGGGAGGGGGGGGGGGCAGTGTTCTTGTAGTAGGAATAACTTGTGTGTGGTTTATATATTGTACATTTTGATGTGTTTTTTCCCCTATGTAACTTCTGTAATTCCAACTTAGTGACTGTCGTATGAGTTTTTCCTCTGTTGTAGCGCCCCCCGGGGGTCATCGCCCTGCCCACCCCAGTACTTTTGTGCTTCTTAATCCAATTTTCCATCTGTGATTGAAGCCCTCCTCTCCTTTGGAGTCGACACTGAAACACGACGTGCGGTCCTTGAAGTAGCTTGTTTCTGTACATCAAACCCTCTTATTATCCACCCACCCCCTCCCCCCTCATTGTCTCGGTGGATAGCCGCGCCGGCCGAGGGATCTCTACCTGATGCTTGAACACCGTTGCTATAGCACCTGCTCTTCTCCGCGTGCCCGCCTGGCTGATCTCCTCTATGGACGCTTCCATATTTTCCCGCTGCACACCGGAACGTCCTGAGCGAAACGCTTAGGGTGAACCTTGCATGTCACGTTTATGGAAGAGGACGTATTTTTAGTTTTTATGAGTCGCTTTTGTTGACCCCGGGTTCCGACATCACGTTAGTCGGCGCCGCTCCTTCCGCTGTCGTAGCATTCAATGGCTGTATTGTTTGTTTGTGAAAGCGGAGGATCAGATGCTTTGGTTTTTTATTAACGTGGTAGAAAGAGAAGCCTTGTGGTGATTATTGTTCCTTCCTTTCGAGAAAAACATGGCTATTGTCTGTCTTAGTGACTCACTAGGATACTAATGCGCTGCTTGTTTTTTAGAAAAGTCAGTCTGGTTCAATGCTTTATGCGAAACCTTTCGGTTACTGAGAAATTACAGATTTTACTAGGAGGAAACGGTCTCATCGGTGGGGGTCCAACTACTGGAATCGCCACCGATCATGAGAACCAGGTTCCTTTTTTTCCTTATTGAATAAAGCTGTCTGTGAGTATTCCATACTGCCACTCCATTCATTACTATGGGATTATTGGAAATCGCTAAGCACAATGCTGTAGTTCTCCGGTCTCTCGTAAAGTAACAAGAGTGTCAAAAATAGATAAGTACAGCGCTCTAGTATCTCCAGCACTCCCATTAAGATGAATGAGAGTGCCGATAATAGACGAGCATAGACAAGAGCATCTCAGCACTCTCGTAAGATGAGTGTCGAAAGTGGACACGCAAAGTGCTTGGCTACTTCTGACACACCTATAAATTTGGCTCTCAACCTGATGTTCAATCAATTACAGGAATGGGACTCCCGTTATTGTGTTGGTGGGATCCCAGTGTTAAGACCCTACCGAAGGTTCATCCCCCACGGAGAAGATGGGTTGAGGAAACAATGGTCTCGCCATTTGTTTTACCGAGCTTCTCCGTTGTGTACCCTGTGCTCTACTATTCACTTGACTGGGATTTAGCTGCATTGGGGCCACATGATGGATGTGCCAGAAGTCGCTGGCAGTGAAGAGGCGCTCCACAGGACCACCACAATTGGTGCCTTTCCAGGTGATGGATCTCCTTCGATCTCAAGTTTTATCACCTGCCCAATGGTTTCTTCAGAAAGGAAGCAAACGGGCAAAGATTAGACATTTATCATGTACATTGCAGATTAACCATTAGTGTCTACAATGGAAATCCCCTTAAAGAAAGCCTTTGTGGAGCCTTGAAAACTTGTATGGACACCTCATGAAACATGGCAGCCATGGAGGTGGGAGCTTCTTCTATAAGGTATTCTCAGTGTGCCCTTATCGTCATGGGAACATATAGTGAATCTAGACCAACATGGTTTGTCATCCTGTGCTTCAGCGATCATGAAGGTTTAGGAAGTGTTACAGTCCCCTTTTGGCTTTGCCTAAATCGGCAGATGATGATTCTTCAGAATGTGGAAGGGTTTTCCAGCATCTGGATATCTGTTACTCATTGATTGACAGTGATCTGATACATCGGACCCCCATTGATCTTCTGATCTGGCAACAGCTCCATTCGCCTTAGTGGCCGAGCTGTGTTACTGCCACTTGTTTGGTTCTGATCACCAATATGACCTGTCCTTTTTATTACATGTAAAACCTTAAGAAAGTGGTGGGGAGTACAAGGCATGTTATTTGGAGCAATTTTTTGGCACATTTAGCCCAACGAAACACAACGTAATCACTACAGGTATCTCGCCGCATATATCATAAACTTCCTTGATGCGAATATAAGATGTGAGCGTGAATCCTGCGTAATGTGGGTTAATATTACCCTGACCGCGTCCCCATACCCTTCAGCGCTATGTGTGAAAGCTAATGTACTTCCAGGGTTAGCAAAACACCGAAAAGTTCACCTGCCGGATAAAACGTTACTGATTGTAGCGCGTGCGTCCACCTCCGGTTATTCATTATAGCCGGGGATATTTTTTACTCCTCCATTGTTTGACTGTGGAGAATAAATGGCCCCCAGTTAAGGAGAAGTGAAGCTGAATCCTAACACAAGTAGTGAGGAGACGGCTCCTGTCATCACATTTATGGATGTAGACGTTCCCTGGACTTCCTGTTAGTGATTCCATTGTGAAATCACATGCGCCTCTCCCTGCGGCTTATCAGCAAATCATTACAATAGATTGCAGACTACACCGCGGTGACTAGCTGAAGACTAGGCAGGGCTCTATGACATCAGTGGCTATGCCCCGGACCATAGGGCTATGCTCAGGCAAGCCGGGTTTGCTCTCATGTTGAGGCGTCTGACACTGACTTTTACTTCTCTTCCCATATAAGCACACGCATGCTCAGCCAAAACAAGGGTTAGCTGCATTGCCTTTTAGTTATGTGCACATTTTACATAAAAATCCACGGCAAAATGACGCGAATTCAACTCAAATTTCTTTGCATGCAGATAGTCTTAGGACCAACTCAACCAGCAGATCTCCCATTAGCCCGAAATCTAGCCCATGCCGCTCTCATTGAAATCAATAGGAGGCAATTGAGACATACAGCACATGCGTTCTATCCCATTGAAAGCCATAAGCGGGTTTTAAACCAGTATTTGACGGTTTTCCATGGTGGGAAACCTATCCAAAATACTATTGTGTATACTATCCTCTATAAGTTTTCAGGATAGGGCGAAGAGACACAACCACATCTCAACAGCGCTGTCTATAGTTGGGAATCTTTCCTTCTGGAATAGAGAAACTGGTTTGGATTTAATCCCACATCATGTCATTAGGCTTCCTGAAAGTCATGTTTGATAGTAAGGGGGGGGGGGGGCGGCCTTACAAGGTAGCAAAGGAGGCGTGTTTAACTTTCCCACCCTCAACTTATTTGCATATTTCCCAGAATGCCTATTAGAGAATCAATGGGTGTAAGGAGAACTCTTACCCACTGACCAATCCTCTATAGTGCAGGAAAGGTTGCGGAAAATTGATGCCATATTCCTACAAGTGTATATGAAAATTGACATGTTCTTTATTATAAAGGGGTCTGTTATTCAGGGACATATAAAATTTGTATTTCTTAATTGCCTCCTTTATTTGAAATCCCACATTTTTACCTATCAAATATGACTATTCTTAACCCTTTTCACATGAGATAGTCAAGTTTAGTGGTTGCAGGGGGAGTGTCCCTGTCTTTGGTTCCAAATACCTAGAAACATTTTGTCATTAAAGATAAGAATATCATCTTTCAGAACCCACCAAGCTCCTTATGGTTCTGTGAGCTACAGAACTGGACATATGGTAGATAGAAAATAGACAGGAACTGGATCGTATCTGGAGTTTGCAGCTCAAACTGTGTTTTAGCTCACAAAGCCATAAGCCTAATGAGATCGAAATATTTGATCCGCATCTCTTTAATATGACTCCAGTAGCATGTTTCTAGGTGCTAAGAACACCACAAAACTTGACTCTCTCATGTGAAAATGGGATGAGAAGAGTCATATTTGCCTGACTTTGGGGGAGTTTTTTTATTAATAGCATTATAATAGGCAAATGGTGTGGGATTTCTAGAAAGGACATTTTATCCCCTACCTGAGGGGGGCTGGTAGTTTTAGGGGGTAAAACCTAGTGATAGGTTTCTCTTTAAAGAGTTCTCCCGGTCGTGTGGTGCATTATTCATAGCTTCACATGGATGTGGTTGTTACATTGTACATTTGTGATTTGGAAAGAAACGAATGTTTCCATTCACTTCTAGAATGCGGAGGAAGCGAAGTGTATTGGAAGTTTTCAGTACATGTACAGTTAGTACACGTAGCTTACATAAAGTCTGTGATCCCCTTGTATATCCCATAATCCTCCGGTGGCATTAGAGGCTACAATTAGAGGCTACTCTCTGAGGATCCATACATTAGATGCAAATGATTGCCACTTGCTGACATGCCGGTCACGTTCCCTCCGTGCCTGTGCAGTGGCTTGTAAAGCTTCAGCTTACAGCAATGACGCAGGCTGTCAGTCATTTACTCAGGGTGCAGGTACAAGTATGCAACTCCAAGTCTGCGGACATGAGACTTTACCCATTTCTTTCAGCTCTAGTTTGCTTCTACTTGAGACACGTTTTACTATACAATTACACCGGTTTCCTGGTTTATTTACATAGTATAATCTAAATCTTGCAGATGACATTTTTACCAAATCCTGTCTTCTGGATGATGGGGGAGGTAGTCACTACTGCTGCGTGCCGTGACATTTCCTTGTTTTTTTATGACGCAATTGTGTGTAGATGACAGGAAGTTTTAGCAATGCAAGAATACGGGTAGAAGTGAAATAACCTGCTTATTATATACGGAAATGGAGAATTATTCTGTATTCTGCTCCAGATCAAACTTCAAGGGCTTTAACACTGTAAATCCGCATCCAAACCCATACAAAAAATGAGTGTCCGCCATTCTTACAAAAAAAGGCCATTTTAGAAATTACACAATAATAAAAACTACAAAACAATCAAAAATATTTGCAAAAAGTTGATGTTTCCAGAATACATAAATTGCGCCGCACCACTCAACCCAAACACTGTAAATAGATATATTACTACATAACAATATCGTCTCCCCAAATATGTATGTAACCTGCTAGTGCCATATATCAGAAGAATATTGTAATACATGAACCACTGAAACATTTCACATGGCTCACAATAATATCCAAAAGTTTATATCCTACCCATAATGTACAGTCCTGTGGTGACGGTGAGGCTCTCCAATGCTTACGGTAAATCGGAGTGTAGCTTAGCATGACTTGCAATAATATATTTTTTTTTTTTTTCACGGAGAGAGAGCGAGCCGGCACTGGGGGCGGGGATGTTGGTTCCTGGAGGGCATTCGATAATGCACTCCACATTTTGGGTATTGATAGTGTTTTGAGGTTTTCTGGGGAAGGATTAGGTGACGTCTCCTCACTGGAATGTTTGTTGTTAGCCAGTAATACGAGAGTTACAATACCCATGGCGTGTTACCCTGTGCCCGAGTAACGGGATGTTACATACACATGGCATGTTATGCTATGCCCTAGTATACTGGAGGTTACATACACATGGCGGTTCGTCTATGAGTACAACTGTGTTGCGGCGAGTACGAGGTTGACATACCATGGGTATGTATTGCTGTGCCCGAGTATACGAGGTTACATCACAGCATGATGATGTGAAGACGTTAGTACCCATTTAGGCTATGCCCTAAGTATACGAAGGTTACGTACACATGGATGTTATTGCCTGTGCTCCCGAGTATACGAGAGTTACGAACACATGGCGGTGTTATGCTGTGCAGATATCGTACGATTATGAAGCTTAGAGTAAGAGTTAACATACACATGCGGTGTTATGCTGTGCCGTAGTATACGAGGTTAGCATACCCATTGGCATGGTTCTCTGTGCCCGAGTAGACGAGGTTACATGACACATGGCATGTTATCGGGTGACCGAGTATACGGGTTACATACCATGGCATTGTTATGCTGATGCCCGAGTATACGAGGTTACTAACTGAGTTATAGCTTGAGATACTAGGACTGGTGTTATGCTGTGCTGAGTAACTGAGGTTACATACACATGGCGTGTTATGCTGTGCCCGAGTTATACGCGGTTTACATACACATGGCGTGTTATGCGTGCCCGAAGTATACGAGGTTAATAACATGGCATGTGATGCTGTGCGGCCGTAGTATACGAGGTTTACACTACACAGGTCATGTATGCTGTTGCCCGAGTATAACGAGGATACATACAAATGGCGTGTTATTAGCTGTGCTTCCGCGGAGTATACGAGGTTACTACACATGGCGTGTTATTGGTGTGCCCGAGTATACGAGGTTACATAACATGCGTGTTTATGCTGCTCCCGAGTTATACGAGGTTACACTACACATGTGCGTGTATGCGATTACGAGGTTACATAAACATGGCATGGTATGCGTGCTGCCCGAGGTATATACGAGGTTACCATACACATGGCATGTTATGTCTGGCCGCGAGTATAGACCGAGGTTTAATAACACATGGGCGTGTTATGCTGATGACCCGAGATACGAGGTTACAGAACCACATCTGGCGTTATCTGTGCCGAGATACCAGAGTTAACATACCACATGGGTGGTAGTTGCTTGTGCCCGAGTATACGGGTACATACAACCAGGCATTGTTATGGCTGTGGCCCGAGTATACGAGTTCTACACAGCGTGGGCTGTTATGCCGAATCAGCCGAGGTATACAAGTTCATAACAGGCGTTGTTTGCTGTGCCCCGTATACGAGGTTACATACAACCTGCATGTTATGCTGTGCCCCGAGTAACGAGGTTACCATAACACCATACATGTTTATGTGTTGGAGCCCGAGTATACGAGGGGTACATACACTGGCGTGTGTTATGCTGTGTCCCGAGATACGAGGTTACTATCACATGGCGTGTTATGCTGTGCCACTAGTATACGAGGTTACATACACACATGGCTTGTTATTGCTGCCCGGTATACGAGGTTACATACACATGGCATGTTATGCTGTGCACCGAGTATACGAGGTACATACACATGGCGTGTTTATGCTGTGCCCGAGTATACGAGGTTTACATACCATGGCATGTTATGCTGTGCCCGAGGTATACGTGGTTACATACACATGGCATGTTAGCTGTGCCCGAGTATACGGGTACATAACATGGCTTATGCTTGTGCCCGAGTATACGAGGTTAAACATACACATGGCGTGTTATGCTGTGCCCGAGTTGAAGGGTTCATACACATGGCATGTTATGCTGTGCCCGAAGTATACGAGGTTACATAACCATGGCATGTTATGGCTGTTGTGCCCGCGTATGCGAGGTTACATACACATGGCGTGTTATGCTGTGCCGAGTATACGAGGTAAAACAGCATGGCTGTATCTGTGCCAGTATCGAGGTTACAACACATGGCATGTTGTGCCTGTGCCCCCCAATAGTACGAGGTCCTCCATGTAGTCGGAGCATGCCTCCTGGGATAAGTATGCAGATTGCTTTCCTAGAGCCCTATAAGTCGGTGTTGTCAACCTTAGCACAAAAAGATATGTTGGTATGAAAAGTTCAGCAGTTTTCAGTATACTTCTGTATCCATTGCTCACGTTTTTTAGATCCTGCTTGCATCGTCAACAGGAAGCTTCATTGTTTACTTCCTGTTGTAATACTTCCAACGAATCCATGGCCATGTGATGTCACACAAGTGCACAGCTCCTAATCCTGCAGAGCATAATCAGTGGGATGTGACATAAGGAGCCAGGGATTTGACCAGGGCTATAACAAGCCGGGCACCTGTGTGTCATCACATGACCCAGGATATAACAAGCCGGGCACCTGTGTGTCATCACATGACCCAGGATGCAATGAGTTGTTCACCTTTGTTGAACAATCACATTACCAAGATATATACGAGCGTGCACCTGATGACCCCCACTCACTATTACCAGGGATTATTAGTGAGCCGTTGCACCTGTCGACATCACATGACCAGGATATAAGGAGCTCATGCACCTGTGTGACATCACATTGACCAGGGAATATAACGAGCCATCACATGTGTAGACATCCCATGACCAGGGGTTCTAACGACCGTGTCGACTGTTGGACAATCACATTATCAGGGATTATAAGAGCCTGCACCCATGTTGTGACATCACATTATCAGGGATATTACGAGCATGCACCTGTGTGACATCACATTATCAGGGATATAACGGACGCCATGCCCTGGTGTGACATCAACAATTATCAGGGATATAACGAGCCATCGCACCTGTGTGACATCACTGACCTCAGGGATATAACGACCATGCACCTGTGTGCAATCACATCCACGGGATTAATGAGCCTGCACACTGTGTGGACAATCACATATCAGGAGAATAACGAACCATGCGCCTGTTGTGACAATCACTTATCAGGGATAAACGAGTCTATCGACACCTGTGGCTGAATCACATTACGAGGATATAACGAGCAATGCACCTGTGTGACATCACATTATCAGGGCAGCGTTTTTACCCACAGTGAAGTAAGGCATTGAAGTTTTCCTATATAAGACACCAAGACCCTGGTAAGATCGATAATGGTAAAATTGTGATAGACTTTTTATTAATTAGATCAATTACCCAATGTAACTCATTTTACAATCTCCAGGTCTAGTATTATCATGTCTGTTTAGGGCTCATTGTTTACTGGCAATTTCTTTTTGGATTTTGGTGAGGCTGGTCGTCCAATTTTCTATCTGGAAAAAAGTTCAAATAATCAGGTCCTTATTTTCTATAGTATAAGCGGACCCCATTGCAGTTCCGTAATAAGTCGGGATTCTCGTCCAAAAAATCTGCTGTATAAGTGGGGGCCGTCATGGAAAAGTGAGGGATTCTGTTCGGTATAATTATTGAAAATCTGTACTGTGTTAGGTTCACTGGAGATTTATCACCCACGGAAAATTTCATGTGGAATTTTGTGTGGATGGTCCCACCCATTTGTGTGAGACCTATGGCGGTTTGAGATATGATTGTGTCCAAACATTTCCCTTGTCAGTAAGGCCCGGCATGCGTTTTGGCTTGGTGAGGTTCTCCTAATAGACCGTGCCATCAGAGGTCAAATCTAGTGGCAAACCCAGATCCCCCCCATGTTTGTTCTCCTATGACCCCTTGGGATAAGGGCTGTTCGAGTTAAAACTGTCGGCACATCCAGGAAACGGGGAGCGTGTGCCTCTAGCCCAATGATTATGATACAAAGCACGGTCGTTGCCAGGCGTGTGAGCCCTCACTCTTCCCACAACCTGATTTGGGCCCCTGAAATGTGAAAATTATTCAGAATGGGTTGGCAGATGTGACACGCTCTATTCTTCTATGGTGCAGGTATTTATGATAAAACCATGTTTTGTTGGGGGGGGGGGTGTAAATATATCAGATTGTACCAATGGACATACACTTCTGTTTGGACTGATAATTGTACCTGCACCATCTCCCCCTTTTAAGATATAGAAAAGTGGTTGTGAACGTTTTGCTGGATTGAAGCGCCTCTGTGGTTGGGGGATTCTGATATTTGCCATCTGGTTGTAGGTAAGATGATCACGTATAATAGTTTTTGAGCTTGCCCCCTATTATTAGATAAATTTCTCCAAAACCCTTTAATTTTAGTTGGTACATTTCATTTAATTTTAAGGAAAATATACCCCGGATGAGGATTGTAAACCAGCACACCCTGACATACTAGGGGGACCCATCTGGATATGCATATGATTTTCTTTTAAACCTCTATAGCATGTTTTTTAGAAAACAAGGCTTTTATCTAATTAGCAACTGATAACCTGAGGCGTGTTTTAATGGAGCTTTGGAGCCTCTGGGCTCATTGCATAAAACCATTGTAAGCTTTACATTTAAAACAAAGAGGCATAAGAAGCTTTTAAAAGAAAGAGACGGCTCCTTGACAGCAGGGACACCACACACCGAGATTCGGTAAGTGCGTAGTGTTTACAATCCTTAATCCAGGTGGTGGGATGTCCTTTAAGGGTGATACTCCGACTTTGGATCTATGGACTGTGGTGTTGGTAAAGACGTGAGGCTCAGGCGTAGAAATTCTCATTATTTGTTTGATCAGGGGAACTGCGATGTGACCAGGATGTCAAAGCAGAAAGTTACCGATCCCCAGGAGTAACTATTAATCGAGCCAATGAGAAGGGCACACCTAGCCCTATCACCGTTTAGAAATCCATATGTATTGGACATCTCGGGAATCTCATCGCTAATCTCGATATCTAACGTGCAGTCTAACTGCTTGGTAGGCATTTTCATTTCTAGAGAGAAGTGCAGACATTCTCTGGTTAACACTCGTCCATATGTCAGAATAAGCGGGCGTTGAACTGTGTGAACCGGTATAATCAGCACCGGGGGCTACATATTATAGGGGGAAGAGCTCGCTGATCCTCCGGATGACTCCACACTAGCCGAGGTAGGTGAGTGATTTGTAGGGGATCTATCGTCGTTAGGGAACTTATCCTTATAAACTTGATTGGCATCATCATCTGACAGACTTCATCAAGTCCGGTGATTATCATCGATTGTATAGTCTATTCCCGCTAGTTGTCTCTGCTTAGATCGCCTTCTAGTTATTTGGGGATGAAAAATCCTCTACCACAAAAACAACATTTAGTCCCATAATATCCCATAGTTCCAATTATGATCGCCCCACTGTCGTCTTGGTCTTGTGAGTAAACGCATGATAATGAGGGCTGTTTAAAAAATCAATTCTAATTAAAGCATGCAATTATTGTGCGATTCATGGTGTCAAACACCTGTTATGATTCATGGGCGTTGTTAGAGAAAGGAAGCTGTGCAAAACCTTTGATTAAACCTGGAAAATTATGACAGTGTAATTTTTACAAGTTTGAGAAGGTCCAGTTCACCTGTATGTTAAAGTCATTTATGTTTCATCCTAAAATGTGACTCTAAGACAAATATCCTTAACTTTTTGTGAGTGTTGTATAGTTTAACTCGTGTGAAGTTCAGTCTGAATCCGGTTTAAATATGTTAACGTTACATTTTGTTTAAGGTACCAGTAATATCTAGTCATTGATTCTGGGAGCACGGGGGCCCCCACCATTCACTACTACTGTGTCCCATTCTCAAATTGATGGAACTGCAGGTATTTTATGCGTCGGTCATTCTAATTCAATATGGGACTGTCGGAAATTGCGGAGAACTCATAGAATTAAGGTCTACGGATTGGTCGCCTTAATTTGTCACTTGCTATAGTTCTCCAGATTAACTATGGGACCAATCCTGTCTGGAATTCCACTTGAATAGTAGTCATTGATACCTAATTCCATCCCCTACAACCCCCATGACCCGTCACGGGTGAATAAGGTGTCAATGACTAGCATTTCCAAGGTGGTTTGACTGCAGAATTACTAATTGACCAAATAAACATTCCCAATCCCTTTCCCTATACCTCATCATCTGTCGTGGGAACTCTGTAGCCCCCCACCCTACTATATACGTATTGTTTTATATACAGGGACAGACTATGATACATAATTGAGGATTATTTCTTAGCTATGGCGTTGCAGGACAGAGAATCATACTGCACTGCGGATGCTGGCCCAGCCCCCCTTCATAGTACCGTATGTCGTTTCATCTGATACTTGAATCACAAAGGTCGGGTTCTGCCACCGGCGCCGTGCATGTGGGTATTGGAAAGCGGAGCGGGTGCTGACCTTGGTTCTGATCATCTCATCCTTAGTTTAGAATACATGTAAATGCAGCTGTGACCATTTGTTCTTTAGAAGATCTTGACCGAATCTGGCACAGCGGCCCGGGGCAGTAGTAGTCATGTATACGTGGGCGCATTATGCCTCAGGTCCGGGGGTTTTATAGCAGCAAACACAGAGCGGTTGTCTATACACAAAGGCCCCGCGGGATGACAAACGGAACGCGTGAAATTTCGTAATCGGATTACATACAGCTTATATCAAGGCCATCCGGGAGAGACCCACTTTATATAAGGGCAATGAAAAACCTTTCACCGATGTTTTTGTTTTTTTCCCCTTTCAAAACAAAACTTGATGGTAAAAATGCATTATTGACTATTTTCTAGGGTTCTTTACGTATGAGTAACCGCCAATCATCTCTTCTTCATCCAGGCTAGATCATTATATATGCAGAACCCTCTCACACTGGCAGGTTTTCCTATCTGCGGCGCCATGTTTAGAGCAGAGAGATCTGAACTGATTGTTTGTCCTATCTGCAGGCCAGCATGTTCCAGAGCAGGATGAGCTGAGCGATTGTACACAGTGTCCGATCTGCAGGCACATGTTATAGAGCGGAGATTCTGCTGATTGTAGTGTCCTAACTGCAGGCCGGCATGTGATAGCGCGGGGTTGCTGAGCAGATGTCCATAGTGTTCCCTATCTGCAATCCGCATGTTCTGAGCAGGAGGAGCTGATCAGATTGGTACATTATGTCCTATCTGCGGCACATGTTATAGAGCAAGAGGAGCTGAGCACATTGTACATCGTGTCTATCTGTCAGGCAGCCATGTTATAGCGCTGGAGATTCTACCTGACTTCTACGTATTTCCGATCTGCGCAGACTGTTTATAGCGCATGAAGAGCTAAGCACATGTACTAGTGTCGCTAATTCTGCAGGCAGCATGTTATAAGCGCTGGAGATCTGAACTGATTCTACTAATGTCCTATCTGCAGCAGAATGTTATAGAGCACGGAAGAGCTGAGCACATTGTACATGTGTCCTAACTAAGTAAATTTAGGGTGTGATCAGCCCGCTTAGTTTGATAGGTATCATTCATTTTCAAAGTTTATTGAACCACAAGTGATTTACTTTAGTTTAGGGTAACTCGGATTTCCTTCTATTGAAGCTGATTATGCGAGTACCATGGAAGGTATTGACCAGTGTTTGGGAATAATTTGTATCGTTATGAGCGCTTGTTATCGTGATTATTGCCCATAATGGTGGTTTACGGGCTGACGTCCCATGCTACATGCCTAGGATCCCCTCCGTTGTTGGTCCCTAGGGTCCCGCACTTCCTCCGTGTGTTGTTAGTAGATTACCCGGCAGGCCATGTGCTGCAGCCCTTGTTCCTATCTGTAGGGAATGTAGTATTTGTGTGGTGTGTAGGCGGCACACACAGATCAAACGCAAAACGCGCCACGTTGCGACTTTGATTCTGGTTTCTGAAAGCCCTGTGGTTCTTTCCTCTCCTCGGATGGAAAAGCTTGTGAATCGGCGACAATACAAAGTGGTTTAACCTCGGCGCTCCTGCTTCACTCGCTGCAATCCTCCTAGTGATGGGCAGAACATGTTTCGTCTGTGGCTTACAGGAATAACCTGGTTCTACCCCACCATGTTCTAGATAAACTTGTAACTTGTATCACTGTCTGCCCCAATATATTATCTGATACATAATACACATGGCTCCATTTAGAGACCCCCACTATAAATCCTATAGGGGCCCCTTGGGACCGCATTAATTTAGAGCCGTTCGCTTCACTTTCTTATTCACACTGTAATGACATCCTCTGCCTTCCTCTTTCCTTCCTGGTTGGGTCCTTGTTTTTCAGTTTTCCGGTTTTTGTTGGTCACAGACATTTCCTCTCATCTTTGTTGCTGGGGGAAGCCCCCCGTGAAGTGCACCCCCATCGGTAAAAAGTCTAGAGACATGTGTTTTACTTTTTCTTGCTCCGTCCTACGTCTTGGTTTATTCCTGTTTTTTTTAATAACCAAAAAAACACTCGAGATTAAGGACACCTGTCATCAGGTCTGTGTCACTTATCCTGTCACTACACCTGTTGGAGCACTCACAGGATCCTCCCGCCTTTAATCGAGTTATTTCATACATTACTCCCATGATAAAATCATCTTTTCTTTATTCTGTAAATGAGGCTGGTCACATGGTTCGGCAGGCAGTGATGTCACCCCTGTTACCAACCCCCCCTCCCCTCTTTCACCTGCTCATTTCTGTGTGTAATGTAAAGTAAAGCAATGCTATTGTCTGGCTGCAATCTGGCCTGACAGCTCTGTCCTCCTAAACACGAGACACAGACATCATCTCCACAATACACCCTGACTGTTCTGCTATAACATGGCTGCCTGGAGCTGTTTTTGTATCTTCTCCTATACACACACATACACACACACACACAACACACAGGGCTGCGGGGGTGTGGCCGCAGCACCAGGAGCACAATGGAGCATCTTTTCAATTATTATCAGCCTCAAACCATTATCAGGCCTGTCGTCATGCACTGGGGGTGTGGCTGTGCCTTCCCACTCCATGACGGAAGCCGGACACTTGAAGTGCTAATGACATCATTGGACATTTCACATGTCATTTGCCCACCGCTTTGGACCTATTCATTGCTTAGGTTTTACAGGCTGAATGGACAATGAGGTGATAGCGGCAATGCTCTCTAATGGCATGTTTAATGAAAATACTGTAGTTTATGGGGGTTATTTTGCCTGACGGGTTCGCTTTAACGGAATCTGTCAACCAAAGGATTTACCTACCGAACTACTGCTGCAATTACCTAGGCACTCATGGCCCCGCCCATGCCTTTGTTATTCCCACAGCTGCTCCTCCTTCCATGGCCAGACATTACTTTAGAAATATGCAATGAGACTTAAGTGCTTTGGGGGGAGGGGATAACCAATCCCTCTTTACAACAGCAATAACAGCGCTCCACTGCCTACACTTACCCACTCAGCGCCTTCTTCATCCCCTCCTCCGTGCCTTTTCTTTCTCCTGGTTCAGGGAATTTGGAGGCCGGAGTCCTGAATTGCTCGGTTTAAACTCCCCCCCAGCCCCCCACCCGCCAAGCACTTCAGAATTCGTATTGCCTATTTTAAATTGAAGTTTTTGGCAGAAAGAGCAGCCAGCCAATAAAACGATATGGGGTTATGTGCAGGCAGAGCGCCAAGCATAAGTTAGTTCTCTTTGTAAATCGTGTGCCCGATTCACCTTTCAAGTATCTGTCAGTGTATCACAACGCACATCCTGACCTATAATATCACACTATGCACTTTTATGAAACATGCATAGGCACCTTTTGCCTTCATCTTTTTCTTTGCTCTTAAAACTTCACCTTGATTTTCAATTTTCCCCTTTCTTTCTCTTTCTCTCTGCTTTATTTACGATCATCCCATGAATGCCTTCCTGCAATGTATATTATGCCCGTTTAGAGAGAGAAACATTTCTATGGTGGACTTTAGCAGCACTGCGTAATAACCCATTACTGGCATAATCCACGAAAGTTCCCCAAAATGATACTAATATTTTTTAGCTGATTTACAGGATTATGATAATTCTGTATTTCCATGGCGCTGTCATTTCCGCAGAGCTGTACAATCACATTACAGCAAAATAGACATCACATCGTATAAGCTAGTCCTATAAACAATAGGAGAGAGCGCCCTGAATACAGCTTCTATGAACGAACCTCGATGTCTTCCTTTTTGTAGTTCTAGAAGGAAAAACATGGCAAACATGATCCAAATTCCTACACAATTTCGAGACAATGTATTGTACGAGGAACTTTTATTTCCCAGTGAAGTCACAGCTTGTGGTGTACACATTCTGGGCCCTGGTGACCGGTGAGCTGTAGGGTGAGTGCCAACCGCCTGGAAGGAAAAGCGATACTCACCAAGGAGGACTTTATCTTCCATAATACCGCCAACCTATTCCCAGCGCTGTAACACAGGCTTATATGATCCCTGGTCCCATTGGGTCTCACACTCTAAATCTCAAATTGACTATCGTATTAGAATGTTTTTGGTAAGAAAATAGGAATTCCATACAGATATGTGACCTTGGTTGGATGCAAATACCCGGACCCCGATTCGGGCAAGGCAAATGTTCTCATGCTGTACTCTGTGGTCCCCCGGCCCAGTTCTTGGACTAGTGCCGTAACAACATCACTAGTTTGAGTTTGTAGCCACTGTTGTTTAAGAATACAATGGGCAAGATTCACAATGTATCTCGCCCCCCCCCCCCCTCCCTGTAGGTGAGAACAAGTTAGTGGAGCATCAGCAGCAAGTGATTGGCTGCAGTCCTGTTTGGGTGTTTTCCTTGATGTTCTGTCTTTTTTATGATAGCGACATCTCTGGGACCGCCAAGGCTACGATCAGCAGGGGGGGCCGAGCGGATGTCAATCTTTGTATCTGTGCCTCATAGGTATTATGGCCTCCCTGACGTATACGTCATAACATGGTGTGAATGTAGCCGTTAGCTTATTAACTCTTTCTGTCTGCCCGTGTCTTGTGCATGGTCACTGCAGTTTCTCTCTCTCTCCTGCTCACCTGTGATAGGCACCGCTGGCCAGGCACAGCCAGAGACAATGGGGAGAAAGTAGAAGCGATTTATTACCCTTTTCCTGCCTTCTCCTCTTCCCTGCATATCGCTGAGTAGAGCTTAGAGAGATTTGCTCCTGCAGATCTGCCCCAGAAATTTGTGTGTGTCATTCCCTTTAACGTATACGTGGAAAACTTAGGGTAAGGTAAAAAAAATGAAAAATGTCTGTGCCGGTAGATGTAGCACATAAATTTACTTATAATATTTTCAAAATAAACATGAATATTCCCTGATAATATATGTTTACATATTATTACAAAACGACCGTCACGGGGGGGGGGTATTCATTTATAATGGTCATTTTCAGATAATTTGAAAAAAAAAAAACCTTTTTTTCTACAGTTTTTTGTCACGTTATCTCCCCCAGTAAACAAAGATTTTTTTTAAAAAATCCGTTAATTTGTACTATGTGTCGTCAGAATAACAAGGTAGCGTGCATAAAAGAAGTCCAGGTGTTTTCAGACTCCTGACGTAAAACATTAGCACAACCTTGTAATGATCAAGGAGTCCGTGTATTTTGGGAGGGGGGGGGGGCATTGGTGTTCTGTAGTAGGAATACTTGTTGTGTGGCTTTATATATTTACATTTTGATGTGTTTTTCCCCTATGTAACTTCTGTAATTCCCACTTAGTGACTGTCGTCTGAGTTGTTTCCTCTGTTGTAAGCGGGCCCCCCGGCGGGTCATCGCCCTCCCACCCCAGTACTTTTGTGCTTCTTAATCCAAATTTTCCATTGTGTTGAAGCCCTCCTCTCCTTTGGAGTCCGACGACTGAACACGACCGTGCGGTCCTTGACGTAGCTTGTTTTCTGTACTCAAACCCTCTTATTTCCACCCACCCCCTCCCCCCTCATTGTCTCGGTGGATAGCCGCGCCGCCGAGGGATCTCTACCTGATGCTTTTGAACACCGTTGCTATAGCACCTGCTCTTCTCCGCGTGCCCGCCGGCTGTCTCCTCTATGGACGCTTCCATCTTTTCCCGCTGCACAACCGGAACGTCCTGAGCGAAACGCTTAGGGTGAACCTTGCATGTCACGTTTATGGAAGGAGCACGTATTTTTAGTTTTTATGAGTCGCTTTTGTTTACCCCGGGTTCCGACATCCCGGGGTGAAGGTCAGGCGCCGCTCGCTTCCGCTGTCGTAGCAGCCATTCATGGCCTTATGTTTGTTTTGTTGAAAGCTGAGGATCAGAGTGCTTTTTTGGTTTTTTATTAACGTGGAGAAAGAGAAGCCCTTGTTGTGATTATTGCTTCCTACTCCTTTGAGATAAAACATGGCTATTGTCCTGTCTTAGTGACTCACTAGGATATCTAATGCGCTGCTTGTTTTTTAGAAAAGTCAGGTCTGGTTCAATGCTGTATGCGAACCTTTCTGGTTACTGAGAAATTACAGATTTTACTAGGAGGAACGGGCTCATCGTGGGGTCCAACTACTGAATCGCCACCGATCATGAGAACCAGTTCCTTTTTTTCTTATTGATAAGCTGTCTGTGAGTATTCCTACTGCCACTCCATTCTTCTATGGGATTATTGGAATCGCTAAGCACAATGCTGTAGTCTCTCCGGTCTCTCGTAAATTAACAAGAGTGGTCAAAAAATAGATAAGTATCAAGCGCTCTAGATCTCCAGCACTCCCTTACGATGACTGCAGAGTGCCGATAATAGACAGCATAGACAAGAGCATCTCAGCACTCTCGGTAAGATGAGTGGTCGAAAGTGGACGCGCAAGCTGCTTGGCTACTTCTGACACACCTATAAATTTGGCTCTCAACTGAGTTATCAATTACTAGGAATGGGACTCCGTTATTGTGTTGGTGGTGATCCCCTTGTTAAGACCCTACTACCGAGAGGTTCTCCCCACGGAAAGATGGGTTGAGGAATACATGGTCTCGCCATTTGTTTTAACCGGCTTCGCCGTTGTGTACCCTTTGCTCTACTATTCACTTGACCTGGGATTAGCTGCTTGGGCCACATGAGGGATGTTCCAGAAGTCGGCTGGCTAGTGAAGAGCGCTCCACAGGACCACCACAATTGGTGCCCTTTCCAGGTGAATGGATCTCCTTCGATCCTCATTTTATCACCTCCCAATGGTTTCTTCAGAAAGGAAACAAACTCCGGGCAAAGATTAGACATTTATCAATGTACATTTCAGGATTAACCATTAGTGTCTACAATGGAATCCCCTTAAAAGAGCCTTTGTGGAGGCCTTGAAACTTGTATGGACACTCATGAAACATGGCATAGCCATGGAGGTGGGATGCTTCTCTATAAGGTATTCTCAGTGTGCTCCTTATCGTCATGGGAACATATAGTGATCTAGACCATACATGGTTTTCATCCTGTTCTTCAGCATCATGAAGTTTAGGAAGTGTTATCAGTCCCCCTTTTGGTTTGCCTAAATCGGCAAGATATGATTCTTCAGAATGTGTGGAAGGGTTTTCCAAGCATCTGGATATCTGTTACTCATTGATTGACGTGATCTGATCCATCGGACCCCCATTGATCTTCTACTCTGGCACAGCTCCATTCGCCTTAGTGGCCAGCTGTGTTACTGCCACTTGTTTGTTCCTGTCACAATTATGACCTGTCCTTTTTATTACATGTAAACTTAAGAAAGGGTGGGGAGTACGAGGCATGTTATTTGGAGAGGCATTTTTTGGCACATTTACGCCCAACGAAACACACGTTGAATCACTACAGGTATCATCTTCGCCCATATATCATAAACGTCCTGATGCGAATATAAGATGTCGAGCGTGTAATCCTGCTTAATGTGGGTTCAATATACCCCCCTGACCGCGTCCCCATACCCTTCACGCTATGTGTGAAAGCTAATGTAGCTTCCAGGGTTAGCAAAACACCGCAAAAGTCACCTGCCGGGATAACAACGTTACTTGAGTTGTAAGCGCGTGCGTCCACTCCCGGTTTATTCATTTATAGCCGGGGATTTTTTTACACTCCTCCATTGTTTGACTGTGGAGAATAATGGCCCCCAGTTAAAGGAGGAAGTGAAGCTGAATCCTAACGCAAGTATTGAGGAGACGCCCTGTCAATCACATTTATGGATGTAGACGTTTCCCTGGAGCTTCCTGTTTTAGTGATTCCATTGTGTAAATCACATGCAGCCTCTCACCTGCGCTTATCAGCAATCATTACAATAGATTGCAGACTAACCGCGGTACTACTGAAGACTAGGCAGGGCTCTATGACATCAGTGGCTATGCCCGGACTAGGCTAATGCTCAGCAGCCGCGGTTTGCTCTCATGTTCGAGGCGTCTGACACTGACTTTTACTTCTCTTCCCATATAAGCACACGCATGCTCAGCCAAAACAAGGGTTAGCTGCATTGCCTTTTAGTTATGTGGCACATTTTACCTAAAAATCCACGGCAAAATGCGCGAATTCAACTCAATTCTTTGCATGCAATAGTCTTAGGACCACTCAACCAGCAATCTCCAGTAGCCGAAATCTAGCCCATGCCCTCTCATGAATCAATAGGAGGCAATTGAGACATACAGCATCATGCGTTCGATCCGCATGGAAAGCCATAAGCGGTTTAACCAGTATTTGACGGTTTTCTTTCATGGTGGAAGCCTTCCAAAATACTATTGTGTATACTAATCCTCCCTATAAGTTTTCAGGATAGGGCGAAGAGACACAACCACATCTCACAGCTCTGTCTATAGTTGGGATCTTTTCCTCTTCTGGAATAGAAGAAACTGGTTTGGATTTAATCCCACATCATGTCTTAGGCTCCGCTGTAAAGTCATGTTTGATAGTAAGGTTGGGGGGGGGGGCGGCCTTACAAGGTAGCAAAGGATGCGTTTACTTGTTCCCACGCCTCAACCTTATTTGCATATTTCCTCAGACTGCCTATTAGAGATCAATGGGTGTAAGGAGAACCTCTTACCCACTGGACCAGATCCTCGTAAGTGCAGGAAAGGTTGCGGGAAAATTGATGCCATATTCCACAGTGTACTATGAAAATTGACATTTCTTTATTATAAAGGGGTCTGTTATTTTCAGGGACCATATAAAATTTGTTTATTTCTTAATTGCCCCTTTATTTGAAATCCCACATTTTTTACCTATCAAATATAACTATTCTTAACTCTTTTTCACCATGAGGATAGTCAAGTTTGTGGTTTGCAGGGGGAGTGTCCCTGTCTTTGTTCCATAAATACCCTAGAACCTTTTGTCATTAAAGATAAGAATATCAACCATCTTTAGAACCCAACCAAGCTCCTTATGGTTCTGTAGCACAGACTGGACATATTGGTAGACTAGAAAATAGACAGGAACTGGATCGTAATCTGGAGTTTGGCAAGCCTCACACTGTGTTTTAGCTCACAAAGGCCATAAGCCTAATGAGATCGAAATATTTTGATCCGCATCTCTTTAATATGACTCCATTAGCATGTTTTCTAGGTGCTAGAGAACACCACAAAACTTGACTCTTCTCATGGAAAATGGGATGAGATAGAGCATATTTGCCTGCACTTTGGGGAGCTTTTTTTTATTAATAGCATTATAATAGGCAAATGGTTGGTGGATTTCTAGAAAGACATTTTAATATCCCCTACCTGAGGGGGGCTGGTAAGTTTTTTATGGGGGTAAAACCTAGTGATAGGGTTTCTCTTTAAAGAGTCTCCCGGTCGTGTGGTGCATTGATTCATACTTCACATGAGTGTGTGTTGTTACATTGTACATTTGTGATTTGGAAAGAACTAATGTTTCCTTCCATTCACTTCTAGATGCGGAGGAACGAAGTGTATTGCAAATTTTTCAGTTACATTACGTTGTACACTTAGCTTACATAAAGTCCTGTGATCCCTTGTATATCCCATAATCCTCCGGTGGCATTAGAGGCTACATCTCTGAGGATCCATACATTAGATGCAAATGATTGCCACTTGCTGACATTCCGGTCACGTTCCCTCCGTGCCTGTGCAGTGGCCGTGTAAGCGCTCAGCTACAGCAATGACGCAGCTGTCAGTCATTTACTCAGGGTCAGTTACAAGTATGCAACTCCAGTCTCGACATGAGACTTACCCATTTCTTTCAGCTCTAGTTTGCTTCTACTTGAGACACTTTTTCTATACATTACACCGTTTCCTGGTTTATTGCATAGTATAATCTAAATCTTGCAGTACTTTTTACCAAATCCGTCTTCTGGATGATGGGGAGGGTAGTACTACTGCTGCGTGCCGTGACATTTCCTTGTTTTTTATGACGCGATTGTGTGTAGATGGCATGAAGTTTTTAGCACTGTAACCATACGGGTAGAAGTGAACTAACCTGCTGATTATATACGGACATGGAAATTTATTCTGTATTCTGCCCGATCAACTTCAAGGGCTTAACACTGTAAATCCGCTCCAAACCCTACAATAAATGATGTCCGCATTCTTCAAAAAAAGGCCATTTTAAGAAATTACACAATAATAACAACTACAAAACATCAAAAATATTGCAAAAAGTTCGATGTTTCCAGAAATTGCATAAATTGTGCCTCGCACCCTCAACCAAACATTGTACAGTCATATATTAACTCACATCACAATATTGTCTCCCCAAATATGTTGTAACCTGCTAATGCCGTGATCAGACGAATATTGTAAATACATGACCACGAAACTTTCACTGGGTCACAATAATATCCAAAAGTTTATATCCTACCAAATTTACAGTCCTGTGGGACGGTGAGGCTCATCCAATGCTTACGGTAAATCGGAGTGTAGCTTAGCATGACTCTGCAATACATATTTTTTTTTTTTTTGCATTTTTTCCCATGTATTCAAATCATCTATATCCAAAAATAGGCACCTCTCCAAGGTAATTGAAGTTTATTCCAGTCTGACTTTGGCCCCACCTTTCTCAGCGTTATATATTTATATTTTTCTCATCCTGCTATGGCTCGAACAGGGTGAATATTTGGCTCACTGGAAGCTTCTTCCTAGTCCATGATGGAATTACAGCTGAAAAAATTTAAAGCAACTAACTAACAGGATTCGGTAGTTTTCTCTCTTACTGTGCCCACAATAATTGGCCCAGACAATCCTTTTAAACATTTTTTCTTGCTCATGTCCATATGAAAAACATGTAGATAGGTATGCCTGGGTCCGGTTCCTGGTCACTTATCTGTCGGTATGGTCTCATCTTAACATATGGAGAAGATCTTTCACAACGGTTTTCTAACTTTAAGGAAACCATATTTCATGCCTGACATGTAGTCAATAACCTTGTCTTACTGTGGTCAATTTTTTCTCTTACGTGTATTCATACTTGTCTTGCGTGTGGTCAATTCTTACCTTTCCTAAGAAATCATGAAATCATAGTTTTTACATAATTAATGATTCACATGTCTGAAAGACTTTTTAAGAAACTGGGTACACCTAGAGAATAATAGAGGCAGCACAAAACACCGTGTTTACAAGGAGAAGCCCCTGAATTGTTTTAAGGGGAATAGTGTTTCTGAAATGATCCCCTTCTAGAGTGTTCCCCTTGAGATGGAATTGTCCTGGGAAAGGGTCTGTACAGATTTCCGAGTTTTCTCACAGGCACAGAATTCTTCCCATTCCATGTATTTTGTGGGGAAAGTCCTTAAGGTTTTTGTGGTCCGGTTTCCGCATACATATCTAATTCTCTCTTGTTTGTGCTCCTCATAAGTATTTTCCAGCAATGTTGGTGTAACATGCGTTAAGTTTTTAACGTAAAGACCCGAAGCACTTGTTTCACTTTTCAGTTTACTGTCCTTTAATCCGTCTGAGGAAAGCGGTGGATCATGGTAAGCAACGCCGGTTGCTGACCCTCCTCCAGAATGTGCCCTGCAGATTAGCGCGTTCATGTCCTCCACACTACACCCTGGTCACTCGTGTTTGTTTCTTATTACATCTTGAATACATTTTTTGTTGTCCTGTACAAAATTGCAGTAATGAAGCCCATCAGATCTTGGGTGGTTACCTAGGTAAGATTGGGAAGCATGCGGTGCACGCTCACCTAGGGGTGCCTCTGTGAACTTTCTCTGGGACTAAACTGTGGAGTTGAAGAATAGTGATGGGATTTAGAGACCCCATCCAGCTTGTACCTTTATACAGCAGACTTAATGTAGATTGCAATATTTGGAGTGGACTGCTTAAAAGCCCCAGCTGGGGGGGGGGGGGGGGGGGGGGCTGGAGGGTTCGAAATCCTCTACTAACCAGCTAATTTTTTGGGCTGCTGATTGGGAAGAGTTTCACAGGCAGGTCGTCCTTTTCTCTGAACATGAACCCCAGTGTCATCCCCTAGTGGTGGAGTGTTCTCAGATAGGCAAAAACTCTGCTGTTTGCATGGGGTCCCGGTGGTCAGGGCCACCCGTCGGCAGACGGCTCCGCGTGGTCATGCCCCCCGGCGGCAGACTGGGCTCCGCCGGTGAGTCAAGGCCCCCCGGGGCAGACTGGGCTCCCCGGCGGCAGACTGTGGTCTCCCCGGCGGCCCCAGCCCCCCCCCCGGCGGCAGACTGGTCTCCCCCCGGCGCCCAGCCCGCCCGGCCGGCAGACTGGGTCTCCCCTCGGCCCAGGCCGCCCCCCCCCCGGAGGCGCAACTGGCTCCCTCTGCCCCAGGCCCCCCCCCCCCCCCCCCCCCCCCCCGGCGCAGACCTGTGCTCCCCGGCTGCCAGCCCCCCCCCCCCTTCGGCAGACTGGGTCTCCCCGGCGGCCAGTGCCCCCCCCCCCGTCGGCGACTGTGCTCCCCGGCTGCCAGTCCCCCCCCCCCCTGGCGGCAGCTTGTCTCTCCCGGCGGCCATGATCCCCCCCCCCCCCCCCCCCTCGGCGGCAGCCTTGGCTCCCCCCCGGCGCTAAGCCACCCCGTCGGCAACTGTGCTCCCCGGCGTTCATTCCCCCTAAATCGTGTTTCTCCACAGAGGAGATCTTGCTAAATGTTGGGGGCACCCCAACAACCGTTTCCGTGATACTGATATGCACGATAATCTCTTAATCTGTTGCTGTTTTAAGATTGGGGTTATCCAGAAAAACTTGATTTTATAATTAACTATTAACCAGCCATCTATATGGGAACACGCTCTATTCTGAAATGTGTTTTGGCTTATTAAACTGCACCTTAGAGCTACCTGGGAGGTGCAGTGACTCTACAGAACCAGCAGCTGTCCCGCCAGGGATTTTGAATGCCCCTATGTACCTTCCCTCCTGTGATTTTCATTGTAAGTGGTCTATAGGTAGTGATAGGAAAGGAGAAGAATCCTTGCTCATCCCAACATCTAGAACCATGAGTCTGGTGTCATTTTAAAGTTAAGAATCTGAGCTTGGAAGGCGATCTGGAGAGAAAGATCCAATTTCTGACTATGACTACTTGTATCTCTGGTTCCATAGTCACACTACCGAATCAGTTCCAGTGAAAAACCTGAACGTTATGGCTATCGCTGACTTCCGTAGAACTGCATTTAGTAATCAGTGTACCTGCGGATTGCAGAAGAGAGAATTCCTTCCCGCTGGCTGCAGCCCACATGTGGTAGATGCTAGTGCCGCAAGCCTAAGGTGTGTCAGGGAACTTTATTTTTACGACCTTCCAGTAATAGCTTATTATCTCCCCATCTCAGCCCCAACACCCTGTATATATCTCTGAAGCTTGGTAGTCACATCTCCCTTGTGTACACGTCCTTGAAGAAATGTGCAAGCCGTCACTGGGAGGTTGACTGGACGCCTAATTCATATGCACCTCGGGTGACCATGTGGTCACGTGCAGCTAAGCGGCTATCAACCTGGATGTAATAAGAAGTGAAATGCGACCGTCACCCTAAACGCGTTGTCAACTAACAATGCTGATCTGGTTCCTTCTCCCCCCCTCCTAACGTTCCATACTGTTGGGATTCACTCTGGTCTGGGACTGGGGTCCTAATCCTGTCTTGAAAATGGAAATTGCATGCCCGATTAGTTCTGTGCATCGGACTAGCTTTCTCTTTTATGATCCCATAGAGTTGAATTGACCGCCATGCATCTACGTGACTGTCCAAATACTTTCTGTATCATTCCTCACTGTTTTCTGGATCTCTGCTTTCCTGTCATGTTACAGGAAGCTGCTTTGTTTTACTTACTGTGGATAAACAACGTTTCCCCAGGTGCTGTCTTCTTATCAAACATAGAGCCGTGATGGCGACCTTTTAGAGACCCGAGTGCCCAAGCTAACACAAAGACCCTCTTATTTATATCGCAAAGTGCCACACAGAATTTTAATTTGTGATTATCACTCCCTTCTTGTCACAGTTTTCATTGATACCAGCACCTGATGACCCAATAACGCAGTAATAGTCCGTTAGAGCTGTCCCTTTACAACTCGTGCACAGCAAGTCCCTGGGCGTCTGGGCCTGCAGGAAGATACCTAGAGTCCTCTCTGGTGATGACTGAGTGCCCACAGAAAGGGGCTCCGAGTTGCCACTCTGGTACCAGTGCCATAGGTAGGCGTCAGGGAGTGGGCCCAAAAAATTCCCAACTGACATAGAGTAATCAGAGCTTTTGATGTGCCAGCCTGCTCGGGATTTCGGGGATGTAACAAACCGTGCACCTGTGTGAACAACATCACTCACTCAGGGATATAACTAGCCGTGCCCACCTGTGTGACATCAAATGACCAGGGGATAACGGCGTGCCCCTGGTGTGACATCACATGATCGGGGATATAACGAGCTGTGCACCTGTGACAATCACATACCAGGATATCCGGCCCTTCACTGTGTTACTCACATGGACCAGGGATATAACGAGCCTGCACCTGTGTGACATCAAATGACCAGGGATATAACGCGGTTGCACCTGTGTGACACACATGAACCAGGGATTAACGAGCGTGCACTCTGTGGTGACATCACTGACCAGGGATATAACGAGCTGTGCACTGTGGTGACATCACATACTACTAGGGATATACGCGCCCTGCACCTGTTGGACATCACATGATCGGTGATATAAGAGCTGTTGCACTCTGTTACACATCCCCAAAAGTTTTATAACCGGGGATATACCGAGCCCTGCACCGTGGGTGACTCACATGACCAGGTATATAACGAGCCCTCACCTGTGTGAAAGTCACTGACTCAGGATATACGAGCCTTGCACCTGTGTGACAATCACCCTGACCAGGGATATAACTAGCCGTCACCTGTGTGACATCACAGATCGGGGATATAACTAGCTGTGTCCCCTGTGACAAAAATCACTAACCGGGGATATACGAGCCCTGCAACCTGTTTGACATCACATGACCAGGGATATACGAGCCCTGCCCTGTTGACATCACATTACCAGGGATATAACGAGCCGTGCAACCTGTGTGACAATCAAAGCCATGGGATATAAACGAGCCGTGCACCTGTGTGACATCACATGACCAGGGATATATACGAGCTGTGCACCTGTGTGACATCACATGACCAGGTATATAACGAGCCGTGCTCCTTTGTGACAATCACATGACCAGAGGATATAACGAGCTGTGCACCTTTGTGACATCACATGACAGGGATATAACCGAGCTGTGCACCTGTGTGACTCACATAACTAGGGATATACAACCCTTCAACCTGTGTGACATCACCTGATCGGGGATATAACGATCTGTTGCACCTGTGACAAGACATAACATAACCCAGGGAATAACAGCCCTGCACCTTGTGACATCACATGACCAGGATATAACGAGCGTGCACCTGGTGACACACTGACCAGGGATTTAACGAGCCGTGCCACTGTGTGACCTCACATGACCAGGGATATAACGAGCCCGTGCACACTGTGTGGACATCACATGACCCAGGGATATAACGAGCCGTGCACCTGTGTGACAGTCACAGGACCAGGGATTAAAAACGAGCTTGCACCTGTACATCAATTACCAGGGATTCACGAGCCGTGCACCCTGGTGACATCACTGACCAGGGTATTAACGAGCTGGTGCACCTTGTGACAATCACAGACCAGGGATATACGAGCTGTGCACCTGTGTGCCATCACATAACTAGGGATATAACGAGCCTGCCACCTGTGTGACATCACATGATCAGGGATATAACGCTGGTGGCACCTGTGACAATCACATGACTCCGGGGTATAACGCCCCTGCAACCTGGGTGCATCACTGACCAGGGATAATAACGAGCCCTGCACGCTGTGTGGACATCACATACCAGGGATATACGATCCCTGCACCGGTGCAAATCAATGACCAGGGAATATTAACGAGAGCCGTGCACCTTTGTGACATCACATGGACCAGGATATAACGAGTTGCCCTGTGTGACAACTCACATGACCAGGTATATAACGAGCTTGCACCTGTTTTGACATCACATATCCAGTGGATGAAATAAAGAGCCTGCACCTGTTGACATCACATGACGCGGGATATAACAGCCTGCACCTGTGACATCACAGTACCAAGTATATGAGCCGTGCACCTGTGTGACATCAACGTATCCCAGGGCTTAACGAGCCGTGCACCTGTGTGACATCAATCTACCAGGGATATAACGAGCCCTGCCCTGATAGACACAAATGACGCAGTGATATAATGAGCCGTGCACCTGTGTGACTCACATGACCAGGGATATAATGAGCCGTGCACCTGTGTGACCTCACATACCAGGTATATAATCGTTTTCATCCACAGGAAGTAACAATAAAGCTACCTGTAGAATGACAGCAAGCCGAGATCTAAAAAACCGGGAGAATTGTACAGAAAGTTAATTGGAAATTGTATAACTTGTTCATTACACAACCTATCTATCATCTGCTTGATGGTGACAACCCCTTAAAGGATGTTTCACATTTCCAGTGGACCGATCACCCTGTTTCTCGCGCAGCCTGCGTGATAATCTAACATTGTCACTGAATGGGTTAATTTCTGCAGTTTCCCATCTCTGACGCCCATCGGCTCACAATCACATTTTCCCCTTCCGTTTTGTGAAGGAGCGTTTACCCCCCCCCCCCCCCAACCTCACCGTGTACCTGGCACCAATAGCACCATGCTAGATGCCTCTCCGCTGTCATGGAGAACCCTTTTTCTGTCCAAAGGACTCAACTCAAGGGCTATTAATTGGAAGAGAGCCCTTGTAAAGAACACAAGAGAGACCTTACTCATCCTAACAATGTCTGGTCTGGCATCATAACCCTCAGCTGTATGTACAAAATAACATGTGCTATCTTTCTCACAATGTATTGTAGACTTATCCCAACTTAGGCATCACTATTTTGGACGTGGGATAAGTAGTACACAGATTTGTTATCCTGGTTTTCACTTTGTAATTACTTAGAACAGTGCGAATATGTTTCGAGGCATGAGGAGCTGAGGCAGATTGTCCATAGTGTCCCCTGTCTGCAGGCAGCAATGTTATAGAGCAGAGGAGCTGAGGCAGATGGTAATATTGTCCCTATCTGCAGACAGTATTTTTATAGAGGCAGAGGAGCTGAGCATATTGTACATAGTGTCCTGTCCTGCAGGCAGCATGTTATGAGTGCAGGAGGGTGGTGTAAGATTACATAGTGGTCCGATCTGCAGGCAGCATGTTATAGAGCATGAGGAGCTGAGCAGATGGTAAATATTGTCCTATCTGCAACAGTATGTTATACAGCAAGGAAGAGTCTAGCAGATGTACATAGTGTCCTAATCTGCAGCAGCTGGTTATAGAGCAATGAGGAGCGGACAGATTGTACAATAGTGTCCTATCTGCAAAAAAAGGCAGCATGTTATACAACAGGAGGAGCTTAGCAATTGCACGAAGTGTCCATCTACGAGCATGTTTATAGAGACAGGAGGACAGAGTAATATTGCAACATAGGGTCCTATCCTTCAGGCAGCATGTTATAGAGCAGGAGGAGCTGAGGCAGATGGTAATTCGTGTCCTATCTGCATACAGTATGTTTATACAGCAGGACGACTGAGCATTTGTACATCGTGTCCTATTCTGCAGCAGCATGTTATAGAGCAGGAGATTGAGCAGATTGCACAAGTGTCCTATCTCCAGGCAGCATGTTATAAACTTGATATATAGTACTGTCTGAAATGATGTTGTGGATCCAAGTAAAACTTGGTGGGTTGTGGGGCCGCCCTTCAATTTGATGAGACGTTGAGAACTCGTGATACTGTTTAGAACATATCATGATACTTGTCTTCATGTCCATTGACCCTCCGCTTCTGTCCTCGTCTAATGTGGTTTATTTTCTTGTCTAAAAGGCACTAATCGATTTCTTAGTAACCAAATCGTTCACTGTTTTCTTCTCCAGTTTCCGAATTCGGGTTCTATGGGATGTACGACAAGATCCTTTTATTCCGCATGACCCAAACTCTAAAATTTCATGCCAGCTAGTCACATCGAGGCGGACTCAAGAAGGGCGACCTTATAGAATTGGTGTGCGTTCGTCGTATTGTCCCTTCCTCAATGGGTCGGATTATTATGTGTTGTTCTCTGTGTGGCGGCATAATAAGGGGGCATTGTAGTCCTTCTGGTAATGCAGAAGTGATGGTTTTCCCCTGCTACATGACACATTGTATTCATGGATGTCGTGTTACCGTTCATGCATTAGATCATTGGTCTCTCCTCCCCTATAGGGACTATTACAATGTTTGCTTTCGCAAGAGACCATGAATGCCCTATATCGGGATGTTGTGTTTAGTACCTGCAACCCCATAAAAAATCCTTCATTTCAATCCTCATCTATGTGGGGAGTCACAAAGAACAATCTATCTGTGGCCAACATCCTTTTACTTCATTCATGGGAATGGAGATGATCTGCAATGACGCTCTTCTGCCACTATAAAGAGATGGAGCTGTCCCCATTCTGCGTCATCAATATTTCTTTCGAGCCCCTGGAAAACCCCTTTAACCCTGACCTAACGGGAACCTGTAAGGCGGTATTTGTAGCCTGTAATTGTGTTTGACTGACTTAGGGTATATGAATCTGTTAGCATTAGGCCTTATTCCACACAGCCGTACTCAATACTCCCTGGACTCAGATCACGGCCCACCACTATGGGCCTTAATAAATAGCTATCCCCAGTCAACGTTTAAGGGTCTGGGGCCGAGTATTAAAGCATACTAAACGTTTACTAAATTTGCAGATGATAATGTAGCATATCTCAGAAATATAGTACATTTTGAGCTTATTAGGGTCCACTTCACACTTCACACTTGTATTTAGACCTTATATTATCTTTTCACTAATGGAATTTCCATGTACATGTCCTTGATCTCATGACTGTTAAGGTTTTCTGTTATTCCTTGTGCCCCACTTCCGCCCTTTCCGTCTCGTGAAACCGGAAAAAAAATTGCATTGTCTTTTCCAATTTCGTTCTCATATGATGTAATGGAGCAAATGGAACCTAAGGGAAGCCTTAAAACAAAAACCATAGAAATGATGGACAATGTAACAACATCCAAACCGCAGGTGTCAACTGAGGCCTTCCTAAACGGGTTTGGGGTTTTTGAAAAAAAAAAATATATGTGTCCGGGAAGCTGGCTGCCTACAAAACATAAAGCTGTACTTTTACCATTCCGGGCCCCCCTCCGGTATCCAGCGCTGCTGTTGCTCCAGTCAGCAGGATGTGCGCCATGTAAACAAACCTCAGCCGCCGGAGCACAGCGTCATTCACTTTCCGTCCGGACCCGAAAACCTCTTCCTGTCCCCATACCAATGCAGGTCCCTCAGGTACTTGAGAGCGTACCTGCCACCCTGCCGGGCCTGGAAAGCTGAATGCAGCTGCTCTGGCGGCCCATGTTTTTCATGGCACCGCGGACCGGAGCGACAGTCAGCGCTGGAATGCCGGAGGGGCACTGGAAGGTAGTCACAGCTTCCGTGTTATGTTGTCATCTCATAGTTATCTCTGCGTTCCCAGCTGAGTTACACGCATGTGTCATGAGGTCATGTCTGGCTGTATATGTATGTGGCCGGATACAATATACAGCCAGACTTCACAATCTCTGCTTAGGATTCTCCAGCTGAAATTTTCTTTTATTAACCCTTTCATGCAGCTTTTTCCATTTTTTCATACATTTTTGGTTAAACCGTATGAGGGCTAATATTTTGCTGGGCAAATTGAACTTTCTCATGGCATTTTTTACGTATGACGTGCTATGTACTAGGCCAACACTGGGTGAATTGGGGAGGTGGTTGGGGTAGAGCATCCCCTTTTTTTTGCACAAAATTACCTTTATATTACAGCAATACCGATTTGCTCTTTGTTCTTATATACGGTAAATAAAATTATATAACCCAATTTTGAATACACTTTTTTTTTTACAAACTTTTAAACCCCCCCTTCCCCATGGAAGGTCTGATCACTGATGAAACATATTGCAATATTATTGTTCTGCAGTATATTGTTAATGTACTTTACATCGCTCTACCGTGGGGCCCCCAGTCATTCCACGAGGAGTCCCCCAAGTGCTTCTTTTCGGAAAGAAATTTCCTTTAACCCCATAAACATGAATGGAGGACTGATCGAGCATGTGGACCAGTGCTCTATTCACATCGTTCCCATCAAGTTTACTACACTGTTAATTTTCCATTAGGTCCATGGAAATATCACTTCATAAAGAACAATCCCATCACCATTATCATCTAAAAAATATTCTTATGTATTCCATTTACTGCTGAATAGGAGCTTCGATAGGGTAGCCTTGGGGGTCTGAGATTCACCGAGGTAACCTAACCTAAGGTAACCTAATGGTACCACGCTACTACATTGTAATTCACTGGGTTATTATCCTTTAGGTACTGCGATGGGAACGGGCATCGATGCCACATAACTTAAAATTTTCCTTGAATGGCAGGAAGGTACTCGATGACTCTAAAAAAAACAACCAAAAATGTCTGGTTTATAAAAATCCTTTTCATCTGCAATTTCGATGTGAATGTGCCAGATACAGCAATCTGATACTGATGTCCCATCTGAGTAAAGCAAAAGCTAGCAGCAGCTCTGTAATATGTCAGTGGTGTCATTGGAAGCCTCTGCGTCCTCTGATGCAGAGAGGATATAGAATAGCCACTTCTATTCATACACAGTTGCTACGCTACCCCTATGGATGCCATCAATGATACTACTCCATAGGACTTACACCTGATCCTCTCATGGCTCTCTGCTTCCATGATTCCTTTCTAGTTCCTCCGCTTCATTCTCAAAATACCTTATATACTCGAGTATAAGCCTAGTTTTTCAGCACAAAAATATGTGCTGAAACCCCAAACTCGGCTTATACTCGAGTAAACAAGATATAGGTTTTACCAGGTTTTTGTGGTAAAATTAGGGGCCTCGGCTTATACTTGGGTCGGCTTATACTCGAGTATATACGGTAGCTGGAAATCTCAACATAGAAAAAGGAAAAGCCCAGAGCAGACGCAGAGTTTGCTATAGTCTCATCCTATTATTAATACATATGTATCCCTGATATAGGGTGATGCACTTATAAGGAATCCACATATCTCAGTATCCATAGGAAATGGACATCTGAACGGATCGGCTCTGTTCTATGAAGGGTTTTTCTCCCCCCATCAGGATGTGGGAATGGAAAGTTTCTGCTGCCGGTGAAAAGTTTAACACTGTGCATGCCCGGTTGGACCTATACTAATGTATAGTATATGATATGTGCGTGATTACTAAGAGGCCTCCTCAGACTACCAACAACAGATATCTGGTCCGATGTTTCTCTCCATATGTCATCAATGTGTAATCCGTAGCCGAGCCATTTGTACGCAAAAACGATCCGTGTGTTGCCCGCTTGTTTTTGTTGATCCACAAAAAAAAAAAAAACGTAGGCTGCCAAATGATGTCACTAGCTTGTCCCAACTCCTTGTGGGGTCACAATTGTGTAACCTCTAAAATGATCCTCAAATACGGACGGTACAATGATGACATCCGTATGACATCCGTATTTTTGCACGTTCCCATGAACTTGGAAGTACTCAGTGGAAAACACAAGCAGGAATGGCACCTGCTCAGAGTTTTCTGAAGCCAACACATGTTCCCGAGCATTGAGTCTGTCAAAATGAAGGTACCATTAGTGACATCAGTTGAAAAAACTGATAGTACACGGACAAAAACAGTGGGGGAGATTTATCATCAAGTTTCTGAGGTAAAAATTTTCTAGTTGCCCCTGGAAACCAATCGCAGCTCAGCTTTTATTTTATAATTAGTTGTGGGAAAATGAAAGCTGAGCTCTAATTGGTTTTCATGGGCAAATAGAACAGTTTTACCTCAGAAACTTGATGATAAACCTCCCCCAGTGTTTGTGTGTAGTTAGCCTTATACACACATACATACACATATACACTGATTGAACATGGTCATCATCATGCTGAGGAACCAGTTTTTTGCCATCTATAGGCTGCAAAGTGATGTATGGGATCACCATAGTGTCCTATATTTTGCCGTACTACAGCAATGGCCGGACAGATTCCTATGGAGAGGGGAGGGGTGAGGATAAGGTTGCTGAGAGGTGCCATGCCATTCTCTCCATGCGATAGCAGTGACCATCATGGCAAATCCTAACAGACCCATTATAAGTCACGCACATATGCAACATAAGTGCACTGCAATCATGGACAATGAAGTAGGGTTATATGCATGGGAATAATTGAAGCATAGTCATGCAATAGTTGTACCCCAAATATCTTCCTACAGGACCCCCTGGGCAAATAATGCAAGACCTGACACTTACTGCAGGTGCACAACACGGAGAAATTCACAGGAAACTAGGCTTTCCTTGCAGGGAAGTGGTTGGGTTTTCTTGACCACCTCCGAGCTGGAAACTGTGCCCATTTTTCAGTAAAAACAAAAAGCCTCGTCTTACTCTAGGCTGGAGGTAGACATTTATGTTTTTCCCCTAAATGTCTTTCCCCAGAATGAATTACAAAATACTAATGATAAAAGAAAGGGAACGTCCCATAGACAGGTGTTAAGGGGGTTATGCCAAGATTAAGTGCTAGAGATACCAAAGCGCTGTGCTCAACAATTTTCAACACTGCCATAATATTGAAATGGAGCATTGTTTCACATGCCCCTCCATCAATTAGTGAGAGTCCCTGCTGTTGTGATCACTGGGGGAGAGGGGGAATTAGGGGAGCAGTAGGAGGGACAAACGTCTGCTCTTTCAAAACTTTGGAGTCCAGTGGGTAGGCCTAATCAAATTCAAAACCTTCTTCGCTTTCCCTTTAAGCTTCATCTGGAGAGGGGTCATTGTGAGGGTTGATATGTGGATTTTGAATGAGGATTTAATAATTGAATTCCATTTCTACACGAGATGCTAACGGAGGACTACTTTTTCTCTTTTGTTTGCAGACCCGATATGGGCTACTATGGCGCCAATTACAGAGGAGAAACCCTTAAATGACATCTACCGTTAGGATAAAGGATTGTATGCAAATGAGCCTGAGGGGCTCCAGGCTCCATAGGTGTTAATGTAGCCTGATCCCCTCAGGCTCATTTGCATATATTTGGTAGATGCCCTTTAAAGGGGACGTTGTCCAACTTATGTTGTTTGACGTTTTGAGTTAAATTTGAATCGCTTAATAGGACGGCCTACATGACTCCTATACTATCTACTACAGCTCTATACCACGATGCTGCATGAATGTCCTTTGCTTTAATACAAAATATTTTTTTTAAATTCCTTTAATTCTTCACCTGCAATGTAAAAAAAAATGGATTCCTACAAAATCCTGGGATGATAATGTCTGCACAACTCGAGCTGCAGGATGGTAGGAAGATTAATGTGGAATAATGGGAAAGTAGCAGGTTTATGGTAATCGCTGTTGGGGAAAGGGGAGATTTATGCCAGAGGGAGGGACAGCGAAAATAAGGATGCAGTCAAGAAACGATCCTGTAAATGTGGAAAGGAGAGGCAAGGATAAGGGGGAGCTGCCCATCATTGACAGAACATAGCCCCTACAGGACAACGCAGCAGCACACCTCTGTTACCAAGGTATGGAGTGGCATAAACTAAAAAACTTAATAACGTTATAGCAGAAAATCACAGAAGACGTAATGTATACAGGCGCAAATCTCCAACACCCTGGCAGTGTCAGTAAGCGAGCAGGTTCTGCAGCACATTCCACCCCAATGCAGCAGGGCCCTCCGGCAGCAAAGGGATTAAATGCCCCGGATGGAGGGGAGGAGTGTAAATCGAGCCAGCGTCCACCCCTCCTAAATTCCGGGAGATGCAGGAGGAGGAGGAGGGGCACATCTGGAAGTAGTGACTGACATCACTCCGAGGACACAAGAAATCTTTACAACTCCAAACAAATACAAGTGGAGAAGTGTGACTTGTATCATAGCGAAAGCCGGGGCTCAAACAAGTTTTACTTTCTTTCAGGCCAAGTAAATTGTAATCAGCATTTCTGTACTAACTGCAGATAAAGGGGGTTTCCAGAATTAGGAAAACATGGCTTCACAGTAAGTTATAGAGCAGGAGGTGGTGAGCAATTAAGTTATTATATAAAACCTGCATACACGGCTCCTCTTACTTTATAACATGCTACCTGCAGATAGGACACTATGTACAATATTTGCAGCTCCTCCTGCTCCATAACATGCTGCCTGCAGAGAGGACACTACACACAACCTTCTGAGCTCAGATTGCTCTATTACATGCTACCAGTAATTAGAACACTATTTATAATCTGCTCAGCTCCTCCTTCTCTATAACATGCTGCCTGCAGATAGGACGCTATGTACAATCTGCTCAGCTCCTCCTGCTCTATAACATGCTGCCTGCAGAAAGGACACTATGTACAATCTGCTCAGCTCCTCCTGCTCTATAACATGCTGCCTGCAGATAGGACACTATGTACTATCTGCTCAGCTCCTTCTGCTCTAGAACACGCTGCCTGCAGATAGGACGCTATGTACAATCTGCTCAGATCCTCCTGCTCTATAACATTCAGCCTGCAGATAGGGCACTGTATATAATCTGCTTAGCCCCTCTTGCTCTATAACATACTGCCTGCAGATAGGACTCTGTATATATTCTGCTCCGCTCTATAACATGCTGCCTGGAGATAGTACACTGTATATAATCTGATCAGCTCTCACTGCTCTATAGCACCTACTCCCTAAGCTTGTACAAAAATCTGTGAATTGTCTATGCCACAAAACTGCAGCGAGTAATAAATCCCCCCCCCCCCCCCCCCCCCCCAAGGTTCCTGTGCTAATAAATCAACTTATATTCCCCAAAACATTCAGACTATTGAAAAAGTGACTTATAAAAGGAAACATTCCATTACTAAGCTCCCATGTCAGGGGGTGTCGGTGAATTTCACTTGCTCTGGAGAGTCCTTATACTGATACAGAGCAGGATCCCATCAGGGAAGCCTCGCAGCTCATTGCTTATGTGAGAAGAAGGGGCCTATAAAAACAAGAAGATCTTTGCTCGCAGGTCCCAGTAGATGGAGGGGGACCGTGGCAGTGCCCGGGGGTTTGTCCATTATGATGGTGCTCCAGGTGGTCTCCCTTTATTTTTTGGGAAACTCCCAGATAGTCCAGGAGAATGGCAAATACCTATAGAACTTGTAAACAAGGATATGTAAAGAAAAACACTTCTTTTTTAAAAGAAACGAAAGTAAAAGTTGTAAATATGAAGCAGTAGAAGGAGGATGAGGCTCCGCTACTAGGGACCTTGTATGAGCCATTTACTAAGTAATCGCTCGGAAAATCCAGCTGCACAGAGCTGCATCCCTGAACTGAAGAGAAAGCGTTGTTCACTCCGAGAGGATGGAAAAATTCTAAATGATTGCCAAGCGGGCGGTCACTTCCAATGGTTCATGCAGTCCAGCTGTGGAGCGCAGGCTACATCGCATTACATGGGCGACGTTAAAGGAGAACACACACACAAAAATCCTATTGATGAAGTCCACTATGTTGCTACTGTAAAGTGTTGCAGATTTTTTGTGCTCTTAATGGGGCGTCCCCTGCACAGGTTTCACACCGGATCTATGGGTCTTCAACATCTGCATCCATCTAGAAGTTCTGGAGGGTCAAAGGACCTTCTTCAGCCAGTAAGTGGTCTCTTTGGATCACAGGGCCAGGATATATCAACTATAGCCCTTTGTCTTTGAGCAAGTTCAGTATAACAAGTGCATGGTTGATCCATACATTTCCAAGAGGAATAACTGAGACTCTGAAATTTCTAAAGGCTTTGTGTCCCCATTCAAGTTAGAACACATTGATTCTGGTTCTGGACCTGGATGGGATTTACCGGAGCCTAGAACTAATAAACTCAGCGCAACCATTCACTTCAGCGATTTCCTGTAAACTCACTCAATGGCAATAGTATAAAGTCACAAATGACGTCATGTGGTCAAGGGAGGTCATTCAATGGCTGAAGAGGGCCTGTTCTGGACAGGTGTAGGTGCTGAAAACTAGAACTAACGGAGTGAAGCGGAAACTAGAGAGAGTGTGCACTTAGGGCAGTGGTGGCGAACCTATGGCACGGGTGCCGGAGGTGGCACTCACAGCCCTTTCTGTGGGCACCCAGGCCTTCACCCCAACACAGAGTTCCTGCTCTGGGAACCCTGATTCTTCCTCCTTAGGGGAACCTGGAGGGAAGCTACAATCCACATTTCTCCATCTTTCTATTGTATTGGTGAACTCATGATGCCAATACGAGTGAAACCTGTAATACAGCAGGGATCACTAAGTTACTTGGCACTTTGCGACATACAAGTGGGTTTTCGTTTGTAATTTGGGCACTCTGTCTCCAAAAGGTTGGCCATCACTGGCTTAGGGTAAAGGAGGGGAGCGGCTTAGGGTAAAGGAGGGGAAAAGGCTTAGGGTAAAGGAGGGGATGCAGAGAGCTCAGAAGACAGCAGTGTGAAGACAAACCCCCTGTAAAATCAGTTGCCAGGACCTGGCAGTATTATAGATCTGTAACAGTGTGCCAGTGGCACACTATTACAGATCCATAGCAAATTCTCCATATACTGCAATACAGTAGTATGTAAACATGCCTGGTATCGTAGGGTCCCGAAAGACCTGATCAACACAGTAAAACCTGTATAAATTTGGTATTCTCATGATTGTACCAACCAAAAGAATAAAGTAAACATGTCATTTGGGACACACAGTGAAAACCGTAAAATCCAAGCCCACAAGAAAAAAAAAAACAGCGCAATTGCATTTTTTTCACCAATTTCACTGCATTTGGAATTTTGCTCCCGCTGCCTAGTACACGGCGTTTGATATTAAATACCGTCAGAGATCGCATTAACCCCTCCACAAGCGTCATAGACGCTTCCAAATACAGTATTACTCTTTGAAAAGCCCCCCATGCGTCTAAACACGCACTGACTTTTCCCTGTGACTGGGGAGACTAAGGAGCTGAGCAGCAGCAGTTGTGCTGTGTCCTGACAGCTCGGCCCCCGCACAGCTGCTGCTGTGGAGTTATTATGGAGGTGCAGGGGACCTGTTCTGTGTGTGACCCCGAGCAGTGCAGCAGCGGGACACAGCCCCTCCCTGACCTGATGCTGTTTCTCTGTAGCCGGGTCACAGTGGGCGGAGCTACCGGAAGCCACGCCCACTCCCCATGCCGATGTCTCTGTGTGATAGTTGTGGCAGATATGAAAGGCTGGGGCTGTACCAGAGGACAAGGTGACAACAGATCAACCAGGGACCTGGGGTCTGACTCCATAGTGAGTAATCACATCAGTGTAACACCTGCAGCAGCCTGATGCCCAGGCAGGGTTATACATGGAGGGGCATATATCATGTATACAATGTGTAAAAGCAGCCTTACATTTTAGGTGATAGTGGCCTTCTACTTTCAGTAAGTTTCTGAGACCATAATGATTTTTGGTGGATATGGCCATCCCCCGCCAATCACAGTCACAGCTAGTTGCAAGGAGCTTCAATTTGCCGCATTGTTGCTGGGCTGTTTGGGTCCAGGACTCACGGTAGAACCAGAACGCGGACATCGTGACTGCTCATCTCTAGCGGCCAGCATTGTCCACAATCAGGTATGCATGACCAGCATCACCACCCATGCGTGGTCAGGGGTGGCCTGGGGCGTCATCCATAGTCTGGAAGGGGTTGCTGGGGGTCATCTATGGTCTGGACATAGGGAGTCTTGGGCATCAGCCATGGTCTGGATGGGGGTGAGGGGTCTGGGGTGTCAGCCATGGTCTGGACAGGGGTGAAGGAGGTCTACGGTGTGAGCCAAGGTTTGGACAGGGGGCTGGGGTGTCAGCTGAGGTCTAGACATGGGGGATCTGGGGTGTCGGATGAGGAGAGTCTGGATAGGGGGGGGGGGATCTTGCTCTATATTTAATGCATGATTTGAAATTATACAATTGTCTATTTAAGCACACAAAAAACTGGCTGCAATCATATGCATGCATAAATGAATTATGCAGGCAGAATTTATTTATATGCATTACTGAAAATTTCTATACTCCTCCTCGCCTAAAATAATCCTCAAAAATGGTGGATGGAGGAGTATATTACCCTCTGGAAAATGTTAGTGCGACCTCTGAACCGTCACTACGAGTTCAATTTGTATGGAGGAAAACAGCCCACAAGCAGCTCTGTACATGAAAAATAAAAAAAATTATAGATTTCTAAAGGTGGGAAATGAAAAAGGGTAAAACAAGATAAGGGCCCAGTCAATAAGGGGTTAATGATGCTTAGGATTGTACTATGGTAGGCTACTGCACATCTGCCGTTGCCCCAAACCGTAGCACGGCGGGCACACGGCAGCGCGGGGGGAAGAGGAGGAGGTAGCGCTGCTCACCCCCGCCCTCTCCATAGAAAACCATATGGGCCACGGCGACGTAATACGGGGAAAAGATAGGACATGTCCTATCTTTCCGGGCTACGGAGGGTACGGTGCCGCAGTGTGCTGCACCGTACGAGCTCCCGTACGATGCCGTGAGCCCATAGAAGTGTTGAGGGGGACGTACGTTCTGGTTGTACCTAGAAACATGCTTGTGTCATATGTAAAGATATGGTTCTGTGAGCTACACGAACTGAACCACAGTAACAATTAAAAATAAGGCGGACACTGGATCTTTATATGAAGCTCGCATCACAACTATCTTTAGTCCCTTATCAGTGGTTCTGGATATGAGAATCCATAGTCTGCAAGATCTTTATCTTAATATGACACCAGTAGCATGTTGTTAGGCGCTACCACAGAAATAGGGGCTTTCAAAATGACACTACCGCGAGGCCTCTTACTTTCCCCAATTTAATAATAAATGTGATTTTACTTGGGGGAGATTTTTCTTAGATTTCACATAAAAGAGAATTTAGGGGACATTTCATCTCCTACCTGAGGGAGTTAATAGTTAGTAGGGTAAAACCTGGCAGCAGTTCCCTTTAAGCACTTTTGTAACATTCCATAAAGAATTTTTATTTTGTTATTTTGGCTATAATGGTACTTGTAGTACACTTTTTCAACATCCAGCACACCACACAGAATTAAGTCAAAGTGCAGGAAATAGGTGGAATATGTTACACTCCCTATTTACCCTCTGCGACCAGTGTGCACTACACACCCATCGTGTCGCCAGCGGCGGCAAAGCTCCGCTTCTAAGTAGATGAGCTGTGTGATTCACCCTTCATATATATGTGATAACGGGGCATAGCCAATATCCCCCATGTGTCATTACAAGAGGTCAAGCTAAATCGCTGCCGCCTGCCGGAGCAGACTGTGCCCAGTACTGGCGGTGACGTCACCGGCCCGAGACTCAGGCTATCTGACAGTGGATGAATGCAGAGAGATCTCATAAAATGTGCACATAATAGAAGAGATGTTTGCTAGCGGCAATAACACGGCTGCACCAAGATCAACACCCAGATACAGCAAAACAAGCCGCGTGTGGACCGTACCGTGTCCGATTACCGGTTTATGGTAAAATTCCCGGGATGATTCCACTAAAATCACATCAAGACCACCCTAATGGGGTTGTATTCCTGTGTAGATCAAACACTATCAGGATCCATCATGATAAACCAGGGACACTTACTCATTTATCCAGACACCGTGATGACTGGTAAGTCTTCATATTGGGTAATCTATGCTCTTTCCTTCTCAAAATCACCTAGAATTATGCTAATAATTCTCGAGGATTGTTACCGAGACCCTCCATGTGTAGTTCACAGCTGTTATAGTGACCCCCCCTCAGCCGGATATTATCTACTGCAGCATTCTCCTGCACAATGTAACAGCCGGAAGCTCTGCATCACGCGGGGCTCTGGTAACAGCGCCTTCAGACTGATAATAAAATGTGATTTTAGAAGGAAGAACACCATGGATAAACACAAATAAGAAGATTACCACAGTCTTGGTTCCTGGATCATGAGAGTGTCCTGATTTATCATGATGGATTTTGATGGTAGATTTAAAGGGTATTCATATTGGATCAAATTCTAGGATTGGACATAACTTACTGATTATAGGGGGGGTGCCCAGTGATAATAGAAATGTGTTCTATGCACACACCACCCCACACACACAGGACTATCTGTTCTATATTTAGCTATGGGCTGCAAGTTGGGCCTCACTTAAAAACTAATCAAGTAGCTCTCCATTTATTAGGGTGTAAAGGGACCCCCAATTCTCACAACACTAGGGAATCCTACACCCTTAGAACCTTAGAAACTTCAGCGCCTATGTCTCTCCTGGAAATGCATGGATCTATGTAGGCCGACATAGATGTGAAGCCCACTTACATACATGGTTCCCAGGACGCATGTGACCAAGGGAATCATTTACTCAAACAAAAAGGTTGGAAAACAATCCCTCCCTGCGCTGCCGCACGCTCCTGACCCAGGAAGAATGGAGAGAAAACATTGTAACAAAACACACTTCACAGCACAGGATGTTTCTATGGTGACGAACACAGCTCGCACATAAATTACAAGTGAGACGTGAGGACCTGGGGGGCTTCTCATGTTGGTACATACAGATCCGTCATACTCTCTATTATCTCACATACAATTGTAAGACGTCCAAACAGGTAGAGATATCTGCAATTATAATCAGCAGCGTAGAAAAGGCTATTCCCTGTTCACACAAGGTCAGATGCTGTTTGAAGGACCACACCCCAATATGCCAACAGTCATGTATTCCTGGTGGAATAACAGAGGAACCGGTCAATTCAGAATTCTTGAAATATCCTCCAACATGTCATGTCAAGTGAAATCAGCTAAACAGAGAGGTTCCCTCTATCCAGCATCTAGTCGAAACTTGGACACCTAACCATATGACGTTCTCCCTCATTTCTGTATAAGATTATGGCCACATAATGTGCGCCTTTAACTATTTAGCTAAGGAACAAACGGCAGTTAACTTAGAGCAAGCGGTCGCCTTACGCATGTACATGTATCATAGACACTCGTACCAGAGTTTGACTCTTCAAAAAAAGCAGCTCGATGCTGTATGTGTCATAGCAGCCCACAATAATATGAGACTCTATATTGAAAGGGGTGGTACTAATATACATCATAGGGATTCCCTCAGCGTAGGGGTGACACGAGTCTGTACATACACATCACTGATAACACTGATCCTAGGGATGTCGTATTGATCAATGTTAATATGATATGTATAAAAACAGCATAAACAAAAACTGAAATACATGTATAAAAAAAAATATTAAATAGTATAAAGAAAAAGTTTAAAGTAATCCAATTTCAACAACTTTAGATCAAGGTTTATAAAACTTCTCGAACAGCTTTGATCACACACCGAGGATGGTGCTGATACCACTAGGACACCATTCAGTCGCCAGAATCTGTCCAGATAATGGATGGAGGCCCAGGGCAACCACTACTAAATGATGCCCAGACTTCCCCTTTCGATGGAAATTTGCCATCACAGAAGTTATCCAATTCCTAAACTCAATTCATCTAGCTATGCAGTGGTGGTGTATCCCATATAACTCCAAAACCAGTAAAAAAGGGGAGAGGAAAGTGGAGGGAATACGCGGTTCATGCATGACAGCAAGGGTCCCTATCCTAACATTCCTAAAACTGAAAATATTTGTGTGGGGGGGGGGGGGTTAAAAACATAAGTCAGATGTTAGTCACAGCAGAGTCAGATCTGCATTGTGATGGTTGGAAGGCTTTACGGCAGGAATGACAATCCATTTGGGAATTTTAGGGCAAAGGAATTTAAATAAGTGTCGCTCAATTCTTACAAGGCAGTGCTGGACAATTAAGACAATTTTCCTAGATGAATAGCAGAAAGCGATCAATTCTGATAAGAAGCAATGAACAGCTCCATAATACATGTGACCTGCCCACAGTTATACACCACGTATGACACAATATAGCCAAGAGAAAAGAGCCAAGAGGCAAAATGACAGTACAGGAAGACTGTCCGTAGGTCGGGTGGTGCAGGTGCATTACAAGTACAGGAGGTCTGTCTGTAGGTCCGCGGGTGGTGAGAGGTTATGTGACAGTACAGGATTGTGCGTAGTAGGTCGGTGTGGTTGTGTTTGCCCAGGTAGGTGCATTACAGTAAAGGAGGACTGTCTGTAGGTCCCAGGGGTGGTATGTGACAGGTTGAATCACAGTACGAGGATGTACGATAGGTCCGGGTTGGTGAAGGTTTTGTATTACAGAACAGGACGGGCTGTCCGACATGGCATGTTATGCTGTGCCCGAGTATACGAGGTTACATACACATGGCGTGTTATGCTGTGCCCGAGTATACGAGGTTACATACACATGGCGTGTTATGCTGTGCCCGAGTATACGAGGTTACATACACATGGCATGTTGTGCTGTGCCCGAATATACGAGGTTACCTCCATGTAGTCTGGAGCAATGCCTCCTGGGATAAAGTATGCAGATTTGCTTTCCTATGAGCCCTATAAGTCTGTGTTTTGTCAACCTTTAGCAAAAAGATATTGTTTGTGTAATGAAAAGTTCAGCAGTTTTTCAGTATACGTTCTGTATCCATTACTCACGGTTTTTTAGATCTCTGCTTGCTGTCGTTCAACAGGAAGCTTCACTGTTTACTTCCTGTTCCAATACTTCCATCCAATCCATGGCCATGTAATGTCACACAAGTGCACAGCTCCTAATCCTGCAGAGCGTAATCAGTGGGATGTGACTTAATAATCCGTCCACCTGTGTCAAGATATTGACGGGATATAACGGCTCTTGCACCTGTGTGACATCACTTGACCAGGGATATAACAAGCCGTGCACCTGTGTGTCATCACATGACCGAGGATGTAACTAGTTGTGCACCTGTATGACAGCACATGACGAGAAATATAACAAGCCACGTACTTGTGTGACATCACATGACCAGGGATATATCGAGCCGTGCACCTGTGTGACATCACATGATCAGGGATATAACCAGCTATGCATCTGTGTGACATCACATGACCAGGGATATAATGAGCTGTGCACCTGTGTGACATCACATGACCAGGGAGCGGTTTTTACCCACAGGAAGTAAGCATTGAAGTTTCCTATATAATGACACCAAGCACACTGTTAAGAATAGATACTGGTAAATTGTAGAACTTTTTATTAAATTAGATCAATTCCACTGTACTCATTTTACAATCTCCAGCATAATTATTATCATGTCTGTTTAGGTCTTGTTTACATGGCAAATTTTTTGTTGGGATTTTGGAGGCGGTCGTCCAAATTTTCTATCTGGAAAAAAGTTCCAAATAAATCAGGTCCTTTATTTTTCCTATAAGTAATAAGCGGCCTCCCATTGCAGTCCGTAATAAGTCGGATTCTCTTCCAAAAAATCTGCTGTATAAGTTGGGCCGTCATGGAAAAGGAGGGATTCTGTGTACAAATTATTGGAAAATCTGTACTGTGTTAGGTTCACTGGAGATTTTCACCCGGAAATTTCTGTGTATTTTTGTGGATGGTCCACCCCATTTGTGTGAGACCTATGGAGGTTTAGGATATGATTGTGTCCAAACATTTCCCTTGTCAGTACAGGCCACGGCACTGCTTGGCTTGGTGAGGTCTCCTAATAGACCAGTGCCCATCAAGAGTCAAATCTATGGCAACCAGATCCCCCCCATGTTTGTTCTCCTATGACCCCTGGGGAAGGCTGTCGAAGTTAATAACTGTTCGGCACATCCAGGAAACGGGGAGCGTCTCCTCTAGCCAATGATTCATGTACAAAATGCCAGGTGTGCCAGGCGTGTGAGCCGCTCACTCTTCACCAACCTGATTTCTGGGCACCGAAATGGAAAATTATTCAGGAAATGGTTGGCAGATGTGACACGCTCTCATCTTCTCCATGGCTGCAGGTATTTATGATAAAACATGATTTTTTTGGGGGGAGGGGGGTGTAAATATATTCAGATTGTACCCAGATGGACATTACACTTCTGTTTGGACTGAAATTGTACCTGCAACCATCTCCCCTTTTTAAGAGTATAGAAAAGGGTTGTGAAGTTTCTGGCGATTGAAGCCGCCTCTTGGTTGGGGGATTCTGATATTTGCCATCTGGTTTTAGGTAAGATGATCACTATAATAGTTTTTGAGCTTGCCCCACTACTTATTAGATAAATTTTCTCCAAACCCTTTAATTTTAGTTGGATCATTTCATTTAATTTTTAAAGGAAATCTACCACCAGGATGAAGGATTGTAAACCAAGCACACTGACATACTAGTGTGTGACCCATCTGGAATGATCTGATTTTCTTTTAACCTCTTATACCAATGTTTTTTTAAAAAATGGCTTTTATAATTATGCAAATGAACCTGAGGGTGTTAATGGAGCTTGGAGCCTCTGAGGCTCATTTGCATAAACATTTAAGCCTTTTTTTACTTAAAAACAAGGGCATAAGAAGCTTAAAGAAGAGTCGATCCTGACAGAGGGAACACACACCAGTATGTCGGTGTGCTAGGTTTACAATCCTTAATCCAGGTGGTAGATGTCCTTTAAGGGGGATATCCCGACTTTGGTCTATGGCTTGTGGTGTTGGTAAGCGATGAAGGATCAGGCTGTAGAATTTCAATCTTTTTTGTATCTAGGGGAACTGAGATTTGACCAAGGATGTCAAGCAGCAAATTACCCTCCCCAGGAAAATAACTGACCCTAGAAAGGGCACTAGCCCCTAATCCTTAGAAATACACATTTATTGACAGCTCAGGGCTCATCCAGCCTAATCTCGATATCTCACGTGAGTCTTACCTGCTTGGTAGGCATATTTCCTTTAGAGAAGCTGCAGACATTCTCTGTTTAACCTCGTCCCATAATGTCAGAAGAAGCCGCGTTGCAACCTGGTGGAACCGGTAATGCAAGACGGTGGCTAATATACAAGGGGAAAGCTCTCTGATCCTCCTTGGATGACTACACATAGCCTAGGTGGTGAGTGATTGCTATGGAGTCATATAGTAGTTAGGGAACTTATCCTTATAACTTGTGCATCATCATCTGACAGGACTTACACAAGTCCAGGTGATTATCATAGAATTGTATAGTGTATTCCGCTAGTTGTCTCTGCTTAGATCGGCCTTCTAGTTATGTGGGATGAAAAGATCCTCTACCCATTTAGTCATAATATCCAATAGTTACCAATTAGTGAATCGCACCACGTGTCGTCTTGGTCTTGTGATGTGAACAGCATGATAAGGAGGGCTGTCTAAAAATCGATTCTAATTAAAGCAGGAAATTTATTGTGCGATTCATGGGTCAAACACCTGTTATGATTCATGGCGTTGTTAGAGAAAAGTAAGCTGTGCAAAAATTGATAAAACCTTGAAAAGTATGACAAGTGTATTTACAAGTTTAGAGAAGGTCAAGTTCACCTGTAAAGGTTAAAGTGCATTTTATGTTCATCCTAAAATGTGACTCCTAAGACAAATATCCTTAACTTTTTGTGAGTGTTGTATAGGTTTACTCAGTGTGAAGGTTCAGTCTGAATCCTGTGTATAGGTTATAACGTTACATTTTGTTTAAGGTACCAGTAATAGTCATTGGGTGGCTGAGCACTGGGGCCCCCACCATTCACTACTACTGGGGTCCCATTCTCAAAAATTGATGGAACTGCAGGTATTTTATGCGTCCGGTCATTCTATTCAATATGGGACTGTCGGAAATTGCGGAGAACTGCATAGAATTAAGTCTACGGATTGGTCGCCTTAATTTTGTCAATTGCTAATGTCCTAGAATTACAATGGGACCAATCCTTGTCTGGAAATCCACTTGGAATAGTAGTCATTGATACCTATTCCACCCCTACACGCCCCATGACCCGTCACGGGTGGAATAGGTGTCAATGACTAGCATTTCCAAGGGTGGTTTGAATGCAGAATGGACCAAATTAAACATTCCCAATCCTTCCCCTAGCCCTCATCATCTGTCGTGGGAAACTCTGTAGCCCCCCACCCTACATATATACGTATGTTTTATACAGGGACAGACTATGATACATAATATGAGGATTATTTATTAGCTATGGCGTTGCAGGGACAGAGAATAATACCGCACTGCGGATGCTGCACACCCTTCATAGTACCGTATGTCTTTTCAGCTGATACATTGAATCACAAAGGGTCAGGGTTCTGCCACCGGCGCCGTGCATTGTGGGTATTGGAAGCGGAGCGGGTGCTGACCTTGGTTCTGAGCAGTCTCAATCCTTAGGTTTAGAATACATGTAAATGCAGCTGTGACATTTTTCTTTAGAAGATCTTGACCGAATCTGGCACAAGCGGCCGGGCAGTAGGTAGTCATGTATGACGTGGGCTCATTAATGCCCAGGTCCGGGGGTTTTATAGCAGCAACACAGAGCGGTTGCTATAAACAAAGGCCCAGCGGGATAGACACGAACGCGTGAAATTATCGGATACATACAGCTTATATTAAGGTCCATCCGGGAGACCCACTTATACAAGGGCAATGAAAAACCTTTCACAGATGTTTTGTTTTTTTCCCCTTTCAAAACAAAGAACTTGAATGGTAAAAACATGCAATTATTGACTAATTTATAAGGGTTATATTAACTGTATGAGTACCTGCCAATCATCATCTTATTCATCCAGCTAGATCATATATATATATATGCAGAATCTCTCACACTGGCAGGATTTGTATCTGCAGGCAGCATGTTATAGAGCAGGAGATTCTGAACTGATTGTATTGTCCTATCTGCAGGCAGCATGTTACAGAGCAGGAGGAGCTGAGCAGATTGTACACAGTGTCCTATCTGCAGGCAGCATGTTATAGAGCAGGAGATTCTGAACTGATTGTAGTGTCCTATCTGCAGGCAGCATGTTATAGAGCAGGGGTTGCTGAGCAGATTGTACATAGTGTCCTATCTGCAAGCAGCATGTTATAGAGCAGGAGGAGCTGAGCAGATTGTACATTATGTCCTATCTGCAGGCAGCATGTTATAGAGCAAGAGGAGCTGAGCACATTGTACATAGTGTCCTATCTGCAGGCAGCATGTTATAGCGCTGGAGATTCTGAACTGATTCTACGTAATGTCCGATCTGCAGGCAGAATGTTATAGAGCAGGAAGAGCTGAGCACATTGTACATAGTGTCCTAACTAAGTAAATTTAGGTTTGATAGCCAGCTAGTTTGATATGTATCAATTCATTTTCAAAGTTTTATTGACCACAATTGATTTACTTTAGTTTGGGTAACTCGGATTTCCTTCTAGTGAAGCGGATTATAGCGAGTACCATGGAGGTATTGACCATTGTTTGGGATAATTGTATCGTTAATGAGCGCTTGTAATCTTGATTTATTGCCAGTAATGGTGTTTACGGGCTGACGTCCATTGCATACAGTGCCATAGGGATCCCCTCCGGTGTGGTCCCTATGGTCCCGCAGCTTCCTCCGTGTGTTGGTTAGTAGTATTACCCGGCAGGCGATGGCTGCAGCCCTTGTTCTCTAATCTGTAGGGAATGATAGTATTTTGTGTGAGTGTGTAGGCGGCACACACAGATCAAACGCTCCACGTTGCGACTTTGATTCTGGTTTCTGAAAGCCCCTGTGTTCTTCCTCTCCTCGGATGGAAAAGCTTTGAACGGCGACAATACAAAGTGGTTTAACCTCGGCGCTCCTGCTTCATCGCTGCAATCCTCCTAGTGATGGCAGAACAGGTTTTAGTCTGTGGCTTACAGGAATGAACTGGTTATACCCCACAATGTTCTAGGATAAACTTGTAACTTGTATCACTGTCTGTCCCTATGTACTTATCTGATACAATAATACACATGGGCTTCCATTAGACCCCACTATAAAGCCTATAGGGGCCCCTAGGGAGCCGCATTATTAAGCCGTTCGCTCACTTTCTTTTCACACTGTAAGTGACATCTCTCGGCCTTCCTCTTCCTTTCTTGGGTTGGGTCCTATTTTCAGTTTTCCGGTTTTGTCACAGACATTTCCTCTTCAGCTTTGTTGCTGGGGGAAGCCCCCGTGAAGTGCACCCACATCGTTAAAAAGTCTAGATACATGTGTTTACTTTTTCTTGCTCCGTCCTACGTCTTGGTTTATTCCTGTTTTTTAAATACCAAAAAAACACTCGAGATTAAAGGACACCTGTCATCAGGTCTGTGTCACTTGTCCTGTCACTACTACCTGTTGGAGCAGCTCACAAGGATCCCATCCCAGCCTTTATCTAGTTATTTCATACATTAATCATTATAAAATCATCTTTTCTTTATTATGTAAATGAGGCTGGTCACATGGTCGGAGGCAGTGATGTCACCCCTGTTACCCCTCCCCTCTTTCACCTGCTCATGTCTGTGTGTAATGTATAGTAAAGCAATGCTAGTGTCTGTGCTGCATCTGCTGACATGCTCTGTCCTCCTAATACACAGAGACACAGACATCAGCTACACAAGTACCTGACATGTTCTGCTATAACATGGCTGCCTGGAGCTGTTGTATCTCTCCTATACACACACACACACACACACACACACACAGGCTGCAGGGGGTGTGGCCGCCAGCACCAGGAAGCACATGGAGCAGCTATTTCATTATTATACAGCCTCAAACCATTATACAGGCTGTCAGTCATGCACTGGGGGTGTGGCTGTGCCTCCCACTCATGAATAAGCCGGACAGCTTGAATATGCTAATGACTCATTGGACATTTCACAGGTCATTTGCACACAGCTTTAGGACCTCATTGCTTAGGTTTACAGGCATGAAGGGACAATGAAGTGATAGAGGCAATGCTCTCTAATGGCAGTTTATGAAAATATATTTAGTTTAGGGGGTTATTTTGCCTGACGGGTTCTCTTTAACGGGAATCTGTCACCATGATTTACCTACCCGAACTTACTGCTGCATTACATAGGACTATGCCCTCCCATGCCTTTGTTTATTCCCCAGCTGCTCCTTCCATGGCAAGACATTACTTTAGAAATATGCAAATGAGACTTAAGTGCTTTGGGGGGAGGGGATAACCAAGCACCTCTTTACAGCAATAACAGCGCTCCACTGCTACACTTACACCACTCAGCGCCTTCTCATCCCCTTCCTCCTGTAGCAACTTTTCTCCTGGGTTCAGGGAGATTTGGAGGCGGAGTCCTGAAGTGCTCGGTTTACGCCCCCGCCAAGCACTTCAGATTCGTTTGCATATTTTTAAATTGAAGTTTTGGCACGGAAAGAGCAGCCAGCCAATAAAAACGATATGGGGTTATGTGCAGGCAGAGCGCCAAGCATAACAGTTAGTTCTCTTAGGTAAATCGTGGTGCCAGATTCCCTTTCAAGTAATCCTTCAGTGTATACACAACGCACATCCTGACTATATATCACACTATGCACTTTTATTAAACATGCTATAGGCACCTTTTGCACTTCATCTTTTTCTTTGCTCAGTAAAACTTCAACTTGATTTTCAATTTTCCCCTTTCTTTCTCTTTCTCTCTGCTTTACGATCAATCCCATGATGCCTCTGCACTGTATATTATGCCCGTTTAGAGAGAGAAACATTTCTATGGTGGACTTTAGCAGCAATGCAGTAATAACCCATTACTGGCATAATCCACAAAAGTTCCCAAAATGATACTAATATTTTTGCTGATTTACAGGAGTATGATAATCTGTATTTCCATGGCGCTGTCATATTCCGCAGAGCTGTACAAATCACATATACAGACAAAATAAGACATCACATCGTAATAGCATAGTCCTATAAAACAATAGGAGAGAGCGCCCTGAATACAAGAGTCTATGAACGAACCTCGATGTCTTCCATTTTTGTAGTTCTAGAAGGAAAAACATGGCAAAAATGATCCAAAAATTCCTACACAATTTCGAGACAATGTATTGTACGAGGAACTTTTATTTCCCTAGTGAAAGGTCACAGCTGTGTGTAAACAGTCGGGGCCTGGTGACAGGTGAGATGTAGGGTGAGTGCACCGACCTGGAAAGGAAAAGCTGAATACTCAACCACATGATGGACATTTATATTCAATAATACAGCGCCAACCTATTCCACAGCGCTGTACATGGCTTATATGATCCCTGTCCCCTTGGGCTCACAATCTAAATCTCAAATTGACTGATCGTATTAGAATGTTTTTGGTAAGAAAATAGAAATTCCATACAGATATTGACCTTGGTTGGATGCAAATCCAGGACCCCGATTCTGCAAGGCAAATGTTCCAGTGCTGTACTCTGTGGTCCCGGCCCAGTTCTTGGACTAGATGCCGTAACACTCACTAGTTTGAGTTGTAGCCCACTGTTGTTTAAGAATACAATGGGCAGATTCACAATGTATCGCGCCCCCCCCTCCCTGTAGGTGAGACAAGTAGTGAGCATCAGCAGCGAGTGATTGGCTGCAGTCAATGTTTAGGGTGTTTTTCCATTGATGTTACTGTCTTTTTATGGATAGCGACATCTCTGGGGACCTCCAAGGCATACGCTCAGCAGGGGCCAGGAGCGGATGCAATACTTTGTATCTGTGCCTCATAGGTTATTATGGCCTCCACTGAGCGTATACGTCATAACATGGTGTGAATGTAGCCTTAGCTTTATTAACTCTTTCTGGCTGCCCAGTGTCTTTTGCAGTCACTGCAGTTTCTCCTGCTCCTGGGATCAGGGCACCAGCTGCCAGGCACAGCCAGAGACAATGGGGAGAAGGTGGAAGCGGTTTATTAGCCTTTCTGCCTTCTCCTTTCTTCCCTGCATAGCGCTGAAGTAGAGCTATAGAGAGAATTGGGCTCACTGCAGATCTGCCTCAGAAATTTGTGTGGGGGTCATTTTCCCTTATACCCTACTACAGTTACAATGGAAAACTTAGGGTAAGGGTAGATGTACACATTAAATTATTAAATATTTTCAAATAAACATGAATATTCCCTGATAATATATGTTTACATATTATTACAAAACGACCGTCACAGGGGGGGGGGGTATTTATAATGGTCATTTTCAGATAATTTGAAAAAAAAAAAAACCTTTTTCTACAGTTTTTGTAACTTTATCTCCCCAGTAAACTAAAGATTTTTTTAAAAAATCCTTTAATTTTTAACTATGTGTCGCAGAATAAAAAGGTAGCGTGCAGAAAAGAATGTCCAGGTGTTTTCAGACCTGACGTAAAACATGTACACAAACTTGTAATGATGCAAGGAGTCCGTGTATTTTGGGAGGGGGGGGGGGCAGTGTGTTCTTGTAGTAGGAATAACTTGTGTGTGGATTTATATATGTACAATTTTGATGTGTTTTTCCCCTATGTAACTTCTGTAATTCCAACTTAGTGACTGTCGTATGAGTTTTTCCTCTGTTGTAGCGCCCCCCGGGGGTCATCGCCCTTCCCACCCCAGTACTTTTGTGCTTCTTAATCCAATTTTCCATCTGTGATTGAAGCCTCCTCTCCTTTGGAGTCGGACATGAAACACGAGCGTGCGGTCCTTGAAGTAGCTTGTTTCTGTACATCAAACCCTCTTATTATCCACCCACCCCCTCCCCCCTCATTGTCTCGGTGGATAGCCGCGCCGGCCGAGGGATCTCTACCTGATGCTTGAACACCGTTGCTATAGCACCTGCTCTTCTCCGCGTGCCGCCTGGCTGATCTCCTCTATGGACGCTTCCATATTTTCCCGCTGCACCGGAACGTCCTGAGCGAACGCTTAGGGTGAACCTTGCATGTCACGTTATGGAAGAGGACGTATTTTTAGTTTTTATGAGTCGCTTTTGTTGACCCGGGTTCCTGACATCACGGTTTTAGTCGGCGCCGCTCTCTTCGCTGTCGTAGCATTCAATGGCTGTATTGTTTGTTTGTGAAAGCGGGGGATCAGATTGCTTTGGTTTTATTAACGTGGTAGAAAGAGAAGACCTTGTGGTGGATTATTGTTCCTTCCTTTCGAGAGAAAACATGGCTATTGTCTGTCTTGGTGACTCACTAGGATAGCTAATGCGCTGCTTGTTTTTTAGAAAAGTCAGGTCTGGTTCAATGCTTTATGGCGAAACCTTTCGGGTTACTGAGAAATTACAGATTTTACTAGGAGGAAACGGTCTCATCGGTGGGGGTCCAACTACTGGAATCGCCACCGATCATGAGAACCAGGTTCCTTTTTTTCCTTATTGAATAAAGCTGTCTGTTGAGTATCCATACTGCCACTCCATTCATTACTATGGGATTATTGGAAATCGCTAAGCACAATGCTGTAGTATCTCCAGGTCTCTCGTAAAGATGAACAAGAGTGTCAAAAATAGATAAGTACAGCGCTCTAGTATCTCCAGCACTCCCATTAAGATGAATGAGAGTGCCGATAATAGACGAGCATAGACAAGAGCATCTCCAGCACTCTCGTAAAGATGAGTGTCGAAAGTGGACACGCAAAGTGCTTGGCTACTTCTGACACACCTATAAATTTGGCTCTCAACCTGATGTTCAATCAATTACGAGGAATGGGACTCCCGTTATTGTGATTGGTGGGGATCCCAGTGTTAAGACCCTACCGATAAGGTCATCCCCCACGGAGAAGATGGGTTCAGAGGAAGACAATGGTCTCGCCATTTGTTTTACCGAGCTTCTCCGTTGTGTACCCTGTGCTCTACTATTCACTTGACTGGGATTTAGCTGCATTGGGGCCACATGATGGATGTGCCCAGAAGTCGCTGGCGAGTGAAGTGGCGCTCCACAGGACCACCACAATTGGTGGCCTTTCCAGGTGATGGATCTCCTTCGATCTCAAGTTTTATCACCTACCCAATAGTTCTTCAGAAAGGAAGCAAAACAGGCAAAGATTAGACATTTATCATGTACAGTGCAGATTAACCATTAGTGTCTACAATGGAAATCCCCTTAAAGGAAGCCTTTGTGGAGCCTTGAAAACTTGTATGGACACCTCATGAAACATGGCAGCCATGGGAGGTGGGAGCTTCTTCTATAAGGTATTCTCAGTGTGCAGCCTTATCGTCATGGGAACATATAGTGAATCTAGACCATACATGGTTGTCATCCTGTGCTTCAGCGATCATGAAGGTTTAGGAAGTGTTACAGTCCCTTTTTGCTTTGCCTAAATCGTCAGATGATGATTCTTCAGAATGTGGAAGGGTTTTCCAGCATCTGGATATCTGTTACTCATTGATTGACAGTGATCTGATACATCGGACCCCCCATTGATCTTCTGAATCTGGCAACAGCTCCATTCGCCTTATAGTGGCCGAGCTGTGTTACTGCCACTTGTTTGGTTACTGATCACCAATGAATGACCTGTCCTTTTTATTAACAGTGTAAAACCTTAAGAAAGTGGTGGGGAGTACAAGGCATGTATTTGGAGCAATTTTTTGGCACATTTAGCCCAACGAAACACAACGGTAATCACTACAGGTATCTCGCCGCATATATCATAAACTTCCTTGATGCGAATAATAAGATGTAAGAGCGTGAATCCTGCATAATGTGGGTTAAATATTACCCTGACCGCGTCCTCCATACCCTTCAGCGCTATGTGTGAAAGCTAATGTACTTCCAGGGTTAGCAAAACACCGAAAAAAGTTCACCTGCCGGGATAAAAACGTTACTGATTTGTAGCGCGTGCGTCCACCTCCGGTTATTCATTTATAGCCGGGGATATTTTTACTCCTCCATTGTTTTGACTGTGGAGAATAAATGGCCCCCAGTTAAAGGAGAAGTGAAGCTGAATCCTAACACAAGTAGTGAGGAGACGGCTCCTGTCATCACATTTATGGATGTAGACGTTCCCCTGGACTTCCTGTTAGTGATTCCATTGTGGAAATCACATGCAGCCTCTCCCTGCGGCTTATCAGCAAATCATTACAATAGATTGCAGACTACACCGCGGTGACTAGCTGAAGACTAGGCAGGGCTCTATGACATCAGTGGCTATGCCCCGGACCATAGGGCTATGCTCAGGCAAGCCGAGGTTTGCTCTCATGTTAGAGGCGTCTGACACTGACTTTTACTTCTCTTCCCATATAAAGCACACGCATGCTCAGCCAAAACAAGGGTTAGCTGCATTGCCTTTTAGTTATGTGCACATTTTACATAAAAATCCACGGCAAAATGACGCGAATTCAACTCAAATTTCTTTGCATGCAGATAGTCTTAGGACCAACTCAACCAGCAGATCTCCCATTAGCCGAAATCTAGCCCATGCCGCTCTCATTGAAATCAATAGGAGGCAATTGAGACATACAGCAGCATGCGTTCTATCCTCATTGAAAGCCCATAAGCGGGTTTTAAACCAGTATTTGACGGTTTTCATGGTGGGAAACCTATCCCAAAATACTATTGTGTATACTATCCTCTATAAGTTTTCCAGGATAGGGCGAAGAGACACAACCACATCTCAACAGCGCTGTCTATAGTTGGGAATCTGTTCCTTCTGGAATAGAGAAACTGGTTTGGATTTAATCCCACATCATGTCATTAGGCTTCCTGAAAGTCATGTTTGATAGTAAGGGGGGGGGGGGGGCGGCCTTACAAGGTAGCAAAGGAGCGTTTTAACTTGTCCCACCCTCAAACTTATTTGCATATTTCCCAGATGCCTATAGAGAATCAATGGGTGTAAGGAGAACTCTTACCCACTGACCAATCCTCTAAGTGCAGGAAAGGTTGCGGAAAATTGATGCCATATTCCTACAGTGTATATGAAAAATTGACATGTTCTTTATTATAAAGGGGGTCTGTTATTCAGGGACATATAAAATTTGTATTTCTTAATTGCCTCCTTTATTTGAATCCCACATTTTTACCTATCAAATATGACTATTCTTAACCCATTTTCACATGAGATGAGTCAAGTTTAGTGGTTGCAGGGGGAGTGTCCCTGTCTTTGGTTCCATAATACCTAGAAACATTTTTGTCATTAAAGATAAGAATATCATCTTTCAGAACCCACCAAGCTCCTTATGGTTCTGTGAGCTACAGAACTGGACATATTGGTAGATAGAAAATAGACAGGAACTGGATCGTAATCTGGAGTTTGCAGCTCAAACTGTGTTTTAGCTCACAAAGCCATAAGCCTAATGAGATCTGAAATATTTGATCCGCATCTTTAATATGACTCCAGTAGCATGTTTCTAGGTGCTAAGAACACCACAAAACTTGACTCGTCTCATGTGAAAATGGGATGAGAAGAGTCATATTTGCCTGACTTTGGGGGAGTTTTTTTTATTAATAGCATTATAATAGGCAAATGGGTGGGATTTCTAGAAAGGACATTTTATCCCCTACCTGAGGGGGGCTGGTAGTTTTAGGGGGGTAAAACCTAGTGATAGGTTCTCTTTAAAGAGTTCTCCCGGTCGTGTGGTGCATTTATTCATAGCTTCACATGGATGTGGTTTGTTACATTGTAACATTTGTGATTTGGAAAGAAACGAATGTTTCCATTCACTTCTAGAATGCGGAGGAAGCGAAGTGTATTGGAAGTTTTCAGTACATGTACAGTTAGTACACGTAGCTGCATATCATAGAATTATATAAAATTCCGCAAGTTTCCTGCTGGATCACCTTCTAGTTATGAAGAGAATGAAAATCCTCCTACCCCTTTAGTCAATATCCAATAGTTACCCAATTAGTGAATCGCACCACGATTCGCTTGGGTCTTGGTATGTGAACAAGCATGTAGGAGGGTCTGGTTAAAACTCAATTCTACATTAAAAGCAGGAAAATGTATGGTGCGATTCATGGTTCAAAACCACTGTTAGTCATTCATGGCGTTGTTCAGAGAAAATTAGCGTCAAAATGTAAACCTGTGAAAAGAGCAAAATGTATTTACCAAGTTTAGAGAGTGTCAGTTCACAACTGTAAAGTTAACGGTGACATTTTATTTCAGGGTCTAAATATTGACTCCAAGACAATATCCTTTAACTTGGTTGTGAGCGTGTCTATAGGTTTACTCATTGTAAGGTTCAGTCCCTGAATCCGTGTCATAGGTTTATAACGTTACTTTTTGTTTAAGGTACCAGTAATGGTTATCTAGTGGGAGTCTGACACTCCTGGGCCAGTCGCCCACCGTCACTACTACATGGTGTCCCTGTTCCTCAAAAATTGATGTGAACTGCCAGGATTTATGGCTTCGGCAGTCGTCTCTCCTATCTATTCATATGGACTGTCCGGAATTGCGGAGAACTGCTACCAAGTCTAGTCTACTAGGATTGCGCCTTAATTTGTCAATTGCTAATGTCCAGATATACAATGGGACCAATCCTGGTCTGGAAGCCACTTGGAATGTAGTCTTGATACCTATTCAATACCCCTACAACCGCCCCATGACCCGTCACGGGTGAATAGGTTCAATGACTAGCACCAGGGTGGTTTGAATGGCAATTGACCAAATAAACATTCCCAATCCTCCCCTATCCCTCATCATCTGTCGTGGGAACTCTGTAGCCCCCCACCCTACATATATACGTATGTTTTATACAGGGACAGACTATGATCAGTATATGAGGATGTATTTATTAGCTAGGCGTTGCAGGACGAGATAATACTGCACTGCGGATGCGGCCCCCCTTCATAGTACCGTATGTCTTTCATCTGATACTTGAATCACAAGGGTCAGGGTTCTGCCACCGGCGCCGCACATTGTGGGTATTGGAAGCGGACGGGTGCTGACCTTGGTTCTGAGCATCTCAATCCTAGGTTTAGAATACATGTAAATGCAGCTGTGACCATTTTTCTTTAGAAGATCTTGACCGAATCTGGCACAAGCGGCCGGGCAGTAGTGTCACATGTAATACGTGGCCTCATTAATGCCCAGGTCCGGGGGTTTTATAGCAGCAACACAGAGCGGTTGCTAAAACAAAAGGCCCACTGATGACAAAACGAACGCGTGAATTTATCGGATACTACAGCTTAGATTAAGGTCCATCCGGGAGACCCCACTTACAAGGGCAATGAAAAACCTTTCACAGATGTTTTTTGTTTTTTTCCCCTTCAAACAAAACTTGAATGGTAAACATGCAATTATTGACTATTTATAAGGGTTCTATTAACTGTATGAGTAACCTGCCAATCATCATCTTATTCATCCAGCTAGATCATAATATATGCAGAACCCTCTCACACTGGCAGTTTTCTATCTGCAGGCAGCATGTTATAGAGCAGGAGATTCTGAACCTGATTGTATTGTCCTATCTGCAGGCAGCATGTTACAGACAGGAGAGCTGAGCATATGGTACACAGTGTCCGATCTGCAGGCAGCATGTATAGAGAGCGAGGAGATTCTACTGATTGTATTGGCCTATCTGCGGGCACTTTATAGAGCAGGGTTGCTGAGCAGATTGTACATAGTGTCCTATCTGCAAGCAGCATGTTATAGAGCAAGGAGCTGACAGATTGGTACATTATGTCCTATCTGCAGGCACATGTTATAGAGCAAGAGGAGCTGAGCACATTGTACATAGTGTCCTATCTGCAGGCAGCATGTTATAGCGCTGGAGATTCTGACTGATTCTACGTAATTCCGATCTGCCGCAAATGTTTATAGAGCAGAAGCTAAGCACATGTCCTATGTCCTATCTGCAGCGCCTTTATAATAGCGCTGGAGATTCGAACTGATTCTACGTAATGTCCTAGTCTGCAGCAGATGTTATAGACAAGGAAGAGCTGAGCACATTGTAACATAGTGTCCTAACTAAGTAAATTTAGGTTGTGATAGCCAGCTTAGTTTGATATATCATTCCATTTTCAAAGTTTTATTGACCACAATTGATTTACTTTAGTTTGGGTACTCGGATTTCCTTCTAGTTGAAGCGATTATAGCGAGTACCATGGAGGTATTGACCATTGTTGGGATAATTTGGATCGTTAATGAGCGCTTGTAATCGTGATTATTGCCAGTAATGGTTGTTTACGGGCTGACGTCCCTTGCATACATGCCATAGGATCCCCTCCGGTGTGGTCCCTATGGATCCGCACTTCCTCCGTGTGTGTGGTTAGTAGTATTACCCGGCAGGGATGGCTGCAGCCCTTGTTCTCTTATCTGTAGGGATGATAGTTTTTGTGTGAGTGTGTACGGCCACACAGATCACACGCTCCACGTTTGCGACTTTGATTCTGGTTTCTGAAAGCCCTGTGTTCTTCTCTCCTCGATGAAAAGCTTTGAACGGCGACAATACAAAGGGTTTAACACCCTCGGCGCTCCTGCTTCATCGCTGCAATCCTCCTAGTGATGGCAGAACAGGTTTTGTCTGTGGCTTACAGAATGAACTGGTTATACCCCACATGTTCTAGATAAACTTGTAACTTGTATCACTGTCTGTCCCTATATACTTATCTGATACATATATACACATGGGCTTCCAGAGACCCCACTTAAAGCCTATAGGGGCCCCTTGGAGCCGCATTATTTAGATCCGTTCGCTCACTTTTCTTTTCACACTGTAAGTGACATCTCTCGGCCTTCCTCTTCCTCTTGGTTGGGTCCTATTTTCAGTTTTCCCGTTTTTGTCACAGACATTTCCCTCTTCACCTTTGTTGCTGGGGGAAGCCCCGTGAAGTGCACCCACAATCGTTAAAAGTCTAGATACATGTGTTTTACTTTTTCTTGCTCCGTCCTACGTCTTGGTTTATTCCTGTTTTTTAAACCAAAAAACACTCGAGATTAATAAAGGACACCTGTCATCAGGTCTGTGTCACTTGTCCTGTCACTACCTACCTGTTGGAGCACTCACAAGGATCCCCTCCCCACCTTTATCTATTATTCAATACATTACTAATTATAAAATCATCTTTTCTTATTATGTAAATGAGGCTGGTCACATGGTCCGGAGGCAGTGATGTCACCCCTGTTACCACCACCCCCCCTCCCCTCTTTCACCTGCTCATGTCTGTGTGTAATGTATAGTAAAGCAATGCTAGTGTCTGTGCTGCATCTGGCTGACATGCTCTGTCCTCCTAATACACGAGACACAGACATCAGCTACACAAGTACCTGACATGTTCTGCTATAACATGGCTGCCTGGAGCTTGTTGTATCTCTCCTATACACACACAAACACACACCCACAACACACAGCTGCGGGGTGGCCGCCAGCACCAGAAGCACAGGAGCATCTATTTCATATTATCAGCCTCAAACCATTATACAGGCTGTCATCATGCACTGGGGGTGTGGCTGTGCCTCCCACTCATGAATAACCGGACAGCTTGAATATGCTAATGACTCATTGGACATTTCACAGTGTCATTTGCCACAGCTTTAGGACTCATTGCTTAGGTTTTACAGCATGAAGGACAATGAAGTGATAGAGGCAATGCTCTCTAATGGCAGTTTAATGAAAATATTTTTTAGTTTAGGGGGTTATTTTTGCCTGACGGGTTCTCTTTAACGGGAACTGTCACCATTTACCTACCCGAACTTACTGCTGCTTACATCAGGACTAATCCCCCTCCCATGCCTTTGTTTATTCCCCAGCTGCTCCTTCCATGGCAACATTACTTTAGAAATTGCAATGAGACTTAAGTGCTTTGGGGGGAGGGGATAACCAAGCACCTCTTTACAGCAATAACAGCGCTCCACTGCTACACTTACACACTCAGCGCCTTCTCATCCCCCTCCTCCTGTAGCACTTTTCTCCTGGGTTCAGGGAGTTTGGAGGCGAGTCCTGAAGTTGCTCGGTTTCTCCCCCCGCCAGCACTTCATAAGATTCGTTTGCATATTTTAAATTGAAGTTTTGGCACGAAAAGCAGCCAGCCATAAAACGATATGGGGTTATGTGCAGGGCAAGCGCCAAGCATAAAGTTAGTTCTCTTAGGTAATCGTGGTGCCAGATTCCCTTTCAAGTATCTGTCATGTATACCAACCGCACATCCTGACTCTATATCACACTAGCACTTTTATTAAACATGCTATAGGCAACCTTTTGCACTTCATCATCTTTTCTTTGCTCATTAAAACTTCACTTGATTTTCATTTTCCCCTTTCTTTCTCTTTCTCTCTTTTATTACGATCATCCCATGATGCCTCTGACTGTATATTATGCCCGTTTAGAGAGAGAAACATTTCTATGGTGGACTTGCAGCATTGCAGTAATAACCCATTACTGGCATAATCCACAAAAGTTCCCAAAATGATCTATATTTTTGCTGATTTACAGAGAGATTATAATCTGTATTTCCATGGCGCTGTCATATTCCGCAGAGCTGTTACAATCACATATACAGACAAATAAGACATCACATCGTAATAGCATAGTCCATAAAACAATAGAGAGAGCGCCCTGAATACAAGAGTCTATGAACGAACCTCGATGTCTTCTTTTTGTATTCTGAGGAAAAACATGGCAAACAATGATCCAAAATTCCTACACAATTTCTGAGACAATGTATTGTACTGGAGCTTTTATTTCCCTAGTGAAAGTCACAGCTGTGTGTAACGTCGTGGGCCTGGTGAAGTGAATTTGTAGTATGGAACCGACCTGGAAAGGAAAGCGAACTCCACCACATGATGGACTTTATATTCATATACAGCGCCAACCTATCCACAGCGCTGTACCTGCTATAATGATCCCTGTCCCCTGGCTCACAATCTAAATCTCAAATTGACTATCGTATTAGAATGTTTTTGGTAGAAAATAGAAATTCCATACAGTATGAACCTTGGTTGGATGCAATCCGGACCCCCGATTCTGCAAGGCAAATGTTCCACGTGCTGTACTCTGTGGTCCCGGCCCAGTTCTTGGACTAGATGCCGTAACACTCACTAGTTTGAGTTGTAGCCCACTGTTTTTAAGAATACAATGGGCAGATTCACAATGTATCTCCCCCCCCCCCCCCTCCCTGTAGTGAGACAAGTAGTGAGCATCAGCAGCGTGATTGGCTGCAGTCATGTTTATGGGTGTTTTTCCATTGATGTTACTGTCTTTTTATGGATAGCGACATCTCTGGGACCTCCAAGGCATACGCTCAGCAGGGCAGAGCGGATGCAATACTTTGTATCTGTGCCTCATAGGTTATTAGGCCTCCACGAGCGTATACGTCATAACATGGTGTGAATGTAGCCTTAGCTTTATTAACTCTTTCTGTCTGCCCAGTGTCTTTTGCAGTCACTGCAGTTCTCCTGCTCCTGGGATCAGGGCACCAGCTGCCAGGCACAGCCAGAGACAATGGGGAGAGGTAGAAGCAGTTTATTACCCTTTCTGCCTTCTCCTTTCTTCCCTGCATAGCGCTGAAGTAGAGCTAGAAGAATTTGCTCACTGCAGATCTGCCCCAGAAATTTGTGTGTGGGGTCATTTTCCCTTATACATTTACAGTGGAAACTTAGGGTAAGGGTAAAAAAAATGCAAAAATGTCTTGCCGGTAGATGTACACATAAATTAATTATAATATTTTCAAATAAACATAGATATTCCCTGATAATATATGTTTACATATTATATACAAAACGACCGTCCAGGGGGGGGGGTATTCATTTATAATGGTCATTTTCAGATAATTTGAAAAAAAAAAAACCTTTTTCTACAGTTTTTGTAACTTTAATCTCCCCAGTAACTAAAGATTTTTTTAAAAAATCCTTTAATTTTTAACTATGTGTCGCAGAATAAAAGGTAGCGTGCAGAAAGAATGTCCAGGTGTTTTCAGACCTGACGTAAAACATGTACACAAACTTGTAATGAGCAAGGTCCGTGTATTTTTTGGGAGGGGGGGGGCAGTGTTTTCTTGTAGTAGGAATAACTTTGTGTGGATTTATATATGTACAATTTTGATGTGTTTTTTCCCCTATGTAACTTCTGTAATTCCAACATTAGTGACTGTCGTATGAGTTTTTCCCTGTTGTATGCGCCCCCCGGGGGTCATCGCCCTTCCCACCCCAGTACTTTTGTGCTTCTTAATCCAATTTCCCATCTGTGATTGAAGCCTCCTCTCCTTTGGAGTCGACATGAAACACGAGCGTGCGGTCCTTGAAGTAGCTTTTTTTCGTACATCACCCTCTTATTATCCACCCACCCCCTCCCCCCCTCATTGTCTCGGTGGATAGCCGCGCCGGCCGAGGGATCTCTACCTGATGCTTTGAACACCGTTGCTATAGCACCTGCTCTTCTCCGCGTGCCCGCCTGGCTGATCTCCTCTATGACGCTTCCATATTTTCCCGCTGCACCGGAACGTCCTGAGCGAAACGCTTAGGGTGAACCTTGCATGTCACGTTATGGAAGAGGACGTATTTTTAGTTTTTATGAGTCGCTTTTGTTGACCCCGGTTCCTGACATCACGTTTTAGTCGGCGCCGCTCTCTTCGCTGTCGTAGCATTCAATGGCTGTATTGTTTGTTGTGAAAGCGGAGGATCAGATTGCTTTGGGTTTTTATTAACGTGGTAGAAGAGAAGACCTTGTGGTGGTTATTGTTTCCTTCTTTTCGAGAGAAAACATGGCTATTGTCTGTCTTAGTGACTCACTAGGATACTAATGCGCTGCTTGTTTTTTTAGAAAAAGTCAGTCTGTGTTCAATGCTTTATGCGAAAACCTTTCGGGTTACTGAGAAATTACAGATTTTACTAGGAGGAAACGGTCTCATCGGTGGGGGTCCAACTACTGGAATCGCCACCGATCATGAGAACCAGGTTCCTTTTTTTCCTTATTGAATAAAGCTGTCTGTGAGTATCCATACTGCCACTCCATTCTTACTATGGGATTATGGAAATCGCTAAGCACAATGCTGTAGTATCTCCGGTCTCTCTAAAAGACAAGAGTGTCAAAATAGATAAGTACAGCGCTCAGTATCTCCAGCACTCCATTAAGATGAATGAGGCCGATAATAGACGAGCATAGACAAGCATCTCCAGCACTCTCGTAAATGAGTGTCGAAAGTGGACACGCAAAGTGCTTGGCTACTTCTGACACACCTATAAATTTGGCTCTCAACCTGATGTTCAATCAATTACGAGGAATGGGCTCTCCCGTATTGTGATGGTGGGGATCCCAGTGTTAAGACCCTACCGAAATGGTCATCCCCCACGGAAGAAGATGGGTTCAGAGGAAGACAATGGTCGTCGCCATTTGTTTTACCGAGCTTCTCCGTTGTGTACCCTGTGCTCTACTATTCACTTGACTGGGATTTAGCTGCATTGGGCCACATGATGGATGTCCCAGAAGTCGCTGCGAGTGAAGAGGCGCTCCACAGGACCACACCACCAATTGGTGCCTTTCCAGGTGATGGATCTCCTTCGATCTCAAGTTTTATTCACCTGCCCAATGGTTTCTTCAGAAAGGAAGCAAAACGGGCAAAGATTAGACATTTATCATGTACAGTGCAGATTAACCATTAGTGTCTACAATGAAATCCCCTTAAAGAAAGCCTTTGTGGAGCCTTGAAACCTTGTATGGACACCTCATGAAACATGGCAGCCATGGGAGGTGGGAGCTTCTTCTATAAGGTATTCTAGTGGCAGCCTTATCGTCATGGGAACATATAGTGAATCTAGACCAGACATGGTGTGTCATCCTGTGCTTCAGCGATCATGAAGGTTTAGGAATGTTACAGTCCCCTTTTGCTTTGCCTAAATCGGCAGATGATGATTCTTCAGAATGTGGAAGGGTTTTCCAGCATCTGGATATCTGTTACTCATTGATTGACAGTGATCTGATACATCGGACCCCCCATTGATCTTCTGAATCTGGCAACAGCTCCATTCGCCTTATAGTGGCCGAGCTGTGTTACTGCCACTTGTTTGGTTCTGATCACCAGAATGACCTGTCCTTTTATTAACATGTAAACCTTAAAAGTGGGTGGGGAGTACAAGGCTTATTTGGAGGCAATTTTTTGGCACATTTAGCCCAACGAACACACGTAATCACTACAGGTATCTCGCCGCTATATCATAAACTTCCTTGATGCAATAAAGATGTAAGAGCGTGAATCCTGCGTAATTTGGGTTAAATTTACCCTGACCGCGTCCCCATACCCTTCAGCGCTATTGTTAAAGCTAATGTACTTCCAGGGTTAGCAAAACACCGAAAAGTTCACCTGCCGGATAAAAACGTTACTGATTTGTAGCGCGTGCGTCCACCTCCGGTTATTCATTATAGCCGGGATTTTTTTACTCCTCCATTGTTTGACTGTGGAGAATAAATGGCCCCCAGTTAAGGAGAAGTGAAGCTGAATCCTAACACAAGTAGTGAGGAGACGGCTCCTGTCATCACATTTATGGATGTAGACGTTCCCCTGGACTTCCTGTTAGTGATTCCATTGTGGAAATCACATGCAGCCTCTCCCTGCGGCTTATCAGCAAATCATTACAATAGATTTCAGACTACACCGCGGTGACTAGCTGAAGACTAGGCAGGGCTCTATGACATCATGGCTATGCCCCGGACCATAGGGCTATGCTCAGGCAGCCGAGGTTTGCTCTCATGTTAGAGGCGTCTGACACTGACTTTTACTTCTCTTCCCATAAAAGCACACGCAGCTCAGCCAAAACAAGGGTTGCTGCATTGCCTTTTAGTTATTGCACTTTTACATAAAAATCCACGGCAAAATGACGCGAATTCAACTCAATTTCTTTGCATGCAGATAGTCTTAGGACCAACTCAACCAGCAATCCCCATTAGCCGCAAATCTAGCCCATGCCGCTCTCATTGAAATCAATAGGAGCAATTGAGACATACAGCAACATGCGTTCTATCCTCATTGAAACCCATAAGCGGGTTTTAACCAGTATTTGACGGTTTTCATGGTGGAAACCTATCCCAAATACTATTGTGTATACTATCCTCATAAGTTTTCCAGGATAGGGCGAGAGACACAACCACATCTCAACAGCGCTGTCTATAGTTGGGAATCTGTTCCTTCTGGAATAGAGAAACTGGTTTGGATTTAATCCACATCATGTCATTAGCGCTTCCTGAAAGTCATGTTTGATAGTAAGGGGGGGGGGGGGGGGCGGCCTTACAGGTAGCAAAGAGGCGTGGTTTAACTTGTCCCACCCTCAACTTATTTGCATATTTCCCAAAATGCCTATAGAGATAAATGGGTGTAAGGAGAACTCTTACCCACTGACCATATCCTCTATAAGTGCAGGAAAGGTTGCGGAAATTGATGCCATATTCCTACAAGTGTATATGAAAATTGACATGTTCTTTATTATAAAGGGGTCTTGTTACTTCAGGGACACATATAAAATTTGTATTTCTTAATTGCCTCCTTTATTTGAAATCCCACATTTTTACCTATCAATATGACTATTCTTAACCCATTTTCACATGAGATGAGTCAAGTTTAGTGGTTGCAGGGGGAGTGTCCCTGTCTTTGGTTCCAAATACCTAGAAACATTTTTGTCATTAAAGATAAGAATATCATCTTTCGAACCCACCAAGCTCCTTATGGTTCTGTGAGCTACAGAACGGACATATTGGTAGATAGAAAATAGACAGGAACTGGATCGTATCTGGAGTTTGCAGCTCAAACTGTGTTTTAGCTCACAAAGCCATAAGCCTAATGAGATCTGAAATATTTGATCCGCACTTATATGACTCCAGTAGCATGTTTCTAGGTGCTATAGAACCACCACAAAACTTGACTCGTCTCATGTGAAAATGGGATGAGAAGTCATATTTGCCTGACTTTGGGGGAGATTTTTTATTAATAGCATTATTAATAGGCAAATGGGTTGGGATTTCTGAAAGGACATTTATCCCCTACCTGAGGGGGGCTGGTAGTTTTAGGGGGTAAAACCTAGTAGGTTCTCTTTAAAGAGTTCTCCCGGTCGTGTGGTGCATTTATTCATAGCTTCACATGGATGTGGTTTGTTACATTGTAACATTTTGTGATTTGGAAAGAAACGAATGTTTCCATCACTTCTAGAATGCGAGGAAGCGAAGTGTATTGGAAGTTTTCAGTACATTAAGTTAGTACACGTAGCTTACATAAAGTCTGTGATCCCTTTATATCCCATAATCCTCCGGCTGGCAGTTAGAGGCTACTCTCTGAGGATCCATACATTAGATGCAAATGATTGCCACTTGCTGACATGCCGGTCACGTTCCCTCCGTGCCTGTGCAGTGGCTTGTAAAGCTTCAGCTTACAGCAATGACGCAGGCTGTCAGTCATTTACTCAGGGTGCAGGTACAAGTATGCAACTCCAAGTCTGTCGGACATGAGACTTTACCCATTTCTTTCAGCTCTAGTTTTGCTTCTACTTGAGACACGTTTTACTATACAATTACAAACCGGTTTCCTGGTTTATTTGCATAGTATAATCTAAATCTTGCAGATGACATTTTTACCAAATCCCTCTTCTGGATGATGGGGGAGGGAGTCACTACTGCTGCGTGCCGTACATTTCCTTGTTTTTTTATGACGCGATTGTGTGTAGATGGCAGAAGTTTTAGCACTGTAACATAACGGGTAGAAGTGAAATACCTGCTGATTATATACGGAATGGAAAATTATTCTGTATTCGCTTCCAGATCAAACTTCAGGGCTTTAACACTGTAAATCCGCATCCAAACCCATACAAAAATGAGTGTCCGCATTCTTAAAAAAAAGGCATTTTAAAAATTACACAATAATAAAACTACAAAACAATCAAAAATATTTGCAAAAATTGATGTTTCCAGAAATGGCATAAATTGTGCCTCACCCCTCAACCCAAACATTGTAAGTCATATATTACTACATCACATATTGTCTCCCCAAATATGTTGTAACCTGCAGTGCCGTATATCAGACGAATATGGTAATACATGAACCACTGAAACATTTCACATGGGTCACAAAATATCCAAAAGTTTATATCCTACCCAAAATGTACAGTCCTGTGGTGACGGTGAGGCTCCCAAGCTTACGGTAAATCGGAGTGTAGCTTAGCATGACTTGCAAAATTATTTTTTTTTTTTTTTGCAATTTTTCCCATGTATTCAAATCTATCTATATCCAAAAATAGGCAGCACTCCAAGGTAATTGAAGTTTATTCCAGTGCGACGTTTTGGCACCCACCTTTCTCAGCGTTATATTATTTATATTTTTCTCATCCTGCTATGGATCGAACAGGGTGAAGATTTGGCTACTGGAGCTTCTTCCTAGTCAACGATTGAACTTAAAGCTGAAAAAATTGAAAGCAACTAACAAACAGGATTCTGGTATTTTCTCTCTTACTGTGCCCCACAATAATTGGCCCAGACAATCCTTTTAAAACAAATTTTTTTCTTGCTCATGTCCATATGAAAAACATGTAGATAGGTATGCCTGGGTCACAGGGTTCCGGGTCACTTATCTGTCGGTATGGTTATCATATTACCAATATGGAGAGATCTTTCACAGGTTTTCTACTTTTAAGGAACCATTATTTCATGCCTGACATGTAGTCAATACTTGTCTTACGTGTGGTCAATTCTTTTCTTACGTGTAGTCAATACTTGTCTTGCGTGTGGTCAATTCTTACCTTTCCTAAGAAATAATGAATCATATTTTGTCATAATTAATGATTCACAAATGTCTGCAAAGACTTTTAAGAAACTTGGTTACACCTAGGAGGAATAATAGAGGAACAGCACAACACCGTGTTACAAGGAAGGAAGCCCCTGAATTGTTTAAGGGGGAATAGTGTTATCTGAAATGGACCCTTCTAGAGTGTTCCCCTTTAAGATGGAATTGTCCTGGGAAGGTTCTGTACAGATTTCCGAGTTCTCACGGCACAGAATTTCTTCCCATTCCATGTATTTTGTGGGGAAAGTCCATTAAGGTTTTGTGGTCGGTTTCCGCATACATATCTAATCTCTTCTTGTTTGTGCTCCTCATAAAGTAATGTTTCCAGCAATGTTGTGTAACATTTGGTAAGTTTTTACGTAAAGACCCTGAGCACTTGTTTCACTTTTCAGTTTATGTCCTTTATCCGTCTGAGGAAAGCGGTGAGTCATGGTAAGCAACGCCGGTGCTGACCCATCCTCCAGAATGTGCCCTGCAGATGAGCGAGTTCAGGTCCTCCACACTACACCCGGGTCACTCGTGTTTGTTTCTTATTACATCTTGGAATACATTTTTGTTGTCTGTACAAAATTGCAGTAATGAAGCCCATCAGATCGTGGGGGTTACATAGGTAAGATTGGGAGCATGCGGTGCACGCTCACCTAGGGGTGGCCTCTGTGAACTTTCTCTGGGAACTAAACTGTGGAGTTGAAGAATAGTGAATGGGATTTAGACCCCATCCAGCTTGTACATTTATACTCTGTCCATATGGTTATCATATTACCAATATAGAGAGATCTTTCGCAGGTTTTCTACTTTTAAGGATCCATTATTTCATTCCTGACGTGTAGTCAATTCTTTTCTTACGTGTGGTCAATTCTCACCTTTCCTAAGAAATAATAAATCATATTTTGTCATAAGTAATGACTCACAAATGTCTGCAAAGACTTTGGAAGAACTCAACTTGGTTACATCTAGGAGGAATAACAGAGGAACAGCGCAACACTGTGTTACAAGGAAGGAAGCTCCTGAATTGTTTAAGGGGAACAGTGTTATCTGAAATGGACGCTTCTAGAGAGTTCCCCTTTAAGATGGAATTGTTCTGGGAAGGTTCTGTACAGACTTCCCGAGTTCTCACGGCACAGGATTTCTTCCCATTCCGTGTATTTTGCGGGGAAAGTCCATTAAGGTTTTGTGGTCGGTTTCCGCATACATATCTAATCTCTTCTTGTTTGTGCTCCTCATAAAGTAATGTTTCCAGCAATGTTGTGTAACATTTGGTAAGTTTTTACGTAAAGACCCTGAGCACTTGTTTCACTTTTCAGTTTATGTCCTTTATCTGTCTGAGGAAAGCAGTGAGTCATGGTAAGCGACGCCGGTGCTGACCCATCCTCCAGAATGTGCTCTACAGATGAGCGAGTTCAGGTCCTCCGCACTACACCCGGGTCACTCATGTTTGTTCTTATTTCATCTTGGAAAACATTTTTTTGTTGTCTGTACAAAACTGCTTGCAGTAATGAAGCCCATCAGATCGTGGGGGTTACATAGGTAAGATTGGGGGCATGCGGTGCACGCTCACCTAGGGGCGGCCTCTGTGAACTTTCTCTGAGAACTAAACTGTGGAGTTGCAGAATAGTGAATGGGATTTAGACCCCATCCAGCTTGTACATTTATACAGCAGACATTAATGTAGATTTCAATATTTGGAGTGGACTGATTAAAAGCCACAGGCATCCTCTACAAGAACCAGCTAATTTTGGGCTGCTGATGGGGGAAGTAGTTCCCAGCAGTCAGTCATTTTCTGCTGAACAGGACCCCAGTGGTCAGCCCCTAGTGGTGGAAGTGGGTCTCAGTAGGCAAACTCTGCTGTTTGAAAGGGCTCCCCGGTGGTCAGGCCCCCCTGGCGGCAGACGGGGCTCCCCGGTGGTCAGGCCCCCCTGGCGGCAGACGGGGCTCCCCGGTGGTCAGGCCCCCCTGGCGGCAGACGGGGCTCCCCGGTGGTCAGGCCCCCTAATCCGCATGTTCTCTACAGGATAGGAGATCATGCTAAATGTTGGGGCAACCCCAACAACCTTTAATCCATGATACTGATGCAACGATAATCTCTTAAATCTGTGCTGTTTTAAGATTTGGTTATCCAGAAAAACTTGATTTTACATAATTAACTAGCCAGCAACTATATGGGAACATGCTCTATTCTGAAATGTGTTTGGCTATTAGACTGCACCTTAGAGCTACTATTGGAGCAGTGACTTCTACAGAACCAGCAGCTGTAACGCCAGGGATTTTTGAATGCCCTATACTACTCCCCTGTGATTTTCATTCGTAATTTGGTCTATAGGTAGTGATAGGAAAGGAAGAAGAATCCTTGCTCATCCCCAACATCTAGAACCATGAGTCTGGTGTCATTTTAAAGTTAAGAATCTGAGCTTGGAATGCGATCTGGAGATAAAGATCCAATTTCTGACTATGACCTACTTGTATCTCTGGTTCCATAGCACACCGAATCCAGTTCCAGGTAAAACCTGAACTTTATGGCTATCGCTGAGCTTCCCGTAGAACTGCATTTAGTATCAGTGTACCTGCGGATTGCAGGAAGAGAGAAATTCCTTCCCGCTGGACTGCAGCCCCACATGTGGTAGATGCTAGATGCCGCAGACTAAGGTGTTGTCAGGGACTTATTTTTAACCTTCCAGTACTAGCTTATTATCTGCCCATCTGCAGCACCACACCCGGTATATATCATCTGATGCTTGGTATTCACATCTCCCCTGTGTACACTCCCTTGAAGAAATGTGGAGAGCCGTCACAGGGAGGGTAACTGGACGCACTAATTAATATGCACTCGGGTGAAATGTGGTCACGTGCAGCTACGGCTATAAACCTGGAGTATAAGAAGTGAAAATGCGACCGTCCACCCCTGAAACGCGTTGTACTACAATGCTGATTGGTTCCTCTTCCCCCCCTAACTTTCATACTGTTGGGAATGTCACTGGTCATGGGAATGGGGGTCCTAAGTCCCGTCTTTTAAATGGAAATTGCCTTTCCCTTTAGTTCTCTGCATCGGACTAGCTTTCTCTTTGATGATCCCATGGAGATGAATTGAACAGCCATGCATCTAAGTGACTGTCCAATATACTTTCTGTATCAATTCCTCACTGTTTTCTGGATCTCTGCTTGCTGTCATGTTACAGGAAGCTTCTTTGTTTACTTCCTGTGGATAAACACCAGTTCCACAGGCGCATGGCTCGTTATACCATAGAGAGTAATCGGAGCTGTGTGATGTGCCAGCCCTGCTCCTGTGTGACATCATATGACCAGGGATATAAGGAGCCGCACACGTGTATGACATCATATGACCAGGGATATAACAAGCCGCACACGTGTATGACATCACATGATCGGGGATATAACAAGCCGCACACGTGTATGACATCACATGACCAGGGATATAACAAGCCGTGCACCTGTGTGACATCACATGACCAGGGATATAACAAGCCGTGTACCTGTGTGACATCACATGACCAGGGATATAACAAGCCGTGCACCTGTGTGACATCACATGACCAGGGATATAATGAGCCGTGCACCTGTGTGACATCACATGACCAGGGATATAATGAGCCGTGCACCTGTGTGACCTCACATGACCAGGGATATAATCAAATCATCCACAGGAAGTAAACAATAAAGCTTCCTGTAGAATGACTGCAAGCAGAGATCTAGAAAACCGGGAAGAATTGATACAGAAAGTTAATTGGAAAATTGTATAACTTATAATTAGACAACCAATATCTATTATCTGCTGAAGGTGGACAACCCCTTTAAGGATTTTCACAGTCCTCAGTGACCGATCACCTGTTGCACGTGATAATCATAACACTGTCACTGAATGGGTTAATTCTGAAAGTTTTTCCATCTCTGACCCCATCAGCTTCACAATCACATTTTCCTTTCAGTTTTGTGAAGGAGCGTTTACCCCCCCAAACATACCTTGTACCTGCAGCCATAGCAACGCATGCTAGATGCCTCTCCGCTGTCATGGAGACCCCTTTCTGTCCAAGGGACTCAACTCAAGGTCTATTAATTGGAAGAAGAGCCCTTGTAAAGAAGCAACAAGAGAGACCCTTACTCATCCTAAACAATGTCTGGCATCATAACCCCTCGCTGTACCAAAATAACATTTGTAATTTTTTTATTATCTCACAATGTATTGTAGACTTATCCCAACTGAGTGCATCACTATTTTGGAAAGTGGGATAAGTAGTACACAAGATTTGTTATCCTGTTTTCACTTTGATAATTATTAGAACAGTGCTAATATGTTATAGAGCAGGAGGAGCTGAGCAGATTGTACATAGTGTCCTGTCTGCAGGCAGCATGTTATAGAGCAGGAGGAGCTGAGCAGATTGTGTAATCTGGCGTCTGCAGCCCTCAAAACTGTGTTTTTAGCTCACAAAGCCATAAGCCTAATAATCTGCAATATGTTGATCTCCATCTTTAATATGACTCCAGTAGCTGTTTCTTAGGTGCTATAGAACCCACAAAACTTGACACGTCTCATGTGAAAGATGGATGTAGAAGTCAATTGCAATGACTTTGGGGGAGATTTTTTATTAATAGATTATTAACAGGCAAATGGGTGTTGTGGGATTTCTAGAAAGGACATTTAACCCTACATGGGGGGAGTGGGGCTGTAGTTTTAGGGTGGGGGGGGGTGAAAAACCTAGTGATAGGTTCTCTTAAAGAGTTCTCCCGGTCTCGTGAGGTGCATTTATTCATAGCTGCACATGGATGTGGTTTTGTTACATGTTGTAACATTTGTGATTTGGAAAGAAACGAATGTTCTCCAGTCACTTCTAGACTCGGGAGAGGAAGGAGGAAGCGAAGTTCTTGGAGTTCAAGATTTTCAGTACATTACAAGTAGTACACGTAGCTTACATATAAAAGTCGTGATGATCCACCTTTGTAATATCCCATAATCCTCCAGGCTAGTGGCAGTTGAAGATGGCTATCTCTGAGGATACCTCATTAGATCCATAATTAGCTGCAGATTCACTTGACTGACATGCGTCAGTTCCTCTCGTCAACTGCCGGCGCTTTTGTAAAGCTTAAGCTTACAGCCAATGACGCAGGCTGCAGTCATTTCTCAGGGTGCTGCAGGTACAAGTATGCTGAACTCAAGTCTGCGGCAGAACGTTGTCCCACTTCTTTCACCATTCTCACTACGTTTGACTACAGTCTCAACCGGTCCTGTTTGCATTCGCGCATCAATTTGCGAGACTTACCAAGTCTCACTCTTCTATGGCTCTATGACTTTGGAGGATCACGTTACTGCTCGTGCTAACCGTTTCCTTGTTTTGATCTTGCCATAGTATATTAGATTGGCATGACCAGTTTTTGGTAGCCAAACCTCTGATGTTAATGGAGGTGAGTCGAGGTTAGTGGGTAGCATACTATGTTGCTGTCGACATCTGTTTGACGGAGTTAGAATGGCGATGTGCATTGGTTAACTGATGAATACGGAATGGGAAATGAATATTCTGTATTCGCTTCCAGATCAAAACGTTCAGGGCTTTTTTTTAACCACGTAAATCCGCATCCAACCACATCAACAAAATGAGGGGTCCGCCATCTTCTTAAAAAAAAAAGGCATTAAAAGTAACAATTACAATATAAATACAAAAAAACATCAAAAATATTGCAAAAAAAAAGGTTTCATGTTTCCAAGAAATGGCATAAATTGACCTCACCCCACTCAACCCAAACATTGTAAGGTCATATATTACACATCACAATATTGTCTCCCCACAATATTATGTAACCTGCTGTGCCGTTAAATCAGTACGAATATGTGTAATACATGAACCACTGTAAACATTTCACATGTCACCAATCACTTAATATACCAAATTTATACCTTCCTACCCCAAAATGTACAGTCCTGTGGTGACTTGGGTTGAGTCTCCAAGGCTGTACGGAAATCGGAGTGTAGCTAGTCATGAATTGGCAACAATTTTGTTTTTTTTTATTTTTTTTTGTTTTTTGCAATTTTTCCCATGTATAAACTATCCTATTCCAAAAATGGCACCTCCCGAATGGTAGTTAGTAAAGGTTTATTCCAGTATCTGACGTTTGGCACCCACCTTCTCACAGAGATATGATATTTTATTTTTTCTCATCCTGCTTAGGGATCGAAACAGGGTGAACGATTTGGCTATGGAGCTTCTTCCTAGTCAGGATGCGAACTTAAAAGCTGAAAAATTTTAATTTAAAGCAACTAACTAAACATAGTCTGGTATTCTTCTCTCTTACTGGTTGCCAGCAATAATTGGCCAGACATCCTTTTTAAACAAATTTTTTTCTTGCTCCATGTCCTATCTGAACAACTAGATAGATAGGTTATGCCTGGGTCACAGGGTTCCGTGGTCACGTTATCTGTCGGTATGGTTATCAGTATTACCAATAGGAGAGATCTTCACACCATTAGTTATCTTTTAGGAACATATATTTCAGCCTGACATGTAGTCAATACTTGTTCTTAACGTTGTAGTAATGGTCAATCTTTTCTTACGTTGTATCAAATACTTGTCTTGCGTGTGGTCAATTCCTTACCTTTCCAAGATTAAATGAATCATATTTTTGTCATAATTAAGATTCACAAATGTCTGCAAAGACCTTTTAAGAAACTTGGTTATCACCTAGGAGTAATAATAGAGGAACAGGACAACACCCGTGTTACAGAAGAAGGAAGGAGGAAGCCCCCTGAATTTGTTAAGGGGGAATAGTGGTTTCTGGAAATGGACCCTTTCTAGTAAGTGAGTTCCCCTTTTAAGAGGGAATGTCCCTGGGACCGGTCTGTACAGATTTTCCCAGTTCTACGGCCAGAATTACTTTCCATGCCATGTTCTTTTTGTTTCTGGGGGGAAAAGTCTCATTAAGGTTTTGAGTGGTCGTTTCCGCATCCAATATCGAACATCTTCTTGGTTTGTGCCTCCTCATAAAGTAATGTTTCCAGCAATATGTTGTGTAACATTCTTTTAGTTTTACGTAAGACCCTGAACCACTGGTGTTCAATTTGTCAGTTTATGTGCTTTACTCCGTCATGAGGAAGCGGTGAGTCATGGTAAGCAACCGGCGGGCCGGGGCTGACCCAATCCTCCAGAAATGTGACCTGCAGATGAGCGGAGGTTTCGGTCCTCCACATACACACCCCGGGTACACGGTTTGTTTTTTCTTCCTTACATCTTGGAATACATTTTTGTTTGTCTGTACAAAATGTGCAGTATGAAGCCCACAGATCGTTGGGGGGTTAACATAGGATAAAGATTGGACGCATGCGGCTGCACGCTCACCAGGGGGTCGTGTGCCTCTGTGACGTTCTCTGGGACTAAACGTGTGGAGTTGACAGGAATAGTGAATGTGGATTAGACCCCCCTCCAAGCTTGTACATATACAGCAGACAGAATGTAGATTTCAAATTGGGAGTGGTACTGATTAAAAGCCACAGCGCTGGGGGGGGGGGTGGGGGGGCCAAGGGCGGGGGGGGGGTGGGGGGCTGTGGAGGGTCGAAAATCGAATCCTCTACAGAACCAGCTAAGTTTTGGGCTGCTGTGGGGCAGTAAGAAAATAAGTAATGGGAAGTATTCCCCGCAGTCAGTCATTTGCTGCTGCTGCAACAGGACCCCAGTGGTACAGCCACATTAAGGTGGTGGAAGTGGGGTCACGTAGGCAAACTGCTGCTGTTTGAAGGGGGCCCGGTGGTCAGGCCCCCCCGGGCGCACCAGACTGGGCTCCCGGCGGTTAGGTCAGGCCCCCCGGCGGCACACCAGACTCAGCACCACCCACAGATACACACAAGACCTAGAAACAGAATGGGACTCCAGGGCGTTAAGGCCACACCGGAGGCAGACTGGGATCCAACGGCGGCCCCCCCCAGACTGGGGTATAAAAGGCGCGGCCCCAGGCAAACAACCCCAAAACACACGCCCACACCCTGGCGCGCAAGAAGCCGGGGAAGAAAAAAGAGGAGGTCCGACCCGGGAGACTCTCGGGCAACAGGGAGAAAGGCCCCCCAAACAAAAGGGAGTCAGATGGGTATCAACGGCGGAAAACAGGCAACACCACCCCCCCCCGCCCACACCCACCCACCCCCACCCGCCACCACCAAACACCCCCACACCCCCCAACCCCACACCCCCCACCCGGCGAGGCAGCAGACTGGGCTCACCGGCGGCGAAGGGAGCCCCCCCAGGCAAGGGGGGAGGGGCACCACCCACCACCCACCCCACCCACAAACCCAAACACCACCAATCACCCAAAAACAACACAAAAACCACAACAAAAAAAAAACACAACACCCACACAAACTCAAAACACTAAAACAACCCACCCCCCCCACCCACCACACCTACCACACAACCCCACCCACACCAACCCCAACCCCCCCCACCCACCAAAACCAACCCCCCCCAACCACAAAAACCCAACAAACCCAAAAAAACCACCCCCCACACCAAACAACCACCCAATACACCCAAACAAACCCCCCCCCCCAAACAACACCAAACACACCAAACCAACAACACCCCCCAAACCCCCTCACCCCCCAAACTAACCCCAAACCAAACCAACACCCAACCACCACCCCCCAACCCAACCCCACCACAAAACCACAACACCAACAAAAACAAACAACACCACAAAAACACAAAACCAACAAAACCAAACCATACCACAAAAAACAACACCACAAAAAACAAAAACAACAAAACGACAACACCCCCCCGCCACCAAACAACCAACAGACACAACGCGAGAACAGATGGGACCCGTGCTGCGCAATGGCGACCACCCTCCCCCCGCGGACCCCAGTACTGGGCTCCCAGGAGGCCAGGCCCCCACCGGCCGGCATACTGGGCTCCGGCGGAAAGCCCCCCACACCAGGCGGCAGATTGTTCTCCCGCGGACAGGATCCCACCAACCCCCCTCCACCACACCCCTGACCCCCCACCCCCCCCCACCCCCCCCCCCACGCGCGGCAAGCCGGGCTCCCGGAGGCTCAGGCCCCCGGCCGGCCAGACTGGGCTCCGCCGGCGGTCAGGCCCCTACTAATCCGGTGTTTCTCCACAGGATGAGGAGATTTGTAAATGTGGGTCGACCCCCAACCTTTACTCCGTAGCTACTGTTTGCAGCTCAACGATAATCTCTATCATCTGTGCTGTTTCGTAATTGGTTTGCCGAACTGATTCTACCATTCTACTATAACCAGCCCCTATTTGGGCCAACACGGCTCTATTCTGCAATGTGTTGGCATCATTCAGCACTCGCACTTGAGCTACTATTGGAGCAGGACTTCTACAAGCGAACCGCAAGCTGTCAACGCCAGGGATTTTTGCTGCTCTCTATCAGTACTCCTGTGATTCTCATTTTATTTGGTCTTAGGTAGTGAAGGAAGGAAGAAGAATCCTTGCTCATCCCCACAGCACTCTGAACCATGGAGTTGGGTGTCATTTTACAGTTAAGATCTGAGCTTGGACTCGTCTGGAGATACAAGTCCACAATTTGACTCATGACCTCCTTGTTATCTCTGGTCCATAGCACCCGATCCAGTTTCCGGGTAAAACCTGATTTTAGGCTATCGCTGAGCTTCCCAGGAGAACTGATTTAGTATACGATGTCATGCGGGATTGCGGAAGAGGCAGAAAACCTTCCCGCTGGACTGCGTCCCCACTGTGGTAGAGAGATAGAGCCGGCCGCTACAGTGTTTCAGGGCTTGTTTTCAACCTTCCAGTACTTAGTCTTATTATTGTCCATCTGCCAGCCCCACAACCGGTACGTATTCATTGTATGCTTGGTATTCACATCTCTCTGTCTACACGCCCTTGCGCCAAATGTAGCAGAGTCGTCCACTGGGAGGTGTGACCTGGACGCACTAATCATATTGCCCTCGGGCTTGGGAAATGTGGTCAGTGAGCTACGGCTTACTAAAACCCATTGGAGTACAGAAGTGAAAAAATGCGCCCGTTCCCTGAAAGCGTTGTATCCAAATGCATGATTGTCAATCTCACCCCCCATGAATTTCATTACTGTCCGGGAATGTCACTGGTCTGGGCATGGGGGTCTAGTCGGTTTGTAATGGACATTGCCCTTCCCTTTCGTTTGTGCATCGGATAGCTTTTCGTTTTTGATGATCCCATATCGAGTTGAATTGAACAGCCATGCACGCTCCAAGTGACTGTCCAATCTACTTTCGTGTATCAATTCTCACTGTTTCTGGGATCTCTGCTGCTGTCATGTTACAGGACGCATTCTTGTGTGACTTACGTGGGATAAACACCAGTTCACAGGTTGCATGGCTTCTTATACAAACATAGAGCAGTGATGGCGAACCTTTTGTAGAACGAGTGGCCCAAGCTACAACAAAGAACCCGTATTTACTCGCAAAGTGCCCAACACAGAAAATGATTATATGATTATTAGACTCTTCTATGTCACAGTTTTCATTGATACCAAGCACCTGAGGACACCAATAAAGCAGTTAGTAAATAGTCGCAAGGTAGAGACTGTCACTTAAAATAGCTTGTGCACAGCAAGTCCTGGGTGTTCTGGGGAGCCGAGGAAGTACCTAGAGTCCTCTCTGGTGATGGCCTGAGTGCCCACAGAAAGGATCCGAGTGTACTCTGAGAGGTACCAGTGCCCATAGGTTACGCATCACTATGAGTTTAGGCTTGGATTTTGAGCCGAGGATAAGGAGTCACTGCAACGGTGTGACTCACAGATAAATGTGTGTGCACAGTGCATTGGCGATGGTCACGGGATTCCAGACACTAGAGCGTGCAAAGCTTTTGAATCTGGGGTATAAGGTTGAATGGAATCACATAACCTGGGGACAAACGTTACCCGTGCCACGCCTTGGACATCTCAATGACCGATAATATAACGAGCCCCCCCGTGTGACATCACATGACGGGATTATACAGCGTTGCACCTGGTGAAACTCAATACAGGGATCCTAACGAGACTTGCACCTGATGTCCAATATGACCAGGGGATTATACGCAGCCGTTTGCACTGTCGTCTGTGCAACACATGACCAAGGATATAACGAGGTGACATGTGTGACATCACATGACTCGGGATTATAACGAGGGCCCAACCGTGTGGCACATCACATGACGGGATATAAGAGCTGTGCACGTGTGACATCAATAACTAGGGATATACGAACGGCCCGCCCGTGGGACACATGCATTTTGGGCAATCGCCGATCACGTGACCTCAAACCGGGATTTATACGAGCCTGCCACCTGTGAGTACATCCACCAGACCAGGAATATACACCGCGTGCACCTGTTGGACATCACATGCGTGACCAGGGTATAACCGAGCGTGACTGCACCGTGTGGACATACCTGACCCGGCGGATATAACGAGGTGGCACGTGACTGTGAACACCTACGGGGATTTATAACGAGCGCTGCACCTCGTGGACATCCACATACCAGATGGGTATTAACGAGCCTGACGTGTGACATCACATGACAGGGATAAAACGAGATCTGCGCCGTGTTACCACATGATCGGGATAAGAGTGACTTATTCACTGACCGCGGATTATAACGAGCCGTGCACCTGTGTGACATCACATGACCAGGGATATATAACGAGCTGTGCACCGGTGTGAACACATGACCGGGTATATAACGAGCCGTGCACCTTGTGACAATCACATGACCAGGGAATAACGAGCTGTGCACCTGTGTGACATCACATGACCAGGGATAAACGAGCTTGCACCTGGGTGACACAATACTAGGGATTATAACAAGCCCTGCACCTGTGTGACATCACATGATCGGGGAATATAACGAGCTGTGCACCTGTGACATCACATACATAAACAGGATATAACGAGCCCTGCACCTGGGTGACATCACATGACCGGGATATAACGAGCGTTGCACCTGTTGTGACATCACTGACCAGGGATATAAACGAGCCGTTTGCACGCCTGTGTGAATCACATGACAGGGAATTCCAGGGATATAACGAGCCGGCACCTTGTGTGACATCACATGACCAGGGATATAACGAGCCGTGCACTGTGTGACAGTCACATGACCAGGGATTAAACGAGCTGTGCACCTGTGACATCACATGACCAGGGATATAACGAGCCGTGCACCTTGTGACATCACATGACCAGGGATATAACGAGCTGTGCACCTGTGTGACATCACATGACCAGGGATTTTATAACGAGCTGTGCACCTGGGTGACATCACATAATAGGGATAAACGAGCCGCACCTGGTGAATCACATGATCAGGGATATAACGAGCTGTGCACTGTGACATCACAGCCGGGGATAACGCCTGCAATGGTGACATCACATGACCAGGGATATAACGAGCCTGCACCTGTGTGACATCACATGCAGGGTATAACGAGCCCTGCACGCGTGCACTAACATGAACAGGGATTAACGAGCCGTGCACTTTGTGACATCACATGACCAGAGGATATAACGAGGTGAACTGTGTGACAATTCAAATGACCAGGGATAAACGAGCCGTTGCACATGTTCTTGGAACATCACATATCAGGAGTTATGTTACTAAGAGCCCAGTGAACCTGTGTGCACATCACATGACCAGGGATATAACGAGCCCCTGCACCTGTGACATCACATACCAGGGAGTACTATGAGCGTGCACCTGTGTGACACACATATCCAGGGATTACTTTGTCCCCCCCCATATCCAGGGCCGTATAACGCGCCGTGCACCTGTGTGACATCACGTGACCAGGGATTATAACGAGCCCTGCCTGATAGACATCACATGACCAGGTATATAATGAGCCTGTGCACCTGTGTGAACTCACATGACAGGGATATAATGAGCCGTGACATGTGTGACATCACATGACCGGTATATATCGGTCATCCACAGGAGCAGAAACAATAAAGCTACCTGTGAGAATGACAGCAAGCGAGATTAGAAAAACCGGGAAGGAATTGAAGAATTGATACAGAAAGTTAATTGGAAGAAAATGAAATTTTCAGTACCACAAGCATATCTATCATCTGCTGAGGGTGGACAACCCCCGTAAGGATTTTCACAGTTCCAGTGACCGATCACCGTGCTGCAGTGATAATCATACATTGTCACTGAATGGGTTAATTCTGCAAGATCTCCATCTCTGACCCCCATCGGCTTCACAACACATTTCCCTTCGTTTTGTGAGGAGCGCTTACCCCCCCCACCCCCCCCCAACATTCACCGTGTACCTGCAGCCATAGCACCATGCTAGATGCCTCTCCGCTGTCATGGAGAACCTTTTCTGTCCAAAGGACTCAACCAAGGGCTATTAATTGGAAGAGAGCCCTTGTAAAGAAGCACAAGAGAGACCTACTCATCCTAACAATGTTGGATCATAACCCTAGCTTGTACCAAAATAACATTGCCTATTTCTCACACTGCTATTTGTAGACTTATTCCCACTGAGTGCATCACATTTTGGAGCGGGATAAGCTGAGTTACACAGATTGTTATCTGTTTTCACTTTGTAATTATGTAGAACAGTGTAATAGTTATGAGGAGTGAGGAGCTGAGCAGATGTCATAGGGTTCCTGTCTGCAGGAGCAAGTTAGAGAGCAGGAGGAGCTGAGCGAGATGGTAATAGTTGTTATCTGAGAAGTTGGTTATAGAGGCAGGAGGAGCTGAGCGATTTGTGTACATAGTGGCCTGTCTGCAGGCAGCATGTAGTGAGAGGAGGGTGGTAAGATTACCATAGTGTCCTGATCTGAGGCAGCATGTTATAGAGCAGGAGGAGCTGAGCGATGGTAATAGTGTCCTATTGCAGACAGTATGTTATCAGCGGAAGAGCTAGCAGATTGTACATAGTGTCCTATCTGCGCAGCGGTTAAGAGCAGTTGAGGAGCGGAGCGATTGTACCATAGTGTCCTATCTGCAGGAGCATGTATACAACAGGAGGGGAGCAGCTATTGCACAAAGTGTCCTATCTAAGGCAGCATGTTTATAGAGCAGGAGGAGCAGAGTATATTGCTAATAGTGTCATTTGCAGGCAGATGTTATAGAGCAGGAGGAGCTGAGCAGATGGAAATAGTGTCCTATCTGCCACGTATGTTATACAGCAGGAAAGACTGAGCAGATGTTACATGTGTCCTATTCTGCAGGCAGCATGTTATCGGCAGGAGGAGCTGAGAGAGATTGCACAAGTGTCCATCTAAGGCAGCATGTTTTATAAACTTGATATTAGTACTGTCTGAAATGATGTTAGTGGATCCAGTAACTTTGGTGGGTGGCCGCCCTTCATTTTGATGAAGACGTTGAGAACTAGTGATACATGTGTTAGAAGAACATATCAGATACTTGTCTTCATGTCCATTGACCTCAGCTTCCTGTCCCGTCTATGTGTTTATTTCTTGTCTAAAATGCATATTCCGAGTTCTTAGTAACCAAATCGTTCACTTTTTCTCTCCAGTTTCCAGAATGTCGGGTTCTATGGGATGTACGACAAGATCCTTTTATTCGCGCATGACCCAAACTCGAAAATTCTGCAGCTAGTCACATCCGAGGGGACATCAAGAAGGCGACCTTATAGAAGTGGTGTGCTTCAGGTGATTGTTTCTTCCTCAGGGTGGATTATTAGTGGTTGTTTTCTGTGTGCGGCATAATAAGGGGCATTGTATTCTTGGTAATGCAGAAGTGATGGTTCTGCTACAGCGAACATTGTATTGAGGATGTAGTGTTACATGCATTAGATTCATTGGCCTCCCCTATAGGGCTATTACAATGGTTGCTTTCCAGGGACAGTTGATGCCCATATCGGGATGTTGTGTTTAGTACCTGCAACCCCATAAAAAATCCTATCATTTCATCCTCATCTATTGTGGGAGGTCACAAAGAAGAACAATCTCATCTGTGGCCCACATCGTTACTCATTCAGGGAAGGGAGATGATCTGCAATGACTCTCTTCTGCCATATAAAGAGGATGGAGCTGTTCATTCTGGTCATCAATATCTTAGCCTGGAAAACCCCTTTAACCTCTACCTAAAGGGAACCTGTAAGGAGGTATTTGTAGCCTGGTAATGTGTGTTTGATGACTTAGGGTATATGAATCTGTTAGCATTAGGCCTTATTCACACAGCCGTAACTCACCTGGACCCAGATCACGGCCACAACTATGGGCCTTAATAAATATCTATCCCAGTCAACGGTTTTTAAAGGGTCGGGGCAAGGATTAAAGCATATAACGTTACAAATTGCAGATGATATAGTAGACATATCGCAGAAATAATAGTTACATTGAGATTTATTAGGTCCACTTCACACTTGTATTTAGACCTATTAAACTTTGTCATAATGGAGTCCATTAAATGTCCTTGATCTCAAGGACTTTTAAGGTTCGGTATCGTCGTGACCCACTTCGTCTCGTGACCGGAAAAAAAATTGCATTGTCTTTTCCAATTTCTTTCCATATGATGTGTAATGGAGCAAATGGAACCTAAGGGAAGCCTTAAAACCCATGAATGACCATGACAATGGGACAATGTAACACATCAAACCGCAGTGTCCAACTGAGCGCCTCAAAGGCGGTTGGAGTTTGAAAAAAAAAAAATATATGTGGCCGGGAGCGGGCGCTAAAAACATAAAGCTGACTACCTTCCGGTGCCCTCCGGTATCCAGCGCTGCTGTTGCTCCTCAGGGCGCATGTAAAACAAACACGGCCGCCGGAGCAGCGCGCATTCAGATTCCGGTCCGGACCCGAAACCCTTCGGCCCCCATAACCAATGCAGGGTATAGGGATGACTAGGCGTACCTGCCACGGCCGGGTGGAAGCTGAATGCAGCTGCTCTGGCCGGATGTTGTTACATGGCACCCGGGACCGGAGCGACACAGGCTGGATGGGGGGCACTGGAGGTAAGTACAGTTCTTATTGTTTAGGCAGCCCGCTCCCGGGCCCACATATTATATATTTTTTAAAATTCGGAACCCCTTAAAGGTAAACGAATCACCACCAGGTCGAAGGCATGTACACCACAGTCCCACTAAAATACTGGCATGTGTGTGCCCTCTTCTCGCGGCATTCTATTCTTGCTTAGCATTTTTTGCCCTGCTTTAAATGCTTTGAACTAATCATCAAACATGAGCCTCCGGGGCTCCAGACTCCCTAGCTGTTAATGGGTGCCAGGAGCCATTAAGTCGTTAAGCATTTAAAACAAAAAGTGCACAAGAAGCTCTAAAGAAGAAGCAGATCATGCCAGAGGGAGCAACACCAGTATTGCTTGCCTTCTTCTTGGATATAAAGAGCCTGTGAAATACTCTCTGGATCCACGACAACGAGAGATGAGGAAGAAGCCGAAAAGTTTATAATGACTTGTGATCATTCCATACAGACCCATAGTATAGTAGGGATGTTGCAGTAAATAAGAAGAGCATGATATTCCCACACTCGCTCATTGGGGGTTATTGGACACCCCCAAATTTGCGATCTAAATATAAACTTTTATATGATAACTGTATTCTTCCTGTGTGTGAGGGTGCGGGCAATTGAAGGTGACACGACTAAGGGTGTGTAGGTGTGAGGGCTTCGAACCAGGAGAGCACATTGAACCGCCCGCTTGGAGAGGTTGCCATCATTACCTTATAGGTCTGTGTGAACGGAGCGGCGGCTTGTAGAGGTGATCACTGATGTGCAGAGCCCGGGAGGTCAGAGCTGCTCTCCTGCTCCAGATATATATATTTCCAAGATATTTTCCACTGGAGCCAAGTATTGAGGCTGCGGAGATTCTTTTGTTTTTCCAAGTAATTTCTTACAGGTGTTCCTCCCTGTATCCCTCTTATTTTCCATGACACAAGTGCCTGATCACACAAGGAGCTCAGGAAGCTTCAAGCAACACGCACATACAATCACCATAGTGTATAGGTGATCCATGAGGCCTTGCATGCTGTCACTATTTATAGGTTTATATAAAATAGTGCTGAGCGTGCATGTGTATGAAGATCGTAAGGAATAGCTGTAGTAGTACAGGGTCCATATATAATTTCCAGTACGTAATAGGTTGCATAATAGCTGATAACATCTGTGTTCTTTAGGTGCATTACTATAGTTTCCACCATCGTGTAGACATGTGGATGACATCCGCGCTGGTGAATGTTTTCATTGACGGTGACGCTTACTTCCCTATTTCTCACGTTGGGTGTACATAAGCTATGACGCCAGAGGGTAGAAGGAATGAACTTGTTTTGAACTGGAATAGCTGCTTTTATTTTTTAAAGGGGTTGTCCCAGGATAAGAGAGGATGATGTAACCGCTGGGTCCCACACCAGTTACAAGAATTGGGGTCCCTTTGTATGAAATGAATGGAGCGGCTGGTCATGCACGTGCTCAATTCACCAGACACTGGGCTATTATTCTCATAGGAATGGGACCACCACTGATCATAATAATGGGGGTCCCGTTCTCCTAAATTATCGGAGCAACAAGAATGGATGCTACTCCATTTAATGTCTATGTGGCTGTCGGGTGCTCTCAGCCATCTTCACTCAGTGGATAAGGCACAACATAAAGGGGATGGCATAAGATGTTATGTTCACACATGACAGCTATCTTGGGGTTGTGCTGAACTCTGACCTCTCCTTTGCACCATATATTAAATTTTTTGACGCATGCATCTTAGAAACATCTCCGACCATTTCTCAAAATTGAAAACCTCTAAACTGCTAATAGTTACTCTGATTCACTCTCGCCGAGACTACTATCACTCCCTACTAATCGGCCGTCCGCTCACCAAACTCTCTCCTCCACAATCTATTCTCAATGCAGCAGCCAGGCTTATCTTTCAGACCGAACGCTACACGGATGCCTCCAGTCACTGCACTGGTTGTCTGTTCTCCTTTTGAATAACCCTCATCCACAAAGCTGTGCATAATGCTGCACCCCCCTATATCTCTTCTCTCATCTTACTATATCACCTAACCCATGCTCTTCGATCTGCCAGTGATCTTAGATGACCTCTCACGCACATCTACATGGATTGGAACGAGTGGCGGGGGGATCACATGGGGAGGCCATTGCCTGCACTACATAGTTGTGCAGTCCTAAAACTTTTTGATACTTTTTGAACTTAACATGTATTCTCGTCACCATAGCCTGGTTGAGGACGGTGACATTGAGCGGTGACTCTATACTTACTAAAGCAGAGGAACGGGCCTGGGGACAATTACCCTGGTGCTAAAGTTTCTATCCACAACCTATAAAACCAAAGAATTTCCCTGCCATGCAAGGGTGCACTCTCCTCCGCATTTAATGAGGCGACTATATATAGCTCCAGAAAACAACACTCATGATTTAACCCAGGAATAGAAAAACATGACTGATTTCTCGAGGGAACGGCGCCACTACTGTGCACAGGTTGTGTTTGGTATTGCAGTGTACAGTCAATGGGACATATATATTCGATTTGCTGTTGGATCCCATGAATTCATGTATTAGCTCTCCCGTCCATACAGTAAGTGATGGGGAAAGTGTCTGCAGAGTTTCTAATTAGGACAAATGTTCGCCCTGGAGAATGAGCCTCGTCATGTTACATGGATAACATTGAGCGTCCGGTCTTACATAACCTGCTCGATACATGTTATAGGCCGGCGTGCACACACCCTGAGGCTAGATGCATTATCCGAGAGGATGACCATCTCCCTCCCCCCATGAAGAAAAATAATGTATAAAGAACAAACCAAGGGGACAGATCGTCAATAGTTATTTACTAATTAGAAACAAAGTGAACAATGTTTTCTCTTTCTTTTATGGTGGGGGATTTTTATTTTGTATTCTTTCTCTTTTTAAGTGTTTCCCATCTTGTGCCAGGGGTTGTACCAAGTTGTAAAGCTACCCCCCCCCCCTTTCCCAACCACAAGATAAGGAAAAATTAGATAGGGTTTCTATGAATTCCAGCAGTCCCATTGTTACATTGATTGAACTTAAAGGGGTTGTCCACTTTCAGCAAATAATTGATATGGTTTGTGTATCCAATTTTTTTTGTCTGTATGAATTCTACGTGTTTTTTTTTTTTTTTTTTTAGATTTCTGCTTGCTGTCATTCTGTGTTTACTTTCAGTGAATAGAAAACAGTCCATGGTCATGTGATGGACATGCAAGGGCATGAGCCATTATTATCACAGAGAGTAATCAGAGCCGTGTGATAGTAACAGCTCATCCATCAGCGTGTCCATCATGTCACCATCGAAAGGGTTTCTGTCCTCTAGAAGTAAACACAGAAGCTTTATATAACAAGACAGCAAGCAGAGATCTAGAAAACCGTGAGGGATTGATATTTCAGTATATTGTTGAAAGTGGAAAACCCCTTTAAAGGAAATCTGACAGTAGGTTTGAAGACCCTAAAACCATAACCAAATCTCACCCAATGGGACGAAGTTGTGCTCCTGCACACTGTAACAGCCTGTGAATCTACAGCAAGGAGAGGTTCTAGTAACACTCCCCCAGAGCCCTTCTGCGTCATTAGCATGATTTTAAAAGTTGATTTTAGAAGGCAGGAAGCCAAATATAACAAATATAAGAAGATTCCCACAGTCCCGGTGCCGGGATCTATGAGTAATGTCCCTGGTTTATCAGGATGGATTTCGATGGTAGATTTCCCTTAACGCAAGCAGACTGTTTAGGGGCCTCTTAATATACTGACAGGTTCCCTTTAATGTATTGAGAGTAACAAGACCCCCACTGATGAGGAAATAAGTTTTTGGTGAACACTGGTCATCTAAGGTCCGGTGCTCTTTAGTAGAAATGTAACAGAACCACAAGATGTTCTAATAGATGTAACAGTAAGAAGATGGACTAGAAGTTCCATAGTGCAGGAGCAGCACAGGCATGAGGAGAAGGAACCTGTACAATACTTTCTTAAAATGTAAATATTCTTTTCCACAGACTCTTGTGTGTTGTTGTGTGGCTTTTGTGGCTGCTTCATAGGTGTGCGGCGCGGTCTACAAATGGTCAGGCCGCAGGAGACTTCAAGGGTTTCCTGTACGGCAGATATCGGCCTCCTCAGTACAATGACATTTTCACACCACAGAGATCTATCACATAAATGAGCTGTGTGATCCCTGCGCGTTTATCTCAACACTAGACCAGGGTGATATCTTATGCTCTGAAATATGGGTAAGGGCCTATTATTTTCCATGAACAAAAATCCACATTTATTTGTAAACAAAACAAATATATTCCTGTCGTCATCTTCTAGAACATCATAACTCTCCAAACCCCGAATTCCATTGTAAATGTCTTGTGCCTTTAAATTATTGGCCCCAATTTCTCATGTCCAATAACGGCACTTTCCCTTCACTGTAGCCTTCACTTTCTTGTAGCCATTGTATCTGTCAGCTCCCTCCTCTTTCCCCACGGCTCCCATCCTCCTCTTTCCCCGCGCCTCCCCCGACCGCTTTTCCCCCGGGCGCTTTTTTCCCCGCGGCCTCACCCGACGCTTTTCCCGACGGGCGCTTTTTCCCGCCACTCCCACGGGGCGCTTTTCCGCACCTCCCGGGCGCTTTTTTCCCCGACCCTCACCCGGGCGCTGTTTTTCCACGCCTCCCTCCTTGGGCGCTTTTTTTTCCCCCGCCGTTTTTCCCGGCCATTTGTTCACGCCCCCGGCCGCTTTTTCCCGGCCCCTCCCCGGCCGCTTTTTTGTCTCACCCCGTTTTCCGCCCCCCGCACGCGCTTTTTCCCCGCCCCTCCCGGCCGCTTTTTCCGCCCTCTCCCCGGCCTGTTTGTTTACCCGCCCTCCCCGCAGGCGTTTTTCCCCGGCCCCTCCCACGGCCGTTTTCCCCGCCCCTCCCCAGGCCGTTTTTTTTCCCCGCCCCTCCCCCGGCCGCTTTTTTCCCCGCGCCTCCCCCGGCCGCTTTTTTCCCCGCGCCTCCCCCGGCCGCTTCTTCCCCGCAAGGCCCTCACTCCTATTGGTCTGACTGACTGTTTGTTGGCGTTATATAAATAAAGGTTATTATTAATATATGAAAATTACACTCCCAACTCCCTCTTTAACATTACACCAAAGCTGGGTCTCTAGGTGCCACAGTTCAGACAATATAGTTTAAACATGGTCAGTATTGCGGATCATAGAAATAACCTTCTAGGCCCTAGAATCTAGGGTAAGACAAAGGTGTTTTGAGTTGGAATTTATCCTATAAATCAATCAAGATGAAATTGTAGCAGATATTGACGGGTTTCTACAAGTAAAATCCATGGTGGGTGTTGTGAATGACTTGTTAAAAAAAACAAAACAAAAACAGATTGACTGACTCCATATATGAACATGAATGTCCGCTCAGAAATGCAGCTTTAGCGATGTCTTCACTGCAGTTTGGTCCCGACTAGATTACATTAATGTGTGAATGTCTTGTCTCTCTCCAGCTTCCGCAACCTTTGAAGATTTCCAGATTCGTCCGCACACATTGTACGTCCACTCGTACCGCTCTCCGGCGTTCTGCGACCACTGCGGGGAGATGCTGTGGGGCTTGGTGAGGCAGGGCCTCAAATGTGAAGGTGAGTTGGGACCCCACATATGCAAGGATGAGGTTAATCCAAGCCACAAATTTGGCAGAACTGGCCAACTAGACCCTCATTGTTATGATCATTCTGTGGAGGTTCCACCTCTGGGATCCCCAGCAATCAGCAGGTCATTTGCTATCCCATGGTTAGGGGAAAACTTGGTTTGGCCATCCCTATAATGATCCCTATTTTGACTTTATTTTTTTCTTTACTGGGTTTTCTCCATTTTTCTGTAGTGTTCTGGGTTTTGTTTTTCCCACTGGTTTATAACTTTTACTTTTTGTCTGGCAATGTGCTTTGTAGTTGCTAAACAATAACTTGTTGGTCTGGAAACTGTCAGAATTACTGGAATAGCATTTTTTTACGAGCCTTCACGTAAACAGCCTGGCGCGAATCATGTGTTTGGATTTTTGTCGCATGAGCAGCTATGGAAGGAAGGAGTACGACTACAGACTTGGCTGCTCTCTTACTTAGCAACTTGTTACACCTTTACCCCGTATCAAGTTTTTTTGGCGCTGGTTAATGCTTAAAGGGAACCTGTCATCACATTTTTATGAAATACATTGTGACAGGTTGCCATAGAGCCCTATTTACTAACACCCTTCTTAAAATAGTTTATCTTACATCCACATAGAACAAATTTGTTATATTCCCTGGCATCAGAGGGGGATTGTCCTGCTTGCCTGATCCCTCTGATTTACTCCTCCCTATTTTGTAATCCTGGTTTATGACATGCTATCATCACAGGTTAACCTCCTAACATTAGCAAACTGTACACCATGCATATATCTGTTCACATAAAATCACACAGCAGACTTCTACTTCGCCCCATTTTCCATGCAGGCTGCTGTGATTTCAAGTGATCAGATATATGCATGGTGTACAGTTTGATAATGTTAGGCGCCTAAAGGACCTGTGATCATGTCATCCTGGTCACATCATTTTAAGTGCCGAATGATGTAACACAGCTCTCCATACAGTAAATTATTATAGGCTGTCAGGTAGGGCAAGGCAAGTTAATTTTAACAACATTGCAGTTACGAAAAGGAACAACTTTGGGATAAGGACAATGCTTTTTAAACAAAGTTTTTAATGAAGTCGTTATTTTGGGTAAGTAGGGAATGTCATTTTTAGGGAAGGTTCACAGATTGCCATAACATTACAATGTTTTTTTAGTCACACTCCGCTCTGCTCCATCCATGTCCTTGCGCGCAGCTCTGCTCCATCCATGTCACCTACAAGAATGAGAGAATAAGGACGTAAATCAGACACCAAGCCTCACACCTAGAACTAGATAATACTTCTCCTCTCCTTCTCTCTTCAGATCATATACTTGTGGTTCTAAGAGATACAGAACCAGGTTAAGGTCATGGTGGGGAACGGCCAAGACAGGGCAATCCCACTTTTTTTTTTTTTAATTACAAGCACCTGTTGTAGTCTCTGTTTCAGTTAGATCACAGAACCATAAACCTGATTTGAAAGATCGGATTTTATTTTAACATGACACCATGTCTCGGTGATATGAACCAAAGATATGAGGCGACAAGAAGTGCTTCCTTCCCCCTCTAAACTTGAGGGTAAATGGAAAATGTGCATCTTAAGGAATACAAAAACGGGATTGTACACAAAAGGGATGTGTTCGGTGATGCGTACTGGAGTGCACCAAGTGGCTGCTCACACCCGCAGGTTTATGGTTTTTGTGTTTATATGCAAGGAAGTGGCTAGAGTTACAAGCTGCAGCATACAATAGGTAGCGCCCCTTGTATGTAGAGGGTTAACCCATGCTGAATGAAAACTCAGAAATCAGAAGGCAACTATGATTCCCAAACTATGCAGTGCGCTGCTTATTGAGTGCGCTACATATTGCTCGATATTCATCCTACACACCGACATTGTACATCAACATCCGTGCGTTGTAGAGAAAATATTTAAAATAACTGAACGTTGTTAAGGGTCTGTAGTAAATGATGTGAGGGTTTGATTATCTAGTGAATTTTACATTGCAGTGTGTAATATCAGACACTGCTAGAAACGGGTCTATGGACATACATTCTGTAGTTGTTTCATGCATACCTAGAGTGAGGTGTCGCAACTTTGATTTAGCAGGGGAGAGCACTTTCTTTTATTCATGCGACCAAAACATAAGCAATATGTTATCACCAAAGAACAGTTTTACCATTTAAAGCTTTCAGACAGTGTTGGGCCCTCCGTCCTGTAGATTCAAAGGCTTTTACACTGTGCAGGAGCATTTCCACACCCACTGTGCTGATTTACTGAGGCAGAAAGAAGGGTAAGTGCTCAGGGAAAGCAGGGGAGGGGGATACGTGGTAAACCTTATGAAAGCTACAGTATGGAAGGGCTTGGTTATGCCCCCCCGAGTCTTTCTGGGGCTCATGAGAATGTGGAATTTTAAAAAAGGTTGATTTTAGAAGGAAAGGAGGTTATTGGAATTAAAAAATATAAGAAAGAGATACCACAAGTCACGGTTTCCTGGATCTATGAGAATGTCCCTCGGTGTATCCATGAGGATTGTAAGTTATTCCTATACCCAGAGGATAGAAGATAACAAGCTCATCAGTTCTGATCTGGACTGCTTGAACCCCCACGGATCCACAAGAACAACACAGAAAAATTGGGGTCCTGTCTCACTAATTTGCAGAGGCAGGCATGCTTGACCCGTTTCTCCATTCATTGTACAGTAAGTATTGGAAAAGAGCAGGGCACTCCCATCACTGTTCTTGTGGTGTGTCTTTCGATTCTTGTTTTGAATGAGCGTTGTGAGTACAGGTGGACGGGTAGGTGTTGGATACGGAAAGTTCCAACACATGCTATTATGGAGTGGCGGCCGGACTGGACTAAAGCTACTCAATATTAGTGCCAATGGGGACCCAGGTCTCCGGTAGTGCTGTGGGGTTCCTGCTTCTCATCTATTGGGGTGTCAGATTCCACGGATCTTGAGTATAGGAGACCATAATGTTGGTATACTCCTTTTAGCACAGCATAACCTGTGTGAGCAATGTTGTGATATCACCTGCTAACGGAACATGATTTTGGATACCTGTAAAAATGGCGACTTCGTTCCGCAGCTGGGCTCTCCTGTTTGGTCGGAAAACCGTCAATTTATCGCTTATTTTAATTGCCACATTCACGGCCCGTCTCGCATGTCTTACCTACGATCTTTAAAATGTTCTGCAGGTAATGAGAAATCTCAGTAGATTAGGATATATGTAGAACACGGACAGCCTGCATGGATAATACACTCCATATACAATGCCATAATGGCGGACCAAGAACCTCATATGGGAAAATAGGGTGAAAACGAATGAGTCATGTGAAGAGAAAACAAGAACAAAACTTTACTTTGTTGTTCAATTAGTTACACCACCCAGCAAGAACTACATCTATAACACATTCAGGCTGACAGATATTCCCCATGGACTGCCCCCAGTCACATTGCTACTAGTCCGACATTACTCGTTTTAGCTATACGGTAAAGGAAGAGAAACTGAGCAAATAGCGCGCTTTTAATATATAAAAAGTCGGTTGGGAAAAATTTTCTCAAAATTGGAAAATGATGTTCTAGAGCAGATAGTCAACATAGATGCATACGGCACATTCTCCTGCACCTCCCAGTTGGACAGCAGAATATAATATGGAGACGTCCCCTGCATGAAATACGTATTCAGGGGGAGCATATATAGATCATCATTGCAATCCAATGAGTAGTAGACAGGGATATAAAGATGGACACAGAAGACGCTCGCTTGCTAGTTATCAGCTTGTGACTTCAACAAGCCACAGATCACGATGGATATCAGCCACAGGGGACTAATTATTGGAGCACAGAGTGGGAAAATCTCTAGGACTCTTACAGGCTGATGATTAAAGTGCATCTACCAGGATGAAAGACATATGCAAATGAGCTGAGGGGCTCCAGGCTCCAAAAGCGTTTTCTTTTGTTAATGAGCCTGGAGCCCCTCAGGATAATTAGTAGACAGTCTTTTTTCATCCTGGTGGTAGATTGTCTTTAACATGAAAGGATAATATTGATCTTAGTATGAACATGGAACATACTGTAGTGGATGCGTCCTCATTTGCACGTTGGGATTGACTGGCATCAGTGGGCGTGCTGTTATATGGCTAATTCCCACCAACGGGCCACTTCCATGCCTACGACAAGTGTTCAAACCCACAGTATTTGTAATTTCAGTATGATCGGCCTGGGACGGCTGTAAAACAGGATAGGAGAAAATACAGCTGGGATGAGTTACTTCCGCACTTCTTTTCACGGTGGGTGTGATATAAAAAGCAAGGGGGGTGCTTTGCTACGGGTGCGGGGCCCTTTAGGTGCGTGTAGCATAGAGGGTCGGGGAAAGCACAGGAAAGGGACAGCAGGGACAGGGTTTTCGCAAGGGTCCAGAAGAGATATATAAGGAAAGGGGGAGTTCCTGGCAATATAAAAAAACAAAAAATAAAGTCCAATGCAATATATTAGATATAGGATATAGAAGAGAGTGTTAATGGTAATAATACAATTAGGTAAAAAACCAATAATCAAAACAAGTTTGAGCATGTTAGTGATCGCTGATGAGACCTCCAAATCACTACCCGGGTCTGTGATTGGCTTCTTTGTAGAGGCGAGCAAACAGAAGCCCCAATATACTGTTTGCAGCTAAGCCGCCTCTCTGAGAATAGTCCAATAACCATAAGGAAATGCCTTACGGATTCTACGTCATTTGAGGATTGGAACTCGCGCTCAACATCCAACCCCAATAGAACACAACAACGGACACACAGTAACATAAGATTACTAGACAAAAGTTTTATAAAAACTAATATCCACAATTAGACCCTGAAAACAAATGGTGTTATTATGTTTAAACTAATCGGGTTGTTAATTTATCCTCTTCAAAGTTGTCCATAAATAACGTGTTAAGTTGTTGGAAGGTGGGATTGACGTGAAAGATAGAACACCGGCGGGGATCAAGGCTGCAGTATATGCTCAGCTGGGGAGGTGGAGGGGGAGCGCTACTTAACCCATCCCCTTTCTATAGGCAGACTGTCCCTGCCAGGCCGTAGGTATGGAGAAAGATAGCGCAAGTACATACTTGGTTTGTCTTACTTGGGATACCAATGGCAAATTGTTCCTGGTTGGTTGGCCTCCCTTTCTTTTTCCCATGGCTCCTACTCTCTTTAGGCGCTGGCGGTTTTTCCTTTTCTTTAGCGGGACAACAAGGGCTGATCACTGTAACATCCTTGTGCACAATGCACTCACTAAGTGTGGCCATATGCTAGCGCCATCCGCATACATCTGTATAGGGCCATCTGACAAGGCGTGGCCTAAATATTTTTTCTTCCTATTTTAAACGTGTGAGAACAAATGCTTGAAGGTGGAGCTTTATGGACATAAGTATTGACCAATCACATAGCCATTTGATAAATGTGATATAGGAAAAACACACACAAAAAAATTTGGCGGAATTGGGAGAAAAATCTTCCTTTTACCTTTCTGGTAGTATTTGCCTTACGTACGTTCTGAAATAAGGTTATACACGTGTCCAGTCTCCAGTTAATGCCTTTTCTTGCAAAGGGAGAGAAAATGTTAAAATTATTGCAAAAAAAGTAAACATTATTTACATTTGTAATAGGTCCTCGGTATAAGATCAGTGGGGTACAACACATGTAAAAGTCACACAACAATAGTACACTCAAAAGGTACAAATGACACAGATAGGAGAAACAAGACCCATCCTTATGTGGTAGTGGCCGAGATGAGGGGTTGAAGCTCACAATATTCTAAAACCCAGAAAAAACCGTTTCACGAACATGAACACTTCAAAACTCTTAGAGGGGCTGACCACTTTACTCATGTCTTTTTTTAATGAAGTGCACGTGGTTGGGGAATGGCATACCCTTTAATGCATATTTTGTACGGAGCTGGAAAGTAACCAACTTATAGGAATGCACAGTGTCGGCGGGCATGTTACCATGGTTCTTTGCTGGATAATCACCTCCACCCTTCATTCATACCAATACTGCTTTTCCGCTTTTGTGCGTGACAGAATGAACCAATCTCATCAAGGGAATGTTATTGTACTGCGGAGGGGGCTGAAATGGGAGAATCACAACAAGAAAACGAGAGTTGCAAACGGCGACCATAAATGAGTGTTAATATATATACGGGTATAGGATTGGATATCTGTGGTGATCCAATATAACGGGAGGGATCCTTTTATAGATCATACACAATACTGGTACGTTTAAAACAAAAAAACCCTCCAAAAAGACTATGACAGATCCATACGTATGGACCCAAACAAAAAACCCTGTCTCCGTTCAGAAACCTTGTCTCCGGGATTATGGCAGCCATGTCATATAACAAACTGATAATTTCTACGGACGCGTCCTGATCAGTGTCAGCGCTGCATGTCTCCGTTCTCGTGTCGGTTAGTAGGTGGTCATCATACTTATCGGAATCCGGGTGTGGGGCTAATCCGTTGTGTCCAATAGTCTGCTTGCGTCGGATCACTTTCATCGTGCTTCCCTCGTCCATGACAACGTCAGACTCTGCTCCGGGGACTCAGCAAGTCTGACAGCACAAAACTCAATAAATTTAGACTCAGTTAAGGGATATTTAGTTATTTCCAGGTATCCGTTATCCATGGGAGAGGAGAAAACATACATTGGCATCCCATTGCAATTATGGAGTTACAAGGGAGCAATGCATTTGGGTTCAGTCAAGGTCCCAAGGGTGGAATTTTGGACTAACCAAGTTGTAGACAACCTGAAAAAACAGGCATAAACACTTGCGGAATAATTCTGAAAAGGGGATACGGTCACAATATTTTCACATTAAGATACAAGTTCTCTCAGGTAGGGCATGTTCTAAAATTAATATCTTACGTGAAATCTTGCATATGTAAATTAAAGAAGACAAGTATGTGAAAATGAGCAGAGACGGGAGTCATATTTGAATGAGATGAGGGTAAAAGATAAAGTAAAATCTGCAGAGGGGATGTGCACTCTGTCGCCCCTATCTCAGTTCTATAGCACCTCGACCAGCGTTGGTTTCCATCATTAAAGATACAAAATCTCTTCGTTTCACATCGCTAGATTGAATCTGCAATCTAGGGCCAGATATAAGAGGAATAGCTCAAATAAACTGGAGCTCAAATTTCTAACTAGGTTGTTTAACGGTCCTGTATGTCCGATTATGTCTGAAAGATGAGATTCTTAGCCTTAAATATACACCAGCAGCATGGTTTAACTTTCTATAGAACACAAAGATAGTGGGCATCTGAAGTAGTGAACTACTAACCTTGACTCCTCTGAGGTAAAATATGCCCATCTCTGCTATTTTCACCAACTTGAGGAGCATTTATAGGTAAAACCAAGCGATATTTCACATTAAAAAAATGATTTTAGAAAGGGATCATTTCCTCTCCTGCCTGAGGGGTGTGATTAATAATATACATGCCATACGTTACCTCCATTCATGGCCCATCCCCAAGGCAGTTGTGAGGGCCACTTAGTAGCACAAGCACGCTTGTGACAATTGAATTGCATCTTGCCAACTGCGCCCTTGGCAAAGAGAGAGGACACTGTTAGCAGCTCTTAAGAACTGGCACACCGTGGGTCGGGTGTAGTGAGTGGATAAAAAAAAGTGTGAGGCACGTTGACTTGGAGAGGCAAGATTCTATCCAACGGATGGGGCGGCCGGCGTACGGTGGAACTAGACTCTTCCCCTAAAACGACTCCGATGGAGTCTTTTGCTGTTGAGAGAAAGGATGTTCATTTATAGATCTGAGAGGATGGGAAAATGTAACAAACTCATCCAATACTGTCCAAATATCAACATACAGAGGAGTGCTGAGTTACAAAAAAAAAAAAAACCAGAAGAGAGGGGGAAAGCATGGCACACGTCGTACTTACTCATCACTAACTTTGTTAAACCCTATAGAAAGTGAATAGCTGTAATATATCTATATATATTATATATATAGGTATATAAATATTTACTCTAACTCAACACCCCATCTTTATCATTTAGCATTCTGCTAAATCCATCTTAGTAAACAAGAACGAGGAACTTGGCTTCACCAGAAGTCTCTGATAGATGGGAGGAAAGAGGAAGTGAACAAGAATAAGACACAATACAGACAAAAGGCTACTTGAACTAAAATAGTCATTTGCTATCTCACCACAATGTCTTATTCAACATCAATACAGCTCAGTATTGCTCTATAAAGTTCATTAGACCCCGCTGAGGTTTCCAGTTATCCAATCGAAGGGATAAGAATTTATGTTGTGGGTCCAACGACTGGGGTCTCATTCTCACTAATTGATAGAGCATTGTATCGGAAGCCTTATTTAATAGTATGGGAGTGTCGCAAATTGTAGAGCACAGGTCAACAATAATGAATGGAGTAGCCGGGTGACGTTGGATCAGCCGCTCCATCTATTCGTGAGAAATGGATCCCATTATCTGGAGTTATGGGGATCCCGTACTCGTGTGATTTATGAGGGTCCCAATAGTAGGACCCTCATCGGCCTGTTATCCCCTATCCTGTCGATAGGCCAATAACTATAAAACCTTGGATCTGAAATGGCTCTCATGAGACGATTCGCCTCATTCCCGATATTAGATGGTATTATAGGAGACATCTGGCAGCAGGTCTTACCTCCACACGGGGACTAGGAGAGCCGAGGATTATAGGGGAGCCGTGGACAGGAAAAAAATTACTAGAACTGCTGAATTTAAAGTCAGATATAACTCATTAATAGGACTCCGTTAGTTTTCACATACTATATTACCGTATATATCAAAGTTTGTCAAAAAGTAAGCTAAAACCCTTAATTTTGTACCCATTTTTGTTTTTTTTTTGGTTTTATTGGTGATAAAACATACCTTGAGAGATGTAGAGCTACATGATGCATTAACATATCTTGTTTAATCCCTGATACATTGTTTGCCTCAAAAAATAATTATAACATTCAGGACCTTGGGGAAAGTTGGGTGCTGGCTAGCGTGCCGTACATAAAAGATATTCCTAAACTGTCCAGACAGGGACTACAACCTGGGCGGGATGACTCGTTACCTAGCAGCTGGGGGAGGTTGCAATGCAGATTGATTACTTCTGCGTCAGGGACAACACAGTGAATACCGTTTTTAGGTTATGTCGGGCAGGACAAGGCGAGAGCAAGCAAATTAGGGTAAAGAGGGAATTGCCGGGGCGCCACAGGATGACAGGGCCTTCCATTATATAATTTATAATTGTTTTATCAGCAAAACCACTCGGATCAAGGATTACAACTGCATCAATTGTAGCTACAGCATTTCAAGGTATGTTTGGCTCATAATGGTAGAAGCATATGTATAGATTGGGTGGATGGTTTAGAGATTTCCTTTAAAAACACTAGTAAAACTATCCAACAATAGAAGTTTAGAGTCTGAATAGAAATTCCTGAGCTCACTTACTGCTATCACCACTATATGAAGGGCATCTGACAAAAAAGTGGGGGTGAGTATAGACCTTGCTGTTCGGGTTACAGTCTGGACGGAAACGCTCAGACCATTAATGCTAACGATTAATAGGAGGGGCAAGTGCATGTGTTTGAGATGCAAGAGCCCCATTCTCGTGTATATAGGGGATCCAAGTGATAGTTCACTCACCTACCTGTTGCCACGTGATGAACGCTGCTCTAATATATCTGAGGAAAGCATTTTAGAGATGTGAAACATACAATGCATATTACAGGGAAAGAATGTATTTATCACTCGCCCATCAGATAACAGCAGTAACATCCACTACAGAGCCTCAGCGACAGCCGGATAACAGCTATGAGCGCTCAGAATAAATGTCCAATAGTTCAAGACAGAAGCAAGTCGGAGATAGGATCAGGTAAATACACACAGGAATCTACAATATTCTGGTTGAACAAAATTGATTTACTGGTGTTAGAGAACACACATGTAGGTTATGGCATATAATGTATATGAAAATCTATCTGCAGCGGCCTCGTATAGAGAGAGATGAGCAGCAAACGTACAAAGTGTCCTATGTGCAAGCGCATGGTTATGAGCAGGAGACCTGAGGCAGATTGTACAAAGTGTCCTATTGCTCGGCAGCGAGTTATGAGAGTAGAGGAGGGCAGATTCCTATGATCGCAGAGTGTTTATAGTCATAGCTGCGATTGGTAAAGGCACATCTATAGGCAGTAGGTGGTGAATAGTAGTCTCAGCAGGCAGAGTCTATATAGACGGGGAAGAGATGTACATTAGTGTCCTATCGCAGGCAGCATGTTAAGAGCAGGATGAGCTGAGCAGATGTACATAGTCCCTTACCGGCAGGCGTCTGTCAATGTCTATCACGACTTTCTAGTTCATGTATCAAGCCATTCGTACCGATAGTGTCCTATCTGCAGGCAGTCATGTTAGAGCAAGGTGAGCTAAAGCAGATTGTACATAGTGTTCCTATCTGAGCAGCATGTTAGCAGTAGGCAGGAGTGAGCCTGAGTGATTGTACATATGTCTATCTGTGCAGCAGCATGTTATAGGAGCCGAGGAGCTAAGCAGTCGTAGATACGTTTCCTATCTGCAGGGCAGCTATTATAGAGCAGGGGTGTGTCAAATCTGGAATAAAGCAGCGCTCCACATGGGCTGCAGCGGTCACTCAAGCAATTGACAATACCTCACTTATCAGGGGTAATGTGGCCAAAGACCCTTGAATTAGGAAACGTTTATGGGGCAGTGTAAACAAAAGATAACCATCACATACTGACTTGACTCTGCATTACATATAGTATTAGTTGAATGCACCTCCTCTTACCATTCATAATCACTGTAATGTACGCATCCCCAATAATCTGCAGTAAGATCCAAGTCAAACAGTCCCCACTGCTGGCTTTGCCGTGGAGACAGAGGCCCCAGAAGCTTTCAGCCTTCGTAAGCCGATCGTGGGTATTTCACAAGGGTATTTTTTTTTCAGACTGAGCTCTGGCTGGAGATTGCTTTGCCGGAAATGATTGCTAAACCAGATTACATGATGGAAACTGCAGCTGCTGGGGAGCTCGTGAGAGGGCCATAACCCGTTTCACCACCAGAAGAAAACTAGGATTATTAAATTGAACCGCCGACAAGGATCTGTCAAAACACCGGAGTGAAAGGTCAGACTTTAGATTGTAAGCTCCGGTGGACGAGGGGGTCAATGTCATAAGCTGCGACTATGTAAATAGATGGTTTGTAGCAGGTTGTGTGGAGTGAAGGGTTTCAGTACGAGGAGGACAGGGATTCTGGTCGGATGCATCGACTGGCTCATTGAACGGACGAGTAGCGCAGGGACCAGGATGAGGAAAACCGGAGGGAATGTCGTTCTGGGATGAGTGAGGTGAAGTCGTGACAGTGTGGAGGGAAGCCAGAAGCAGGAACTAGGCCCGAGCCACCAACAAGCAAGGTCTTGGCTAGAACAAGGCCTAACCTCCCCTTCTTTACACACACGTCCTCCGAAGAATACACGTCAGGCGTTTCTTCTCAAGCGCAAACCTCTGCCCGACCGTTGTTCTACCAAACACCAACCACACTAAGCGGATGTGTTGGCGTCTGCCGCCAAAGAGGGATGCCAACCAGGCTTTTGTCAATTCCTGCCAGTGACATTTTGCTTGTGGCAGGGTGCACCAGGCAAATCATGCACATTACAATCGCGTCGGGTGGATATTAATTTTATAGAGGACAAGAAGAGTATTGTGGATAGGGAAAACACTATGCAAAGAGGGAACGTACGGATCACGCAATCCTCATATATACAAATAGTTCACGAAAAGTGGTAAAAACTGTCACATTCACGGTGAATTAAGGTGTTACCTATGTACAGGAGGAATTCCAATATGTAAAGCAAAGTTAAAAACAAGCATGCACACTAAAAAACTTGTTCAAAGTTGAGACAAAACACATACTGACTCTTCTGCTGGTGGCACTGACATCTCCAGTTCAGCTCTATATCTCTCCAGTACTTCTGGTTCATGGTAGGTAGTACACATAATTCGGACATGGTGAGCACTACGCTACTCCCTAGCCTCAGTGAGGGCAGACGTTCACATGCAGAATGACATGCATCCTCAGACGACAATAGATGGGACTGCTACTGAGCTGCAGGGTGCCCTCCACATAGGCAAGTATGCCACCACCTAATGTTAGTGGGGTTATGGATAGTACTTCGCTCAGAGGAGTGGCAACACTGGTTACTTTCCCTCTCAGGACACCATGCACCTAGCCAAGCTGTGTATGGGAAACGTTGTAGGTGTGGGGCCCCACCAATAAGTATTGGCGACTCTATCATAAAGCTGGAATATCAAAAACGCTTATAAAAGTATCAAGACAGTTCCCCGTGTCCTTAGACTCCCTTAATATCCCCAATCATTTCAGCCAAACCGATATACTGTATCGCAATACTCTTGAACACTTCATTGCCATCAAGTACAGTATCCTACACAAATAACAAGTCCTCTTTGCAAACCTATAGTATTAGTCAATGAGAAATCCTCTTGTAAAAAGCGTAAATAATCTAATAAATAGAGCACTTGGGTGCAGTCAAAACACAGAACATACTCAAGACAACTCAAGACCAAATTCTGTGCATTCCCCACTGCGCTCCATAGAGTCAGTACTGATCTCATTACATACTGTAATATGGACACTATTGTTGCACAGAAGAAGATCTTTAAGCCTTCACATAAAACCCCAGATTCAACCTTGCCACAACATGAATGTTTGTCAATATAGGAGTTCCCCCTTAAAATAACAGTGTGGACCATTTTTCTGTACATTCCCCACTGCGCTCCATAGAGTCAGTTCTAATGCCATCACATACGGTACATGGAGGCTCTACCTGTCAAGAGAACTATCTCAAACTCAGATTTAGAGACTATGCCACAACACTAATAGAATGACAGTACAAGGTATCCCTCATAAAGGTGCTCCTAATTTTAGCGCACTGACCATTTCTGTAAATTTCCCCACGGCGTCCAATAGAGTCAGATACATGCTGTAACATGGACCCTCTACTGTAACAGAACTATCTCTTCAAGCCTCAACATTCAACCTCAGATTTCAACCTTGCATACACATGATGTAAGGGTATAGCACCGTCCCCCCATCCTAACAGTGTACTAGCCAGCAAAGACTTAGGCCCCCTGCTGCAGCACAAGAGGAAAGTGCAGGATGAGTGAAAGCTGGGTGAGGAGAATGAGATCAAGACATCACATACCTCAAAAACTGGGGCTGAGAGAGAGACTAAGAAAGCAGATGGCCACGTACAAGTGGACAGACAAAGAGATTAATGTTAAAAAGAACCAACAAATGAAAGATTTGGTTAGTATGACAGAAAAGAGATGAGAAACGGGTTCTACATGAATGACTGGGAACCCATTGAAACTCACATCCCCACAATATTAGTTTAGGCAAAACTACTATGCCTCTTATTCGAAGCAATGGTTTGGGTTTTCTGCAGCGCCAGAAAACCAGCAGGCGGGTCCACCTCGTCTGAGGTGCTGTTAGCTGCCTACAACCCAGTCCAAAAACCCCGGCTAAGTGCACCGCCACAGGATCCAGCAACGTAATGCATCTAATTTATAGCCATTGTAGATGCAAGACCTGGCTCCGATACTTACTGACAGCGTCACATGATCAGACTTCCTGCCTCCATCATTGTCATCCATGTACTTGGATTATCAAATCTGCTCGGATACAGTAGCCTTATATATACACGAGTCTCCCCTCTCCACCACCAGTACCAGGCAGGGAGTACTTACTGACGAGTAGAGATGGGTTTGCAGACACAGTGCGAATGCTGTGACAATCCAGTAGTGCACATTTTACAACTTCGCTGTTCGGACGCTCGCTGCAGTTGTTCGGTATCTTGAAGCTTCATCGTCTTGGGAATTGAGAACATCTGCCAAGATTTGGAAACGGTAATGTTTTAAACAGAGATAGTACTACATTGAGCAACTTTTGGCGAGTACAGGCGGGGGTCCCCTATTAAGGACACCCGACTTACAGACAACCCATAGTTAAGAACGGACCCCTAAGCCACGGTGACCTGGTGAAGCTCTCTGGTGTTACTATAGTCCAGATCGTCACTGATCAGCGTAAAGATGTTTGGAATTGAAGATTTATTGATATTCTTGGTCCAATTACACCAAAAACTTTTGAAACTCCAAATTGTCACTGGGACAAAAGAAAAAAAATTGTCTAGACTTCCATTATAAAATATACAGTTTGACTTCATACAAATTCAACTTAAGAACAAACCTCCAGACCCTATCTCGGTATGTAACCCGGGAATTGCCTGTACTAACCACCGAATCAAATTTTGGGTTTGTAGCAAAATCACCGAGATCCTTATGCTGGTACATTTATTTTACATCAATAAATTCAACATCAAGGCTGAAATAATAGTGAAATAAAAGTTTAAAGTATATTTAAAATCATATATAAATATAATCAAGTAAAATCATAAACATGTTAGGTATCGCCGCATCTGACCTATCAAAATATAAAAATCCTTTCTCCTGGTGGTGAACCAAGTAATGGTAAATAGTGCTCGAATGGCTGAATCACCATTTTCTGTGATCTCTGTGATCAGAAATAAATTAAAAAAACATAAGCAAGTTAGTTAACCCAATCTGTCAAAATATAAAAATTAACAGAAAAAAGTCCAAAACTTTAGGCATTTTGCCACACATAACAATTGTAATAAAAAGTGAATAAATGCTCATACAGTTCCCAAATTACAGGTATCAATGGAAATGTTTGTTTGTCCCACAAAGAATTCCATCTTACAGAAGTCCTTATACCAAAGCATGAAAACGTTATTGACGTCAGAACGTGGCAATATTGCCCCTTCAGGACCACTCCACATAAATATATGGCAGCTTTTACTGTGACAGATTGCAGAAAGTAAGTCATGACAGTAGGCAACTGCAAATGGCTATATCTCCTGAACGACAAAAAGAAAGACAAATATGGTGTCAAATTAAACAGAATCTTCCCTTTAACCCCTTAAGGACGCAGACTGTTTGTACGTTAAGGCTCGGTACTTTTTTTTTAGAAATTTGACCAGTGTCTCTTCCTATGGTAATAACTTTTCAACGCTTTAAGATATCTCTGTGATTTTTGAGATTGTTTTCTCGTGAGACATTGTAGTTTATGTTAGTACAGGCAGTCCCCGGGTTACATACAAGATAGGGTCTGGAGGTTTGTTCTTAAGTTGAATTTGTATGTAAGTCGAAACTGTATATTTTATAATGGTAGATCCAGACAAAAAAATTTTTTGCCCCAGTGACAATTGGAGTTTCAAAATTTTTTTCTGTAATTGGACCTAGGATTATCAATAAAGCTTCCTTTACAGACACCTTACAGCTGATCATTGCAGTCTGGGACTAAAGAAAAGCATCCAGAGAGCTTCACCAGAGGTCACAGTGGGCAGAGGGGTCCGTCTTTAACTATGGGTCGTCTGTAAGTCGGGTGTCCTTAAGTAGGGGACCGCCTGTAGTGTCATTTTGGTGATCCGTTCCTTTTTTGGAAAATTACTATTTTCAAAGTTTCAAATGTTATACTTTTTATACAAAAAGTGATACCACACATTTTTTTTGGTAGAAACCTTTTGCCATTGGTCTTCTTTTTATATCCATTATTTGTTTTATGTTTCCATTTTTTTACGGATGCGAGAAGGTTTCAAGTTTTAGTAGCAACAAAGATTTTCTTGAAATTTGAAAAATGCTAACTTTTTGGTGATTAATGCAGTTTGGAAGTGCCTTGTAAAGGCTTATGTACTATATACCCCCACAAGTAACACAATTTTATGAACCTAACATCTCAACCTATTCAAATCAGCATTGGAGAAGTCTGTTAACCCTTTAATTATTTTACCGTAAGCAAACAAAAATGGATTGGAAATTTTGAAATTTCAATTTTTGATTACAATCTTTCTAATTTAGCCCTAAAATAGAATAGATTCAGAAGGAATTTGAGGTAAATATACATCCCTAAATTTTTGCCCTGCTTCTTCCGAGTACGGTAATACCAGACATGGTTGTCAGCTGCTGTTTCCCTGCACAGCAATGTCCAGAACAGAGTTAATGCTACTGGGAATTTGGAAAGCCAATTTGGCTGCAAATGTTTTGTGGTGCCACAGTGTACTTGAAGAGCCCTGAAGTAAAAGTACAATAGAAAACCCCCAAAAATGTTACCATTTCGGAAACTAGACCCCTCCAAGAATTTATCTGTAGTTGTGGTGAGCATTTTTACCCCCTACATGCTGGCCAAAATCGAATGCAAAGTAAATGGTACAGAGTAAAAATTGCATTTTTATCTCAAAAATGTCATTTTAGTGCCTAATATATTGTGCCCAACCCATGCCACTTTAGACAAAAAGCCCAAAAAACATTCTGCGGGTTGTCCCGAGTACGGCAATATCACACATGTGCCACTAATTTACAGGCTGGGCACACAGTAGAGCTCAGGAGGAAAGAAGCACAATTTAGGTTTTCAAGCTCCGTTTTCACTAGATTGGATTTGGAGTGCCATGCCATGTTGGCAGGGCCCGTGAGGTGCCAGTGCAATAGAAACCCCCAACAAATGTTACCATTTCGGAAACTAGACCCCTCAAAGAATTTATCTGTGGTTGTGGTGAGCATTTTAACCCCCAACATGCTGGTAACATGCTGCCTGCAGATAGGACACTATGTACAATCTGCTTAGCTCATCCTGCTCTTAACATGCTGCCTGCAGATAGGACACTATGTACGATCTGCTTAGCTCATCCTGCTCTATAACATGCCGCCTGCAGGTAGGGCACTATGTACAATCTGCTCAGCTCATCCTGCTCTTAACATGCTGCCTGCAGATAGGACACTATGTACAATCTGCTTAGCTCACTTAGAGCAATCGTCAGACAACCCCTGCGCTGGGACTTCACCATGCACTTTACACAAAATCTTTAACACACATCCCTATCCCCGGTTGTGGGAGGATTGTGCGGACAAAAAAGGCTCATTAGTACACTCTTATGGTCAGTGCCTAATTAGAACCTATGATAGGAAGCAACAATTGATAAAAAATCTGGGCATTATCAAATATCACCATTTTCACCAGCGCAGCACTTTACTAATAAATCTGAAAGAAGTTCCCCTTTAAGCTCGTCACCAATGACAACACATATCTTACTGTCCCTAAACGTACAATAACTAAACAATGATGGATACGCAAAGACCTCAAATCAATGAGGGTTCATCACTCAGGGAACACCACATGCCTATACGGAAAGCCATCTCTTTACAAAACAACAACTACAAAAATTCATAATATACCATCGATACTTGGATCAAAGACACATATCACCAATAATGAAAGTGAGTTTACTTTCCTGTCTAGCTATCACAAGATTTAGCAAAGATTCATAGTGAAAAAAAAAAAACCAGCCTAGTAGCCGAGAGGAAGCACGTAAAATTAAAATCCTCTGACTCCACCCACAAAATATTTAATTAAATTATAAAAATAATGAATTTTCTTATAAATGTATATTCTGTCCCCATCTAAGCATTTAGGCAGGGGTGAACATTTATTGGTCCAAGGGCTGCATTGTCTACTGCTCAACTTTTAGGGGAGCGCACCAGTAACAGCAAACCTCGGTGTGCAAATCTACCAAATGCCACCCCATTTTCAAAATAAGTAATAAATACCACCCAGTCTTACCAAATACACATTAAGGCAGATAATAACGGGACCCAGAGCAAACATGTAAAAATTTGTGTCCCTTGCTGTTTTATATCGCCAGAAATAGGACGCCCCAGACAAGCTGCCATACCCTCACATTTTGCTCTGGCGTTCCTGCCGCCGCGCATTCTACTAGCATTAGGAGTCAGGACACAAGAAACAAAAGTAAGAAGACAAAGAAAAAAAAGCAGAGGACAAAACACGAAAACAAGTGATGTCTTTCTCAGCTGTACCTAACCGTCACCGCCTCCTTCCTTCCCACCAATGAATGCTCCATACAGTTATGAAAGCATTCATTGGACTCTGACGTCAGCAGGTTTGGGATCCAATGAAGGTTAACAGGCTGCATTAGACCACGCCCAAGATTGTGCATCTTACTTGGCTTTTCATTGAGGATGAATTGTGCTGCACTTTATGTACATGCTCATAGTGAAGCTCCTCCACTACCAAATCAGAGGATAAGGCATTGGGATGAATGCCCACTCTCATGTTAGAACTGCTAGAGTGACCAGGAAACAGACTGTGGAGTCGTGGAGGCATAAACTGGACCATCGTTGTGGTGTAGTTGGAAAAAAATGAGTGCGGAGTAGATCATAAGTTGCCTTAGGAAACACAGGCCTGCGTGAGGCATATTTTATATAAAGGGTGTTAACAAAAAGGTCAGGACGGTGGAATATTCTCAGAAATACACATTGGATTGAAAATCTGAAAATATGTGTGTCAAATATGTCAAAATTCTATCCCATGGATAACCAAATCTGCAAATTACCCCACCCTTTACTACGTATTCTTACCTTTTGGTTACCGATAGCGCGTAATACAACAAGACATCCCCAAAAATTGAATGTGTGCAAAAATGTTGAAAAAAGGGCATAGTTCTATAAATTCAAACAGATCCAAATCTTAAAATAGAGTATGCAATATTATGTTTAAAAGCTATCCAATGTAGTAATTTCCAGCATTAATGTGAGTAATTCTAATATTGAAAACTTGTGGGCAAATGAGAAAACATCCCCTCCTAAAACGGGAAGGATTTTTTTCATTTTTGGTAACATTAATATTTATTGTTTGTATAATGAAAAAATCATACAATTTTCCAATATACTTTCAATTCCTTATTTTTTCTGATCTCTGCTTGCTGTCCATCTATAGAAAAGTTTCCTATGTTGACTTTCCATGGACAGAAATATGACCATGGTCACACAGGTGCACAGTTCCTTACAATTATAGAGGAGTGATCAGAGCTGCGGGTTTGATAATGAGACGTCACCTGTTGTGACCATGGTCTAGAGTCTAGACATGGTACACAGGTTTTCAAATTGTCTAGATGGTCTAGACATTAGACCATCTAGACAATTGTGAAAAATGTATATAGGAAGTATATTGGAAAATTGTTTATAATAATAATAATAATAACTTTATTTGCTTAATGGGAATATCCTTTAAGTTATCAAGCTCCCAAATGTGTGAGAGGCGGAGCCTCACATCACACCAGCCCCTGAGGAGAACACAAAATAATGACCTCTCCGCTTCGTTGTTTCCTCGGTTGTGCTGAATGTAGTTTCGACATGAAACAAATTACGCCCACCTCTCCTTTGGGGTGGGTTAGAGTACAGGGTCAACTTAGTGTTACTGGATATCTTAAAGAAATATTTTAACATAGGGCGCAATGGTGGTTACGTGGTTTAGCATTACAGGCCTTGCAGCGCTGTGGTCCTGGGTTCAAGTCCCATCCAGGTCAACATCTGCAACTGAGTTTGTATGTTCTCCTCCATGTTTGCATGGGTTTTCTCTGGGTCCTCCGGTTTCCTCCCACACTCCAAAACATACTTTAAGTTGAATTAGATTGTGAGTCCCATGTGGACAGGACTGATTTGGCAACTCTAGCACTGCTGCATATTTTGTGTGCGCTGTATAAATGTAAGAATTTATAACATATTTTTGTTTTAGAGATCGATGTGTATTTCTCATGATATCCCCATTTTGATTGTTGGCAATTACAGGGCCAAATGACAAATTACATCTGTCAATGAAAATGACTTGAAGCTTCAAGGGGGGCCGAGTTTGTTTGTCATTGGATAGATTTTTAAAAAAAAAAATATTTGACACGTATAGCTTTAGATCTTCATTCTGTATTTTGCCAAAGATATTCCACACGTCCCAAAACCATTTTTCTTACAACTCTGTATATCCTTAAAGTCCACTTCTGGACACTAATTTAATTATAATTTTACTGTATATATAGGACAAACCCCCACTTGACAAGGGTCCATTATGAGTTGGGGCTCCACAATAGAGGGCATTATAAGGGGGCTCCCTAGGGGCATTTGAGGGGCTCTACAACGGCGAGCAATATAAGTGGGGCTCTACAATAGGTCATGCAATATAAGTAGGGGCTCATACAATATGGGTGCAATATAAGTGGTGTGGGCTCTACAATTGGGGTGCATTAAGTAGGGGGCTCTACACATATTGGGTGCAATATAAGTGGGGGCTCTACAATTGGGGTGCAATATAAGTAGGGGCTCTACAATATGGGTGCAATATAAGTGGGGGCTCTACAATTGGGGTGCAATATAAGTGGGGGCTCTACAATAGGGGTGCAATATAAATGGGGGCTCTACACTTAGGTGTGCAATATAAGTGGGAGCTCTACAATAGGGGTGCAATATAAGTGGGAGCTCAACAGTAAGGGAGCAATATAAGTGGGGGTTCGGGTTCCACAATAGGGAGACATTATAAGTGGGAGCTCCAAAGTAGGTGGGTTTATAATTAAGCCTAACATACGGGGGGCATTTATATATGTCAGGTGGGAGGGGCAATGGAAATAACCTTTGACCTTAGGCTGTGACGTCTAATTAGTGCATTGAAATTGCTCCGATATTGCATCTCTGATTCCAGTTTAATGGACACTGTACAATAGCAATTATATCAGTTGTCACTTTAGGAAGAATCGGAAGAATTATAATTTTTGGACAGAAAGCGACGACTCACGATCCGACATTACTGGAAAGTTTTCTAACATCCATAATAATCAGGTCAGGACCTTCAATCAGCAGAATATTTCCTGTTTCTCTCAGACCACTGCACGTAGATGGAAATACAAAAATAATAACAACCATAAGAAAGAATGGGAATGACTGACCCCAAAAGTCGTTAACCCTTCAGTCCCTGACATGCCCCCCCCCCCATCCTCAGATCCTTGCAGCCTATAGCTATAGTTGTCCAGCAGAAGAGCGGTTAATCGCAGTGTTCTGATAACATCCGGAGTACTGAGCTCTGTGTGTGGGTGAAAATGTGTTAAAAATCTCCAGCCTGTATTAATTTGCTTCTAGCAGAATAACAGCTAAAAATAACCAGTTTATAATGACTGCATTACATGAAGGAGCCGAGACGCAGCAGTGTTTACCTATAGGACTTTAGCTGCTGATTGGGAAGAGAAAGGAAAAGCCAACTAACTTGGATTAGATAAGTTAGAGGTACTTATATACATCCTCCTGTCCTCAGGGGGCAGCGTAGTCTCCAGAGGCTGGAAATTAAGTTATCAATCCTGTTGTGAGCTTCTGTAATATATCTCACTTTAAGCCAATGAAAGTTTTATGCAGAATTAATCGTAAAAACAGTGAAATAAGTCAGTCATTTCTTGCCCGAGGGAGTCACAGAGATGGGTCATTGATGAGTGTGTCACATTATAAGCCTAGTAATCATATACCATCCTCTTATCAGGAGGCACTGGGTCAGAGAAGCAGCGGGGATGTTCTGTAACACTGTAACACGCTGCCCCCTAGTGTCCTGTAAGGGGAATGACTACAATTAGGAATTCGATTTCTCCAGTGTATTCCCAAAAGGTTGGCATTTAACTTTAAAAAGTCATGATATGCCGCAACGCAGACCCTGTTCATTAGCTCCGCCGCCTTAATGAAAGCAGCCTATGGTAGGAAATGTAAATAGGGAATGGAGGGAGCTGATTTGGTTGCTTAATATTAAGCGGAACTGGAGAATTTGTTGATATCATTTGGGTTAATGAAGTGAAGGAATTAGGAAAATAAGCATAAGTGTAGTAGAGAGGATTTTGTCATTAACTCTTTGGTATTGGTTGTACTTGTTGCTAATGGTTGGTAATAAGATCCTCATAGACTGTAAGCTCTTGGGATCAGGGCCCTCACTCCTATTGTTCCATATGACCATGTTATTCCTCTATCTTATTTTATTTATATATGTTCCCCATAATCTGTAACATAGTATTTTATTTGTATATGTTCCCCAAGATTTGTAGAATATGATGACGCTATAGAAATATAGATTTATCATCATTATCGTGCCGCAGGTTTTTTTAGCAGTCATATGTAAAACTATGTGGACTAAGGTGATGGCACTAGGGGTCTGTTCACACACATCTGCCAATCTGAAGTGGATCAAAATACATTGATTGTACTAAATCTCATTATAGCTAATTGACTGATCAGGAGCTGTTCCACATTACAGCCAACAGGGGGCACAAATAGCACCTGCAATTCTATCTCTTTGAATTGAAGGAAATATATCTCACTTGAAACCAACATACATACATAGGGAGAGATTTATCAGAAGTGTCTGAGGTAGTGATGGGTCATTCGCGTGAGCGACGTGAGCCGGCTCACCTCAGTGAGCTGATGGCTCAGTAAACCCCGCCCCTAACCGGCTCACCATGCCCCCTTTAACCCGATAAAATCAGGTTAAAAGTGGTGTGGCCTGACTGATTGGCCTGGGTTCCCTATTATATATTTTACAGGGAGCCGTTCAGGAGCCAGAAGAGCCGGCTCTTCTTAGTGAGCGGAGCCTAATGATCCAGATCACTGAGAAGAGTCAAAATTCCCATCACTAGTCTGAGGTAAAACTGGTCTGGTTGCCCTAGGAAACCAATCAGAGCTCAGCTTTACATTTATAAACAGCTGTGGGAAAGTGAAAGCTGAGCTCTGATTGGTTGCTATGGGCACCTAGAAGAGTTCTGCTCTCAGGCATTTCTGATAAATATCCCCCATAAACTCAGCTATAACTGTATTTAGGAGTATAATGTTGGTGTAAAATGAGAGATTTTAGGCTTAATTCAAACTTCTGCTCTTAAAAGCTCTTTATATTTTGGAGGTGAAAAACTTATAATGAAACTAGTAATATATACTAACTAAGAGGTACCTGAAGAAGGGTTGACCAAGAGTGCCAAATCTCCCAACTTCTGGCATCCCAAGACTCTTGTCATTTTATATTAGATATAGGCACTTTATGCCATGGTTGTGTCCCAAAAAACATTGATGATTCAGAGCACAGAGACATGAAAGCAGACCCGAAGTTTCCAACAGGCCGAACAGAAAATTTGGCAAATTGACTTCCCTGGCTACTAGCCAAGGCTGGGATTGGCAAGGGGGACACCCCATGGATACCCAGGAATGACATATATACAATGGAGGATATTAGTATTTCTAGGCCTGGGCTCACACAGTATAAACACTCCACTGCTAGGTAATCCTCGCAGTGTAGCATATAAGACTTAAAGGGGACTACCACCAATTATAGCTCTGCATCCTTTAAAGGAAAGCTCCCATCAAAATCCATCAGGATTAACCAGGTACACTTACTCATAGATCCAGGCACCATGACTGTGGTAATCTACTTATATTTGTTATCCATGACCTCCATCCTTCTAAAATCAACTTTTATAATTATGCTAATGAACCACGAGAGCTCTGGGAGGCATTACCAGAGCCACTCCGTGCTCCCCTTTCTCCCCTTTCTGCCTACCTCTGTCTGATGTAAAAAAAACTAAATCAGAGTAGGTTTCAGCACACAGTTGGGGGAGGAAGCGCTATTCCACAGTGTGACAGCCTGTGAAACTACAGCATGGAAGGAGTCTGGTAACACCCCCTGGAGCCCATCAGGCATAGCATAATTAGGAAAGCTGATTTTAGAAGGAAGGAGACCATGGATAACAAATATAAGAGGATTAGGTCAGTCATGGTGCCGGGATCTATGAGTAATGTCCCTGGTTTATCATGATGGATTCCGATGGTAGATTCCCTTTATTAGCAATTTTTTTCTTGACTTCATTGTTTTGCTTAGGTCTTATCCTATATGGCAGAATATTATTCTATATGGTTCAGCAGCTGCACATCACAGATAGAGACACTGTAGGACACTGCATTTGATCAGTAGAGGGCAGTAGAGTAACAGTGGTGGTCACATAGTAGCTGTGCATCTTCAGATCTTTGATATTGTTCTTATTGCTATGGGGTACAATTAGTCGCTATGATGAGCCGTGTTTCCCTATTTCTGATCACTTTTTAATGTTAATGTAGTCTTTCTCAAATATTAATGGATGTCCAACTTCCTTGGGAAAAGATTTAGGATTCCACTTGGATTTTTATCCAGAAACATCACTGTACAATTTTTTTTAACCTGCAAAATATGAATAGAAAAATCTGCATTCTAGGAGTTCCCTTTGTAGGGTCTTAGAGATCCTCCTCATTCTCTTCTTGTGTGTTGTCGTAGTCAGAGAGCTGTAGATAATTAATATTTCTGATGTATTTTTCTTGTGAAAGTAGCTGTTGTGTTTAACTCCTTTAAGACTCATCCCTCTTCCATTTTTGTGTTTCTATTTTCTTTTCCCTTCCTCCAAAATGTCAGAACTTTTTTATTTTTCCATTTATACAGCATGAGGGCTTGTTTTTTTGGGGGATAAATTACACAGGCAATCCTCGGTTATGTACAAGATAGGTTCTGTAGGTTTGTTCTTAAGTTGAATTTGAATGTAAATTGAAACTGTATATTTTATAATTGTAGTTCAAGCCAAATTCTTTTTGGTTTCTGTGACAATTGGATTTTATAAACGTTGGATTGTCATAAGAACCAGGAATAACACTAAAGCGTCACCGCCTGTACTAACTAGAGACATCAAATGTACATGAAACATACTTTAAAAAGTACAAAGTACAGGCAGTCCCCGGGTTACGTACAGGATAGGTTCTGTAGCTTTGGTCTTAAGTTGAATTTGTATGTAAGTCGGAACTGTATACTTTATAATTGGTCTGTGATAATTGGATTTTAGAAAATGTTGGATTGACATCAGAACCAGGATTAACAATAAAGCTTCATTACAGTCACCCGTGACAACTGTTATAGCTGATTATTGTAGCCCAAGGCTAAAGTACAGTAAATTAACAATTACCAGAGATCCGTTTGTAACTAGGGGTCGTCTGTAAGTCAGGTGTTCTTAAGTAGTGGACCGCCTGTACAATTGAAGAAACAGTAACTCCATTTTCACTTTGCGGTCCAGATGACTTTTCTCCTTTATTCTTTAATTCAGTACCTCAAGGCAATACTACATTTTTTACATTTGTAAACCTGTATGTTTTTTATTCTTTAGAGTGCACAACTGGATAAGCTGTCGATTTTTGGGGAACAAGCTGACATCCAGGTCAACCTCTGAAAAGAGTTTGTATACTCTCCCCGTGTTTGCGTGGGTTTCCTCAGGGTCCTCCAGTTTCCTCCCACACTCCAAAACATACTGATAAGTTGATTAGATTGTGAGCCCCATGGGGACAGGGACCGATTTGGCAAGTTCTGTGCAGCGCTGCGTAATCTGTGTGCTATATAAAGAATTATTATTTTATTGACACCAATGAAAACTCTACAACTTTTTAATTATGTTTTATTCAAGTTTACATGTGCGACAAAAAAAAGTAGGTTTTAGTCTTGTCCTATATCAGACGAATTGTCCTGCCCAATTGGTTACCTAGCACTATTTAAGAAGAAATGGATCGCATATGGATGTCATCTGTGTGCTGTCTTTTTGCTATCTGCCAAAAAAATGGACTGTTCATTACTTGACCAGCTGATATCTGCATAATATATGTGACATCCCCAATTCCAGTCTAACGTGACCAGTAGCCACATAGACAAGAAAGAATTCTCGGAAACCAGTGGGCCTGGTTCCAACTGATTCCAGAGTCCCCTGAGAGATTTTTAAAATATTTAAAAAAAAACAGCCATCACTAAGAGCGTGAAGTAAATTGCCCTTGTTTGCCCTTGTCCCTCGATGGTTCCTTTCCATTGCTGCCATGTTAATAAATCAGTTATGTATTTGTGTGTGCAATTCACCTGAGGTGAGTCCCATCACAGTAGGTGAGTCCTACATATTCATTGTTCCCTGAACTTCCCTGTTCCTGATTCACAGATCTCACTTCTACCAGGATGCTGCTGGTATGGAACTAATACTTAGAAACCGTCTGCCAATATTCAATATTACAGACATATACAGCTCCATTTGCCTTCCCAGGTGCTGTTATCAGGGGTAGGAAATACTTCACAATGCCTTGCTGGAACTTTCAAAGAGAGTGAGAGAGACAGTGGCTTTGTGTGACTTGGTACTGCTACATCATTAACCACTGTTTTAGGTTGGAGGGGGTGAGAGTGACACTGGCAATGTGTAGAGAAATCTTTGCTCTTCACTCCTCCCTCTGGACTTCTCTTCAACCAGGTGAGCAGTGTTAGCATCAATTAGGCGGCAGGATAGCTTGACAGTATACTGTAGCTTCTCTCCTCGATGACTGGAACAGAGGAAATGAAGTATATTTTAGAAGAATGGTGGCACAGGGAATGATGACATAGGGAACTGGATGCCACATGACTTAATCCAGTTTGCTGTAGGGAACCAGATATACTTTCATATTCTTTTAAAAGTAACTGGAATCAGTTTTGTTCACTATAAAAGAACATTTGGAATTACTACTAAAAAGGCTATGGGGACCTGTCATTAAGTGGAAACATGAAATCCTGATGATCTTTAAAAGTGTGGAGCGAATGATCAGCTCTTTTTGTTTCTCTCTTCTAGCTGACTGTCCCTCCATCCCTTCTCTGATCCAATAAATATGTTCTGCATTTATTATATACTGTTGATATAACTATTTTTTCTCTTTTTAGGAATAAATGTGTCCAAAATTTAAAAAAAAATAAATAAATCTTGTGAAAGTGTTGTTTTTGTTAAAGGGCTGACTGACAGTAGACGTGCTCCGGAGTGGTGAGATCACAGGAGCGCTGACTATTCCCTCTTGCCATGTTATGACACCAGTGTGTGAGCTTCTTAACACATTGGGGATATATAAGAGCAGCATCACAGTCTTAGCCTGAAAAGTGAAGTTTTAAAAAACTTTTTCAACAGCTTTGATCTGTCAACTAATAAGTCTTGTTTTTGTTACATGTTGTATTATCGAGGCTTGGATTTGTCATTGTGTAATCATGAGCTGATGTTTCTTAAAAATACTGAACTCTAAATTGTGGTAACAATTGCTGGTAAAGCTATAATATACTATAAAATAAGGTAAGGTATGCCCTTACCCAGGCTGCAAGCTATAGGAAGAGGCCAGTCTGACTGGCGGGATGTGAAAAGGAAGGTGTGAAGGGGTTAACAGCGGAAAGGGGTGGAGGAGGTGGAGCGGAACAATAGGTCTAACGAATGGGAAGTGGCAGCTTCAGCAACGGGCATAAGAAAAGAGTCCCGCCCACTTGCCCCCATTGAGTTAGTGATTGTGTTGATTGGAAACATGGCTGGATGTCCATTGTTGCAGCAGAAAATGAGAAGGGATTTTGTGAAGCGGGATGAAGTTAATGGAAATTGGTGGGGGAGGGATTTATCGTGTTATTTTCCCTCTTACAATTTGAGTTTTGATCTGGCTGGTTTTGGGCTCCTGCTGGGTCGTGTCCCGGGGATTGGTTGGAGAAGTTAGAAGTTAGTTATGATACCCTGGAACCGGTGGTGGACAGTTGGGAGTAAATGGCCATGGCCGTGGTGGCCAGAATGGCCTCAGGTTTTGTAGCTTCAAGGACAGCGTAGTAAGATCTACCATACGTATAAGATAGCTATTGGCCATCATAGATATCCGGTCATCATCTACGAATCTGCAAAAAGAAAGAAAAGAAGTCACAGCAGCAAAACAAAGGGAATTCAAACTTGCCTGATCCTTATCTACCCTTACAATGACCATCAGGGGAGAAAACAGAGGTATAGTTGACAAGACCCACTCACATTAGATGATCACCCAAATCAGCCAACCAAAATTGGTACATCCAGTTGACATTCATCTACTGTGCACCCATTTCAGGTTTGGCTTAAACTACTACAAGAAAAAACTGCCATGAAAAATGTTTTTTTCAATTATTTTGTGAGCATCACCCTAAAGCTGAGTTCACACCGTGTATTTATGTTATTAACACTTTATTTGTGTTTTCGGGTTTTTTTGCCCGGTTGGTGGAATCTCAGAGTTTAACTAAGTTTTAACAGAAAAACATGTAAAAAAATACAACAAAATGCAGTGTGAACCCAGACTTAGAGCTCTGTATATGTAGCTGCCCTATACAGATACATATATTTGCAACAACCACATTCATATCAATGGAAGTGTTTTCAATAGCAGAAATGTACAGAATGTGTTTTTGCATATAGACGGGCCGCCTCCTCAAACCCTGGGATCTTAGCACAGAATTTTATAACTATCACATCATCACATCAAGCACAGATGTTTCTGTGCCCCCTAATAGCTCCCTAGTTTATTGATCCCTGTCTTGTCTTATCTTTTAACTGTATTGGTGTTCTGAGGACACAATGCTGGGGCGCACCTAGTAAGAAGGTTCCCGTGCAATAGCTTGAGCTCCACTATATGTAAATTTGACCCTGACAGTACCCAACATAGAATCCAGGAGGGATGATCTGCAGATACTGCCATTGAAACCCCATATAAATTCCCCAGTGTTCAATGTCAGCGATCCTCTACTGCTTAGCTATCAGCCAACACATGGTCCCAGGCCACAACCACAGAACCTTTCTCCATTCCGCCACAGCTGGTATGAAGATGCCAAGCATGATGATGTCATCACATCAGAGCGGCACACGGAGAAGGATTGCTGCAGGGGAATGGAGGAAGGTGAGTATCTGATCCCTATTTTCTTCATAGCAGAAAGGAAAAAAGCAGGGTTGGTCAGAGATAACAGGTAGATGAACATAGATTGGGAGGCTACAGAAAAGGTGACATTAAAAGTTGAGGGCTTAAAGGAAATATATCATCAAAATCAAATATTCATAGATCCAGACACCATGACTGTGGTAATCTTCTTAGATTTGTTATTCATGGCCTCCTTCCTTCTAAAATCAACATTTAAATCTATGCTTAAGAGCTTGAAGGGTTCTGGGGGTGCTACCAGAGCCCTTCTATGCTGTGCATTCACAGGACCACTTCTCCCCTCTCGCTGTGTGCTGAAACTTCCTCTGCTGCTTTGAGAATAGTCACGGGTGCCCCTGTGACCTATGTCTTAGGTCACAGGCGCACTTGTGTGCCTCTGTGCACCCCTCCATGCCAGCCGTAGCTTCACTTCACGTTCCAGCGACGGCTCCTCTTAGTAGCCAGTCTCTTCCTGTGACCCCTGTCGGATCTTTGTGCCTCATAGCCCCATAGAGAAAGTGGTCCTGTTATGATTCCAGTGTATTATCTGTTGTAATCTTCTGCTACATTCCTGATCTCGATTTCTTTCTGCCTGTCTTAACCTTCTGCTACATCCCCCCTCCGATCCTGTGCCGCCTATCCTGACCATGATGCCAATTTTGCCTGCCGATACTGTACCTCGCCTTGGTCACCACCATGGGCAAAGTCGCGTCTGTGTAGAGACCTTGTGGTACCGCGCCGCAGCAAGTCCAACCCGCTTTGCGGTGAGCTCTGGTAAATACCGTGTCCCACTTATCAGACCACCCAGAAAGTGGTTGTGGATTTAAATGATGGATAATTTACAGTATCCCTCCCACTAGTCATTGTATTTTCCTTCCATTCTTACATCTACTTATTTTTAGAGGGCCACTTGTGAGCTGAAGTCTTGGATTTATTACATGTTCACTTATTTATTTTTACATTACCGATTAATCTCATTTCATAGAGAATAATTTTATAGAGCTATTATTTAATATTAGGAAGTTTGGATCACAGCCACAATGTTAATAAAAGAAATATCAGGCAATATCCTAATAATATACTCACACTGCTTAACTGCTCATTATGTTATAATTTGTGAGTGGTTGCAGCGGTGCGCCCATTAATGTTCCCAATGTTCATTAGAAATAAACAAATCTTTATTTATAATGCTGCGCTAGAAGCAGATGCAGAGTATACCCTCCAGCAGCTTGAATTCACAGAGTAGGAAATGTACATAAAATAGTTCCGAAGCTGCATTGGCAATTCTTGACTATTAAAGGGAACCTGTCAGCAGAAATTTGCCTAATTACCCACAACCCCCCGCCACTTACTATGCACCCTTCTGTCTCACATGCTCTTCTCAGACATCTGACTGACTTCAAATCTTGCGCATGTGTGAGAACGCCATTCTTGCACAGCCTGCAGGTTACAGTGCCATTGCACAAGGAATGGTGTTCTCGCGCATGCGTGTGTCACTTGTAGAGGGGTCCCAAACAGGGTTTAAAAAATATGGAAAGAATAACTAGTAATAATCTTAGAAGTAGCAGTAACTTAGTATATAGTCAAATAACTGTGGCTGTAGCGAAATATGCAGCAGCAAGGGTTACAGTATTCTCCTTATTCTATGTTCTCACTTTAACAGATGTAAGAGGAGCTTAATCACATCCCAAATCTGTTGTGTACACCTGGTATCTTAACAATATGGCATGCTGCTGCATCTTTATATGCCATCCATCATACATAGAGGTCAGCTGCTGTATCAAAGCTAGAAAAAATGTATTCACATATTACAAAAATATAGAGAGAGATTCTTCAGAAAGTTTTGGGGCCTCGAAAGGAATGTGGCTGCTAGCCTTGCATCAAAATGTGAGCTGTTGAGAGGTACTGATGGACGTAAGGGGTTGGCCATTTTACACCAAGGGTAATTACAAGACCCTAATAGGGTACCCTATTAGTAAAGTTTGTTACAGTGGTGTAACTAGAAGCTGATGGGCCCCAGCGCAAAGTCTGTGCCAGGACCCCGAATATAATGTATTGTTTATAGTACTACTCTTCTCACATGGGAAAGTGACATTTAATGGGCCCTCTATGCCACTGGGGCCCGGTTGCGACCGCACTCTCTGCACCCCATCAAGTTACACCCCGGATAACAATCCTTTGCAAACCACTCACATGGGAGTCGTTATCACTGGAGGGGCATGGATACAAAAAGAACTGTCCGAAGCCCTTCATACACCAGACGCCACCAGGACACAGGATGTCACAAGAAGTCCCAAGTCCTACGGCCGATGAGGGATAAGATCTGCGGCTCCTGTAGACGTCAGAAAAACTTTACTGGTGTAGGCACAATATGGGGGACCCTATTAGAGTCTTGTACTTAATCTGGTAAAGTTTGTTATTACTGACAAACCTGTTTAACTTTTGGACTGGATTCCAAGAGTCAATAATTCTGCCCCTGGATCTCAGTCAGTTAGTACCAGGGACAAGAACAGACATCAAGGCATAAGTTGGGTCCAAGAGAAAAGTGGGATGACAAAAGGATATCATCACAGACTTCTATGTGAACTACACACAGGAAATAAGTGAACTGGCCTAGACTCTGATACCCTTGTCAGCAGCGTCGAATGAGGTCTCAGAATAAGGGGTGTAACTTGAGGCACTCTGGAGCAATGTACTTTTGGCAATGGTACCAGCCAGCAGATCTGGGGGCAACTAAAATGAGTCTCAGTAAATGAAGACACATAATTTGAACAATATAGTTGGAGGCCTATTACAGATTTTGGATTGTGGTCCCAGAACTATAGATTACGCTTCTTCTAGAAGCTTAACTGGAGGTGCAAGATGTTTGGTTGCACCCAGGCCGATTAGGCATTTTTTCGCAATGTAAGGATTCTACCACTAGAAATCATACATAATATTATAGTTATGGGTCTGGTACCGCTTTTGAACCACAAACTTTAAAGGGAACCTGCCACCAGGGATCTACCTATTAAAGTAGATCCGGTGGTAGGTGCTTCTAACGTATGTAATGGTAGCCCTTTTTACGACTAATCCTTTACTCCAGTCTATCTTTTATAATCTTTTATCAAGGTAGTATGCAAGTTTTCTAAAGAGGCTACTGGGGGCGTGAAATAGCCAGAACTGAGGCTACATGGTGTGGTTACTCAACGTCCTAGTAGCCTCTTTGATCCTTCTACATCTTCTATATATTCAGCAGGCAGCTACCAGGAGCTGTGCGCACTCGTCCGTGAAGCCGGAGTTTTGTGAATGCGCAGAACGCAGGCCGGGGGCTACACAGTCTCATCTCTGAAGCCAGGACTACTGCGCATGCACAGAACCCTGGCTTTGCAGATGAATGACCACAGCTCCTTGTAGCTGCGCGCTGAAGATATGGGAAGGAGGATCAAAGAGGCTACTGGGGCGTGGTGTAGCAAGATACGGTAGCACCGGATCAACCTTAGTCTACCTTAATCCGTGGTGGTAGGTTTCCTTTAAGTTATGTCTTTCTGTACCCTTCCAACCCCCTTTTCAGCTTCAAAAAAAGCACAAACAAACATATCCAAATAAGTTGTTTTTTTATTCACACATTTAACAAATGGTTTCTGCTGATGTTACTCCGAGTCCCCTCCATTGTGGTCAAGTTGCCCCTCCTACCTTTTTTTCTTAGAAACCTGGAAACAGCCATTGTGATAATAATTATAAGTTGCAAAATCGGGTCCCCGCATGTATAATATAATGTGGACTTTTCGTACAGAATGTAAGAGCTGCTGGGAACGTGGCGAATAAACTCTTAACACTGTGATTAAATCTGCAAAGCCGCACATAATTTCTTAGATTTTTCACAAGTAAAAGTATATTTACTGCGTGAATTTCACAGTTAACTGTGCGATCCAGATACAAAGGTATTTATATTTATAATTAGCTAAAAGGGCTGCATTTTTGGAGGGGAAACAGAGGACATGGAAAAACAATAATACTCTAGTACATTATAGCGTATAATAATAATTACCCTCCGTATATATACACAGATCAGGTGTGAATTTCACTTTTTTTAACTGTAAATACTGAAAGTGTACTGACTTGAAGCATTTGTTAAAAAAAGGGTAATCTGGGCTAAATATATTGATAATCTGTACATAGAATATGCCCTCCTTATCAGGACCCCCAAAGATCATTGCTGATCTGATCTGACCACTACACAGGAAACAGAGCTGTTTACTTCCTGTTCAGTTGTGGAGAGCAGGTGATTGGTGGAGATGCCAGGTGATGACACCTGATAGTGATGATCTATCCTTAAGATGAATGGTAGGTGTGACTTAGCAGGTGACTATAGTTTAAAGTGTTGGTTGATTTAAGCACTTGCTCAGCCAAGATGTTTTACATGTTTGAGTTTTGGGGTCCTGGGTTCAAATCCCAGGGTCAACATCTGCAAAGAGTTTGTATGTTCTCTCCGTGTTTGCGTGAGTTTCCTCCAGGTCCTCCAGTTTCCTCCCACACTCCAAAACATACTGGCAGGTTGATTAGATTGTGAGCCCCATGGGGACAGGGACTGATTTGGCAGAATCTGTGTGCGCTAAATGAATAAAGGAATTATAATTAAGGAATTATTAGACTTGGCCATCCCTAAAAGTTTTACCAAAGGGACAAGGTGCAGCCCCTCAAGTTCTCCCTGACTGACCAGTTTTATTTTTCATGTATGGCCATACAGTACCAATAAGTAGCTAGAGTTGGTATCACTTCAAGGATAGAGGGACAGCAAAAATGTACTTGTGATTTTTCCATATTCTCTTAGTTTAGTTTTCTTATTATAAGTATCATGCTATGTTCCATCCAAAAAGTCAGCACTCAGTTTGGACCAATATTATGTGACTTGCTAGCTTTCCTTCAACGTTCTACAAACCTGTCAACATTGATGGTGTCACCGAGAAGACGATTGTTTAGACTTTTTGGGGATTATTTATCATTAGGCGGTTCCTTGGGACAGTTCTATGTCTGTCTTTGGACCTCCACTGTCTGCCCTTTAATAAATGTTCTAATGCTGCATTTGCCATCTGGGATTTTTTTTTAAAAAAAGTTACAAAAAGTCACTGGGCCTCATTTACGAAAGGGCCCGAATCGCTCACTTTCCCGACAATTTCTGATTTGCGCTGAATTGCCATGGGATTTTGGCGCACGCGTGGCCGTCGGAAAACCCGACGGATTTGGATAAATCACTGTATTTTTTTTAAAAAATTTTGTCGCTTGACGCACTTACAAGCACCAGGAAGAAGATGGTGAGCTCCGGCGGTCTCCTCCGGCGCAGCACCGACATCTGCTGGATATTGGGCGCACGACCTTAGTGAATCCTGGCAGGACGCAAATCCACGTTGAATAACGTGCCGCGGGATCACGAATGGACCGGGTAAGTAAATGAGCCCCACTATCTTTTTATGGGACTTTTGTGCAAAAGTCATGAATCTGCGACTGCACGGTGATGCACTAGAAGTAGTTTTATGTTTACCCCAGAATAGTGAAGTGTCGGAAATAGTCCTGTGTGACATTTTAGCAGTGACAAGTCGCAAAAAAAACTATACGCAACTTTTTGGAGACTTTTTTATTTTACGCAAAAAAAAAAACCAGACAAAATCAATGATATATAACCCCCAGCCGTCTTCTTGTCCTGATCATTCAAACATGGATATCAGGTGAAAAGAGAGCAACAGCACGTTCCCCTACATATTATATGTTGTCCAGTATATTCCAGAATAATTTCTTACAAAATTATAGTAATTATTACGTTTGCTGATGTGTTACATTAGAAACTAAAAAATTTTCTCTTCCTACTGAAAAGCTAAATTTCATTCACATCTATGGAAGCCATTGCCGTAGTTCTACTTTCTGGCCATATCCATGGTATAGAGGATGCTCCATGCTCCAGCTCATGCCGGCTGTACCGCTGATGGGTATGGGGGCCGGGTGCAGGTCCCCTGGCAGATTTGGTAAAAATCAGCCAATTTCAGTAGGACTTGTTTACAATAATGTGCATAGGGTCTGATGACACTCCCACAATTGAAGATATTGGTCCTATGGCCAGATTCTTTTGTTTTTGAGGAATAAGCTGCTTTCAGTGGAGTCTTACACATGAACTTCTGGCTAATAATGTTATGTGTTTGACATAGTTCAGAGAAATAGCTGTTAGATGTTTGAGTGGGTTTCCTCCAGTTCCTCCGGTTTCCTCCCACACTCCAAATCATACTGGTAGGTTGATTAGATTGTGAGTCCCATTGGATCCCATTAGATATGTGCAGCGCTGCATAATCTGTGTGCTATATAAATAAAGGAATTATTATTTAAAAAGGAACCTGTCACTAGGGACCTCATTTTCACTAAAGACAGATTGCAGGAACACATTACAGCTGCATTATAAAGATGTCTTTCTGCCTTTTCTGTGCATTTACATTACAATATACACTCACCGGCCACTTTATTAGGTACACCTGTCCAACTGCTCGTTAACACTTAATTTCTAATCAGCCAATCACATGGCGGCAACTCAGTGCATTTAGGCATGTAGACATGGTCAAGACAATCTCCTGCAGTTCAAACCGAGCATCAGTATGGGGAAGAAAGGTGATTTGAGTGCCTTTGAACGTGGCATGGTTGTTGGTGCCAGAAGGGCTGGTCTGAGCATTTCAGAAACTGCTGATCTACTGGGATTTTCACGCACAACCATCTCTAGGGTTTACAGAGAATGGTCCGAAAAAGAAAAAACACCCAGAGAGCGGCAGTTCTGTGGGCGGAAATGCCTTGTTGATGCCAGAGGTCAGAGGAGAATGGGCAGACTGGTTCGAGCTGATAGAAAGGCAACAGTGACTCAAATCGCCACCCGTTACAACCAAGGGAGGCAGAAGAGCATCTCTGAACGCACAGTACGTCGAACTTTGAGGCAGATGGGCTACAGCAGCAGAAGACCACACCGGGTGCCACTCCTTTCAGCTAAGAACAGGAAACTGAGGCTACAATTTGCACAAGCTCATTGAAATTGGACAGTAGAAGATTGGAAAAACGTTGCCTGGTCTGATGAGTCTCGATTTCTGCTGCGACATTCGGATGGTAGGGTCAGAATTTGGCGTCAACAACATGAAAGCATGGATCCATCCTGCCTTGTATCAACGGTTCAGGCTGGTGGTGGTGGTGTCATGGTGTGGGGAATATTTTCTTGGCACTCTTTGGGCCCCTTGGTACCAATTGAGCATCGTTGCAACGCCACAGCCTACCTGAGTATTGTTGCTGACCATGTCCATCCCTTTATGACCACAATGTACCCTGTAACATCTGATGGCTACTTTCAGCAGGATAATGCGCCATGGCATAAAGCTGGAATCATCTCAGACTGGTTTCTTGAACATGACAATGAGGTCACTGGACTCAAATGGCCTCCACAGTCACCAGATCTCAATCCAATAGAGCATCTTTGGGATGTGGTGGAACGGGAGATTCGCATCATGGATGTGCAGCCGACAAATCTGCGGCAACTGTGTGATGCCATCATGTCAATATGGACCAAAATCTCTGAGGAGCTTCCAGCACCTTGTTGAATCTATTCCACGAAGAATTGAGGCAGTTCTGAAGACAAAAGGGGGTCCAACCCGTTACTAGCATGGTGTACCTAATAAAGTGGCCGGTGAGTGTATATAGGGAATGGAGTCTTCATGACTCTTTATTACCGTAGAGCCATGTTGCAGATCAAAGGTTTTAAGTTATGTCCTATCTACAGGATAGGGGATAACAGGCTGGTCGATGAGTGTCCTACTATTGGGACCCTCCCTAATCACGAGTACGGGATCCCCAGTAATCCAACTAACGGATGGAGCGGCTGGTCCAACTTGCATCTGGCTACTCCATTCAGTATTAGTTGACCTGTGCTCTACAATTTGCGACACTCCCATACTATTACATCAAATGTCGGGGCACATGCTCTACTAATTAGTGAGAATGAGACCCCAGTAGTTGGACCCTAAACAATAAACTTGTTATCCCTTATCATTTGGAAAGCCTCAGCAGAGTCTAATAGAACTTTATAGAGCAATACTGAGCTGTATTGATGTGAATAAAGCACTTGGGGTGAGATAGCAAATGACTATTTAGTTCAAGCAGCCTTTGTCTGTATCTGTGTCTCTATTCTTGAGTAATTCTCTTCCTCCCATCTCCATAGACTTCTGTGAAGTCCAGTCCGTCTTGTTCTACTAAGATGGATTTAGCAGAATGTAAATGTAAGAAATAAGGGGGTGTTGAGTTAGAGAGAGATATATTACAGATATATTACAGAGATATATTACAGCTATTCACTATATATAGGTTTACGCAAAGTTAGTGATGATGTAATACGTGTGCCCCATGCTTTCCCGTGTCTGCTGTTGTGCTCGCCACCTCTCTGTATGTTGATATTTGGACAGTATTGGATGGAGCTTGTACATTTTACCATCTCACAGATCTATAAATGATATCCTTTCTCTCCGCAGCAAAAGACTCCATCAGAGTCGTTTGTACGGGAGAAGAGGTCTAGTTCCCAACCGTACGTCGGCCGCCCCATCCAGTTGGATAAGATCTTGCTCTCCAAGGTCAAAGTGCCTCACACGTTTGTTATCCACTCCTACACCCGACCCACGGTGTGCCAGTTCTGTAAGAAGCTGCTAAAAGGTCTCTTCCGCCAAGGGCTGCAGTGCAAGGACTGCAAATTCAATTGTCACAAGCGATGTGCTACTAAAGTGCCTCACAACTGCCTTGGGGAGGTGGCCATGAATGGAGGTACGTATAACGAGTGGTTAATATTTACCCTCCCTCTCAGGAAGGGGAGAAAATATCCTTTCTAGAATTCCCTCTTTTTATGTGAAATATCACTTGTTTATCTATAAAATTCTCCTCCAAAGTCTTATGAAAATGAGCACAGAAGGGTCATATTTTACCTGAGATGAGTCAAGGTTAGTGTCATTTCAGATGCCCATATATTCGGTTCTATAGAAAGTAGATTCATGCGGCTGGTGTCATACTAAAGATGAGACTCTCATCTTTCAGATCACATCATGATCTACATAATCGGAGATACAGACAGTTAAACACCTAGTACGAAATTTGAGCTGCAGTTATTTGAGCTATTTCTCTATATCTGGCCCTAGATTGCAGAATTTCAAGTCTGATGCGATGTGAAAGAAGAGATTTGTATCTTTAATATGGTACCCAACGCATGGTTCAAGGTTCTATAGAACTGAAGATAGGGGCGACAGAGTGGACACGCCCCCTGCAGTCTCTAAACTTTACTCATCTCATGAAAATATGACTCTTCTCTGCTCATTTTCACATTACTTTTATTTATATATGCGAGATTTCACATAAGGGAATTCATTTTAGAACATTTCATACCCTACCTGAGGGAACTAGTAGATGAATGGGGAAAAATCTGGTGACTAGTTCCCATTTTCAGAAATGAGACCTTCAAAGGGGTACAGGCAGTCCCCGGGTTACGTACAAGATAGGGTCCGGAGGTTTGTTCTTAAGTTGAATTTGTATGTAAGTCAAAACTGTATATTTTATTATTGTAGATCCAGTAAAAAAAATTTTTGGCCCCAGGGACAATTGGAGTTTAAACATTTTTTGCTGTAATGGGACCAAGGATTATCAATAAAGCTTCATTACAGACACCTTACAGCTGATCATTGCAATCTAGGATTATAGTAAAGCATTCAGAAAGCTTCACCACAGGTCAGAGGGGTCTGTCTGTAACTATGGGTTGTCTGTAAGTCGGGTGTCCTTAAGTAGGGGACTGCCTGTATTGTGTTTTTTTCAGGTTATCTAATATCTACAACTTGGGGTTAGTCACAGTCAACCATTGGGACCTTGACTGAACCCAAATGCAGTGGTTCCTTTAATTTGCAATGGAAATGCCAATTTAACGTTTTCTCCCTTCCAATGGATAACGGATACCTGGAAATAACTAGAATATGCCTTTAACTTAAAACTGGAGCACATTATTATTAGTCTTATTTATGGATTTTGTTCTGTAGACTTGCTGAGTCCCGGAGCAGAGTCTGACGTGGTCATGGAAGAGGGAAGCGACTATGAAAGTGATCCGAGCAGCAGACTATTGGACGACCCAGATGAGCCCCTCACTCCGGATTCAGACAGTATAATGACCGTCTGCCGAAACGAGAACGGAGACATGCAAGACGCTGACACGGATCAGGACGCGTCCGATCGTATGATCAGGTTTGTTATATGACATAGATGCAGAATACCGAGACAAGGTTTCTGAGCGGAGACGTTTTTTTGGGGCGAGTCCATACGTAGAGATTCTGCCATAGAGGAAGCCTCTCTATTCTTACTGGCCAAGTGGGGGGTCTTTTTCTTAGGGTTTTTCGTTTTAGGACTTAGCAGTATTGTGTATGATATAATAGGATCTCTCCGGTATATAGGATCACCACAGATATGCTCTATATCCTATACACAATATATTATATTTACACTCATTTATGATCGCTGTTTCAATTCTCAAGTTGTCTTGTGTGATTTGTCTCCATTTCAGCCCCTCCGCCAGTAATAACATTCCCTTGATGAGAGTGGTTCAGTCTGTCAAGCACACAAAGCGGAAAAGCAGTAGTGTAATGAAGGAAGGGTGGATGGTGCATTATACCAGCAAAGATACCATGGTAAGCAATGCCCCCGATACACTGCGACCCCATATGTTACAAGCTTCAGTACAAAGTAATTCATTAAAGGCTATGGCCATTCCCCACACACTTGCACAGGCATTACAAAAGACATGAGGTAAAGTGGTCAGCCCCTCTAAGAAGTTTGTGAAGTGTTCATATGTTTCTTTAAGCAGGTTTTCTGGTTTTTATATATTGTGAGCTGCAACAACTCGGCCACTACACAGAAGATGGAGCTGTTCTCCTATCTGTGTTCATTTTGTACTTTCCATGGATTAGTGTGACTTTTACTTGTTGTATCCCTACCGATCTTATACCAAGGACCTATTCAAATGTAATTTTTTATTTATTACCTTTTTTTTTTTGCATTCATTTTAACATTTTCTCTCCACTTGCAGAGGAAAAGGCATTACTGGAGACTGGACAGCAAGTGTATAACCTTGTTTCAGAACGATACTGGAAGCAAATATTACAAGGTAAAAGAAGAGATTTTGCTCACAATTCTTTTAATTTTTTTGCGTGTGTGTGATTTTTCTATATCATCAGGCATAAAGCTCCACCTTCACGAATTTGTTCTCACTTTTAAAAAGAAGAAAAATATTTAGGGCCCTTTCAGACGACCGTATATGGTGGCCGTATATGGCGGCCGTATCATAGCTGTACAGATGGCAGCTAGCATATGGCCACCTTAGGAGTGCATTGTGCACGGATGAGCACACGCTTGTGTCACCCTACCGTGCCGTTGCCGGAAAAAGGATGGTGTGTGCTCTATCATTCTCCATACATACGGCCTGGCAGGACGTCTGCCTATAGAGAAGGGAGGGGTGAGGAGCGCTCACCCCTCCACCTCTCCAGCTGAGCATATACTGCATCTAGGTCCCAGCCTGGTGTTGTATAAGTTCACATCAAAGCAATCTTCCAATAACTTAACACGTTATTTAATGGAGAACGGTGAAGAGGATAAATTATACAACCCTATTGATTTAAACATAAAATAACAGATTGCTTTTCAGGGTCTAAATTGTGGATAATTAGTTTTTATAAAACTTTTGATCCAGTATCTTATGTTACTGTGTGTCAGTGGGTTTGGTTTTTGTGGGTTTGGATGTTGAGAGCAATGCCAATCTCTGAAATAAGGAGGCCTAAGTCATGTCCTATGTGATTGGCTATTCTCAGAGAGGCGGGGTTAGCTGCAAAGCAGTATGATTGGCTTTTATTGTAGAGGTGGAGTAACCTGAAGCCAATCACAGCCAGGGTAGTGATTAGTGGAGGTCTCAGTGATCACTACTGCTCAAAACTTGTTTTGATTATTGGTTTTATCTAAATTGTATTATTACTTTACACTCTTTCTATACCTGTATCTAATATTTTCATTGATTTTATGGTTTTTTTTTTATATTGCCAGGAAATCCCCCTTTCTGAGATTCTCTGCCTGGAACCTGCTAAAACCCTGTCCCTGCTCCCCCCTGGTGCTAACCCCCATTGCTTTGAGATCACCACTGCCAATATTGTCTACTACGTGGGGGAAAGCCTGTCCCAGCCGATCATACCTGAAATTACAAATAATGTGGGTGTGAACACTGGAGTGGGCATGGAAGTGGCCCGGATGTGGGAAATAGCCATACAGCACGCCCTGATGCCAGTCAATCCCAAAGGGGCCAATGGAGGAAGCAGCCAACACAGTATGTCCGTGTTCATACTATACACAATATTATACTTTTATGTTAAAGGACATCTACCACCAGGATGAAAGACTATGCAAATGAGCCTGATGCGCTCCAGGCTCCATTAACGCCTGTGGAGCCTGGAGACCCTGAGGCTCATTTGCATACAGTCTTTAATCCTGGCGGTAGATTCCCTTTAATTCATCAGCCTGTAAGAGTCCTAGAGAGTCCTAGAGATATTCACACTCTGTGCTCAATAAGCAGTCTCTGGCTGATAGACTCTTGGATTTGTGGCTCGTTGCAAGCCACAGGGATGATAACTAGCAAGCGAGGAGCCTCTGTGTCCATCTTTATCCCTGTCTACTACTCATTTGATCCATGATGATCAATATATGCTCCACTGAATACGTTATTTCATTGCAGGGGACGTCTCCATGAGTATTTCTGTGTCCAACTGTGAGGTGCAGGAGAATGTGGTACGTATGCATCTATGTGTGAATTCTGTTCTAGAACACCCCTTCCAATTTTGTGAAAGTTTTACCCCGACTTTTTATCTAATAAGCGCACTATTTGCTCAGGTGCTTCCTTTAAAGCTAGTAATGTCGGACGAGGATGCACGTGAATGGAGCAGTCGTGGGGAATAGCTTACAGCCTGAATAGTGTGTAGATGTATTCTTGCTGTGGTGTATTAAGCTGACAAGAAAGTAAAGATTTCTTCTTGTTTCCTCTTCACAGGACATCAGTTCGGTGTACCAGATTTTCCCAGATGAGGTTCTTGGGTCCGGCCAATTTGGCATTGTCTATGGAGGTATGACCCACGCAGGCTTTCTATTCATTACAATATATCATAATCTACTAGAATTCTCAATCCTGCAACATTTTATTGTAGGCAAGCATCGGAAGACGGGCCGGGATGTGGCTATTAAAATAATCGATAAATTGCGGTTTCCGACCAAACAAGAGAGCCAGTTGCGGAACGAAGTCGCCATTTTACAGGTATTAAAAATCATGTTCCTTATAGCGGTGATATCACACCTGGTGCTCTCCAGTTATGTTGCGTAAAGGGATTATACCAACTATTTAAGTAATCTCCTATACTCAAGATCTGTGAGGATCCTAATACCCACAACAATGAGAACAGGACCCCCAGCAATCCGGAGACCTGGGGTCCCATTCTCACTAAATGATGGAGCTGTAGGTCAAGCCCGGCCACTCCATTTAATAGCATGGGAATGTTGCAACTTGCCGAGCATAGCGCTCACTTATCTCTAGCACTCTCATTCATAGTATCTGTGTATCTGGGTAAGTAATTGGCTTAGTGATAGAAAACAGAGGGTGGTCATTAATGGCCCCACCTTTGTGCTCCTGGACAGCTCCTCCCTCCTGCTCCTTTACTCACACAGGGACAGAGCTCACAGCCTGGTGAGCAGGAATCAGTGGGGGAGGGAGGAGTTGAACATTTTTGATTATTTTAGTACTTTCCTCACAAGACCCCCATTAATTGTGACTGAGCAGGTCAGTGATGAGTTCTTTGACCTTATGATGACTTTTGCTACGTTTTACCATTTCCCTGCCCTGCTTAGCATAAACTCGGTTGCCTCTCATTTACAAGCATGCGAGCTTCAACCTTTAGAAGCAGACTCTGTCATGTCGCACTTGTAATCCATCACTGTGATATTAGGCCATACTTACAGCTTCCTTGTTCTCATTGTATAGACTCAGGACTGGAACAGATTGTCTTGACTCTTATGGTTATATCATTATGAATATTCGATATGTTCTAGTTATTACTAGTCTTACCTTTTCAGACTACACACTCTTGTTTTCTTTCATCTTTCCTTGTGTTTTTCTCTTACTTTCTTATAACTAGAAGTTTGTATTATTATTTTTTTCTGTTTTATTTATTAACCCATGCCTTGCTGCTCCCTTGCTCCTCTCCTGGGGGTTGTTTTTTTAATACCTGGGCAATATTATCCTCTGGTCTTATGTGAATCATTTGTGGCCTTTGCAAAGCTTTGCTTCTTTTCCATCCTCACACACATTATTTCACATGATGTGCAAGGTTTTCATGCTCCGCTCAGAGGATGGAACATAAAGATGGAGAATCAATATAGTATTTTTAACGTTGATGGGAAACCCTTCAATATTCATGTGTTAGTACGGCTGAGATTGTGATTCTTCAATATTCTCCAGTATATTTGTAACATATTTTGTAGAAGTTTTTCAATGTGTCTGCGATCATGTGATTCTATAGAGCGGCATTTTTCGGGTCAGTTAGCCATATGCTTAAATACTCTGTGCTGCAACATATCATTAGGCTACAACTAAGGACCGTGAACGGTCTGAAACGCATCAGACCAATAATGCTATATAAGACTTCTTTACTGTTTTTAAAAGTTATTCTCAATAAAGTGGATTTTTTATACAAGAAAAAATCTTAATGCCTGGATGCTGGAAAATCCTTTCTCCATTTACACGTTATCTCTGGTCCCCGCACAATGGGGCAGATTTACTTATCCGGTCCATTCGTGATCCAGCGGCGCGTTCTGTGTGGAGGATTCGGGTCTGGCTGGGATTCACTAAGGTAGTTCCTCCGATGTCCACCAGGTGTCGCTGCTGCGCTGAATTTCGTCGGAATGCACTGAGGTTCCCCGTCCTACGCTGGGTGCAGGTAAGCGCATGTCAAGCGACACTTTTTTTAAATGCGGCGGTTTTTCCATATCCGTCGAGTTTTTTTACGGCCACGCCCCCCCCATTTCCGTCGTGTGCATGCCAGCGCTGATGCGCCACAATCAGATTGCGTGCGCCAAAATTCTGGGGCAATTCAGGGAAAATCGGCGCAAATCGGAAATAGTGGGGCAGATTTACTTACCCGGCCCATTCGCGATCCAGCGGCGCGTTCTCTGAACAGGATTCGGGTCCGGACGGGATTTATGAAGGTAGTTCCTCCGCCGTCCACCAGGTGGCGCTGCTGCGCTGAAAATCATCTCAACGCGCCGGAATACACCGAGCTGGACCAGGTGAAGGTAAGCGCTTCCCAAGCGACACATTTTCGGTTTTTAAATGCGGCGGTTTTTCCGAATACGTCGGGTTTTCGTTCGGCCACGCCCCCCGATTTCCGTCGCGTGCATGCCAGCGCCGATGCGCCACAATCCGATCGCGTGCGCCAAAATCCCGGGGCAATTCAGGTACAATCGGCGCAAATCGGAAATATTCGGGTAACACGTCGGGAAAACGCGAATCGGGCCCTTAGTAAATGACCCCCATTCTGATAACCCGTCTGAAAAATGCGAATATGTCCGAGCACCGGCTATATATCAAGACGGTTACCTAAGGAGTGGTGAGCTGAAAAAAAAAAAATTTTCTTTATATGTGATTCTTCAATGTTCACTTTAATCGGTGTAAGGAGATTCAACACAGGGGATAAATGTTGGTGACAACAACCATCTTTCCGGATGTTACTGTAAAAATTAAACTAATGATTATATTAAATTAATGTTAACACAACCCACCGATTTCAAGAAGAATTACATATCTAGTGATTATTAGGTGCTCAATGTCTATTCTGCTAAGAAATATTTTCTATTTAAATGTACAATCTGCTCTATAACATGCTGCCTGCAGATAGGACACTATGTACAATCTGCTCAGCTCCTCCTGCTCTATAACATGCTGCCTGCAGACAGGACACTATGTGCAATCTGCTCAGCTCCTCCTGCTCTATAACATGCTGCCTGCAGACAGGACACTATGTGCAATCTGCTCAGCTCCTCCTATTCTATAACATGCTGCCTGCAGATAGGACACTATGTACAATTTGCTCAGCTCCTCCTGCTCTATAACATGCTGCCTGCAGATAGGACACTATGTACAATCTGCTCAGCTCATCCTGCTCTATAGCATGCTGCCTGCAGATAGGACACTGTGTACAATCTGCTCAGCTCCTCCTATTCTATAACATGCTACCTGCAGATAGGACACTATGTATAATCTGCACAGCTCCTCCTGTTCTATAACATACTGCCTACAAATTGGACACTATGTACAATCTACTCAGCATCTCCTTCTGTATATGCTATATGCAGATAGCACATTGGGCCACATTTATTAAACTGGCTTGGCCAGATTTTTGTCATACTTCGTACTGAAAAGAGCGTGCAAAGTGCTTTCACATAAATTTATGAAATGTCTGTGCCAGTTTTGTGATGCCGCCTCACTATGTCCACTGAACCACAAAATTCTGCACATAAAGTGGTGTCCAAACAGTGAGCCACATTCATTACAGCATCTCACCAGAAATGTGACTCACGCCCTTTAAACTGAGTGCACCAAAAAAAAAAAAAATGAGCACCAGATTATTGAAGACAATGGGGCACATTTACTTACCCGGTCCATTCGCAATCCAGTGGCGGGTTCTCCGAAGCTGATTCGGGTCCGGATGGGATTCACTAAGCAGTGCGCCCAATGTCCACTAGGTGTCGCTGCTGCGCTGAAGTCCATCGGAGTTCACTGAAGTTCACCAAGCTATGCTGGGTGCCGGTAAGTGCGTGTCGAGCGGCACATTTTTTTAAAAAAATACGGCGGTTTTTCTGAATCCGTCGGGTTTTCCAATGGCCACGCCCCCCGATTTCCGTTGCGTGCATGCGGGCGCCGATGCGCCACAATCCGATCGCGTGCGCCAAAAACTCGGGGCAATTCAGTGCAAATCGGTAATTTTCGGGCAACCCGACGAAAAAAACGTGATTCGGGCCCTTAGTAAATGACACCCAATGCGTCAGTTTTCAATAATCGTGTGCACTCTCGTGGTGTTGTTTGCATCCCTGTTGATAAATCTGTCCCATTATGTATAATCTGTTTCTTCTGCTCTATAACAAATTGGCTACAAATGGGGCAACCAGTCTCCTTATCGTCTATACTGCCTTATAATATACCTGGGGTATGAACAACTAAGTGGCTGCTCTACAGTATACCTAGGGCAGTGATGGCGAACCTTTTTGACTGAGTGCCCAAACTACAACCAAAATCCACTAATTTACCGTGAAGTGCCAACATGGCATTTTAAGAAGTAACTTATAGCTACCTGTTCTTCCACATCTTTCAATCGTATTGGCCCCCTGAAGCTAACAATACAGTTGAAAGAAGGAGGGAAAATTCTCCTGCTTCTCTCCAGGGTCTCTGTGTACATGACCAGCATAGAAAAGGGCAGGAGGTTAGGCGGAGCCGTAACTGTATGCCCGCCTTGACCTGAGGGAAATTGGGCCGGGTTTAAGGTTAGGGAGGGGTTAGGGGTTGGGGAGTGAGTTAGGAAGTGAGGTCAGGATAGGGGAGGGGAGTGTAGGATAAAAACGGGGCCTTACCGGTGCGACTTCCTCTTGGACCCCCGGCGCTGGATCAAGATGCCCGCCCGCCCTCCCTTTTTTGTTTTTGTATTGTTTAGTTTTTTACCCCCCTTTTTTCTTGTTCCTTATTTGAAGTAATATAGAGATATAAGTTGTTTTCTTGTCACACAGCCGCGGGATAAGGCCTTCGGGGGGTGTCTCGGGGGAAAAAATAATTCGCACAAAGATGTTGCTGTGCGCTTAACACAGAGTGGAAATGGAGAATGATGGGTATGGTAGCTGGCCCACCCAGAGGTGGGTACAGAGGGAATGGTTACCTGTGACATATTTGTCAGCTCTCGAGCCGGCGCGGTGCGGCGGGAGTAAGCAGGTAACGCTTAGGAATCACCCCTCTCAGGCCTTGTCACTTCAGGTTGTTAGAATTGCACTTTATTTGTACATGTTAATAAAAGTTAATATATGCTGTTTATATGTTATATGTTATTTAAATAAACAGGCTGCTGTGGCCTTAGTTATCCATCGTCACGCAGTTGTAAGTGTCAAATCTTTCCGGGTACTTGGGGAAGGGTCTAGGATATCCAGGTAGGAGGCTTCAAAGGAGGCCTATATTTGTCCTATAGGTCAGGGCTGAGTCCTGGGAACGGCTCTCAGAGCAGGAAAAGGGAAACTCCTTACCACAATAACTAAAATAATACACACACAACTTTTATTGTTGGAAAAGTGACTGGTCACAGCTTTATTTATTTCTTCTGAAAATCTGTAAAATATAATCTTTATTAAATACATATTATTCATTACTACAAAACATGGTGAATACAGAATAAGGCAGTGACCAAGTACTTGACAACAGAACAGCAAAGGCTTGTCCATTTTGACGACCAACTTAGTCCGGTATAACTACTAAATAAAGGTAACATTGCTCAAAAATCACGCTCAGCGTGCAGAGAAACCGCACCTACCAATCCACAAGCCGCAACCTCCTGGCGAGTGGCAAGAGCAGAATGTGGCCAATATCCAATCCATCTCCCGAGGTCACCCCCTCAAGGAGTCTGAAATTCAACTTTTCCAAAATCCCGGACTTTTTAAACAAATAACGAAATCAATTTACCTTACATAAAATATATGTTGCCAAGCACTCGCCCACTTTACAATAACCCCTCGGCTACAAAAAACCCCTACTGCACAAAGGGACCTTAACTAATTATATCCTTCCTCCCCGAAAACACATAATGGGGCAAATTTACTTACCCGGTCCATTTGCGATCCAGCGGTGCGTTCTGTGTGGAGGATGCAGGTCTTCTGGCAATTCACTAAGATAGTTCCCCCGAAGTCCACCAGGTGTCACTGCTGCGCTGAAGTTCGTCGGAGTGCACTGAAGTTCACGAAGCTACGCTGGGTGCAGGTCAGCGTGCGACACTTTATTATTATTTTTTTTAATGCGGTGGTTTTTCCGAATCCGTCGGGATTTCTTGCAGCCACACCTCCCGATTTCCATCGCGTGCATGCCGGCGCCGATGCGCCACAATCCGATCGCGTGCGCCAAAACCCCGGACCAATTCAGGGAAAATCAACGCAAAACGGAAAAATTTGGGTAACCGCCGGAAAAACGCAATTCGGGGCCTTAGTAAATGACCCCCAATGTGTCCCTGATACAAAGCAACTAATGGGGAGGGTGGGTGGGACAATTTTCTCCGGCCAAAAAGATTGCGTGCCCTTCCTGACTCCCCCACTACAGTCTTCTCCCCCCATTTTAAAACCAACTAACACCTAACTTGGCAATCCCCCCCCAAACTTACCCTCCAGCCTTTTTCCTGCCCTCCCATCCCATCCTGTCATGGCCGCATTCCTCTTACTTTCAGCTAGCTCCATCCTAACAGGAAGAATGGTGGATCCAGCAGTGCTGTCCACACCTTCCAATTTTCCCGCAGTTCCAAACAGCCAATGATGTGTCGCTTTAAAGTAGTTCTGAGAGCAGCATCTCTTAAGTTGCCTGGGACTGCAGGATGATTTGGTGGTTTTGGTCCTGTTTGGTGAATTCTGTCCTGGGGCAATGGTCTGAGTGCCACAGAAATGGCTCCGAGTGCCACCTCTGGCACCCATGCCATAGGTTCGCCACCACTGATCTAGGGTATGAACAATGAAGTAGATGCTCTATAATATACCTGGGTGATGAACAATGAAGTGGCTGCTCTATAATATACCTGGGGTATGAACAATGAAGTGGCTGCTCTATAATATACCTGGGGTATGAACAATGAAGTGGCTGCTCTATAATATACCTGGGGTATGAACAATGAAGTGGCTGCTCTATAATATACCTGGGGTATGAACAATGAAGTGGCTGCTCTATAATATACCTGGGGTATGAACAATGAAGTGGCTGCTCTATAATATACCTGGGGTATAAACAAGGAAGTGTCTGCGATACAAACAATTGATTATAAGGGGGGCAAGTGACGGACCCCACCACAAGTCATTATATGGCATACACATCAGCTCCAGCAGCAATACATCCAGTTGCCGATGAATATATTGTATGGTGAGGATTAGATCTAGACATAACACAGAACAGGCACTGATGAAGTCTATGACATAGAACATGGAGTTCACTCTGTAACATTATTCCCGTAGCCCCGAGCAGAACAAAAGCCATAGTCTGCGCCTTATTCCAGAGGAACGCGATGGAATAAAAAAATCCTTCATTTTGTCATTGTTTAGCAACACAGACACTGTAAATATTACCCATGTGGCAACGCTAGGACGCTTGTTTACTTGCAATTTAAATGATCGGGCCCAACCCTGACAAAACGAATGAAAGTGTTGCCTTAGCAACGGGGACAATATACGTCTTTTTATTTCACAGCAAGCCGGCGAACATATGGTTTAGTTTTAATGGACGCTTGGCTCCCCATTATCATAATAGCAATGTAAAGATTCAGGCAGGGGGGAGAGGAAATCGTATGTGAAACAAAAACATCATCTAACCGGGAAGAAATCGCCTCCATCTTCAGTTTCCTCCCAATATTACTTGGTTTCTCCCAATTACTTCAGTTTCCTTTTATGTCTACGAGGACGGTAAACAAAACGCCGGCTCAGACGACTGATTCACAAAATCCACGACCCCAGTCTCCAATACCCCGCGGCCATAAAGCCCCAATATTTTCCATAGGATCTGACAAACGCATTCACAGCGGCTCTCAAGCCACTTTCACATTAGACTAATTAGGCTTAATTTATGCAGAAACCATCGACTCATTAACATTTACTTCTCTGATTGACAATAGACACAACATTGCTATTTTCGTAGATCTCGCCCCGCAGTTATGTAAGGGATTTTTTAGAGTAAGGGTCGTAATGATCACCGGCAGGTTGAGTGTGAACATGCACTTTACATGTATGAGCCGAGCGGCAGAACACGGAAAGGTGAGTTATTTTTAACCATCGCAGCCCGGGGTCCTAGAAGGAGGTTGTTAAAAAGACTAATTAGAAAAATAATCAGCGAACCCTTTAGAGTTTGTTTTAGTTGTAGATACAAAGATATCGGCGGGTGTTTAAGTTGGTTTATATTTAGCAGCAAATACTGTGATTTCCCGGCGCCATCCTGCAGCTTTGTCTCTACACAGGGAGCAGACGATTTTATGCAGAAATTTCTACCAATAAAAATCCGAATGGGGCTATTTTTGAGGCCATCACATTCTGCAAATCCTATAGAGGGAACAGATACAAAAATGTTTTCATGTGGATATATCATAGGTTAAAGGTCACATGCACACTACCATTTTATTTGGCCTTGAGCTGAACCTACAAACCGGGGGAAGCTCACAGCCCCGTAGACTTGCAAATGCACAGCATGCTACTGACAGCACCGTAACTGGTTCGGGAAACCGTCCAAAGACCACTGGTCAAAAGGGGCTCATTCACATGGGTGTATGCGGATAGCATGCTGTCCCTTTGAATTCTATAGGTCTGTTCACATGTTTGGTTTATTCACAGATATACAGACCGTGAGAAAAATATTGCAGCCTGCATCACATGAGGACCACAGATCTCCATGGGAGTCGGATCAATAAAAAAAAAAAATGGATGAGGTCTGTCTTTTCTCAAATGTTGCAAGGCCAGGGAATAGATTAGAAATATTTTCGTTTTTTTTTTTCTTTTGCAGAAGTGAAAAAAGTATGACACGTGGATGTGAAACAAAGATGGATGCTGATACAACACAGACTGCACACCAATATTACACTTCCACATTATGCAGCAACGTATGATAGGTCCTGCTGCATTTTTACAGAGTGATACATTAAGAGGCTTCAGCCCTGCCTGGCGTAGAAATGAACGCAGCCGGCGACTATTCACATGTGAACAGTCGCTGGCAGCAGTGAGTGCGCCGGTGTGAGGACAGTAATGCCCCAAGCTGGCCCACTCCGCACAGCTGGCCATGCCCCTCCTTCACGCTCCAGTGGCGTGAAGGTGGCGGATTACGGCAAATAATCACAAGTGCTAGCAATAAGCTGACGTGGCTCAGAGGCTGTGATAAATATGCCCCTTTTTGTGGACACCCAAAAGACACACCCATCTGAATGAGTCCATAAGTTTTACAGGGGAGTATATTGTAACATGTTCATTAAGCAGATCTGAAATACAGACATAAAATAATACAGCATGCATCTCTATTCCATCAGTGTTTCATATGCAATCCAACAATATTCCTTCAGTATTCCATCAGTATTTTATAAGAATGTCATTATTATTGCACCTTTATTTACATTCAGTTTTGGCTATACAATGGAAACATGGAAATAAAATACCTGTATATAAATACTGATCGAATACGGTCTCCATGTACTGTAAAGGGCGGATTGACCAAACCAGGACACAGGCTCATTACACAATAACAGATCCCAGATCGGCTGAGTGAGTAGCACATCTGCCTTGCAGCACTGGGGTCCTGGGTTCGAATCCCACCCAGGTCAACATCTGCAAAGAGTTTGTATGTTCTCTCCGTGTTTGAGTGGGTTTCCTCCGGGTACTCCGGTTTCCTCCCACACTTCAAAACATACTGTTAGGTTGTTTAGATTGTGAGCCCCATGGGGACAGGGACCAATTTGACATGCCTGTGCAGCGCTGCGTAATCTGTGTGCGCTATATAAATAAAGAATTATTATTATTATTATTATCCCATGCTACTAGACAGGGTCACCGCATCAGAAGTTCAAATAATATTTGTTTCAGAGACAAATGGGGCAGGAGGATAAAGACGACATTCTCCATGTCCAACCCTTTGTGGGACATGTTACTACCTGGTGCCACGCTCCTCCTCCTCCTCAAGTTTCTTTGATTCTGGTTGAGCTGGAGAAAAGAGACCGCCAAAAGTGATGTCCAACGGTTCCAGTAGTCACTGATTGGCCAAAGGTACCTAAGACTCGAAGTCTCAGTGATGCAGGAAGCGCAAGCTGGAGCAGGGTAAGTACACTCTCCTTTTCAAACCCCTCTCAGCCATTGCCCCATGTCCCCCCACCCCACCTCCCCACCCAAACATGTGATCCAGTTATTAGGCCAGCATTGGGACCGTAGTAGTGGCATGTTCCCATTGTTTGGTAGAGACTCATGTCCATCGTTCAGTAGTGGCATGTCTCCATGTCTCTATTGTTTAGTAATGGCATGTCTCCAGGTCTCTATAGTTTAGTAATGGCATGTCACCATTGTTCAGTAGTGTCATGTCTCCATTGGTTAATAGTGACTTGTCTCTATTGTTTAGTAGTGGCTTATCTCCAATGTTTTGTATTGGCCCGTATCCATTCTTCAGTAGTGGAATCTCTCTATTGATTAGTTGTGACATGTCTCAGTTGTAAAGCAGTGGCATGTTTCCATTCTTTAGTAGTGGCATGTTCCCATGTCTCCATTGTTCAGTAGTGACATTAGTGACATGCCTCTATTGTTCAGTAGTAGCATGCCTCCATTGTTTAGTAGTAGCATGTTCCCATTGTTTAGTAGTAGCATGTTCCCATTGTTTAGTAGTGGCAAGCCTCCATTGTTCAGTAGTAGCATGTTCCCATTGTTTAGTAGTGGCATGCCTCTATTGTTCAGTAGTAGCATGTTCCCATTGTTTAGTAGTGGCATGCCTCTATTGTTCAGTAGTGGCATGCCTCCATTGTTCAGTAGTGGCATGCCTCCATTGTTTAGTAGTGGCATGCCTCCATTGTTTAGTAGTGGCATGCCTCCATTGTTCAGTAGTGACATGTCTCCATTGTTCAGTAGTAGCATGCCTCCATTGCTCAGTAGTAGCATGTTCCCATTGTTTAGTAGTGACATGCCTCCATTGTTCAGTAGTAGCATGTTCCCATTGTTTAGTAGTGGCATGCCTCTATTATTCAGTAGTAGCGTGTTCCCATTGTTCAGTAGTGGCATGCCTCTATTGTTCAGTAGTGGCATGCCTCTATTGTTCAGTAGTAGCATGTTCCCATTGTTTAGTAGTGGCATGCCTCTATTGTTCAGTAGTAGCATGTTCCCATTGTTCAGTAGTGGCATGCCTCTATTGTTCAGTAGTAGCGGGCCTGGAGCAACAAAAGTGTTTTGTTAGCGGTGAGTCAGAGAACCCATGTTTAGTTAGCACCCTGACGGGTAGGATATTATTTTGTTTGGATGCCTGAATGTGAAGGCTGTTTTATTTTACTTTTGCTGCAATAAACGCAGGCGAGACCTGTTTTGGACTGTACCTTGGTGTCACTGTCTTGAACTGCATCACAGCACCCCGTTACCACGGTCTCTACTGGGCCAAATCCCCACATATGGTGCTTCGGATTGCGGGCAGTTCAAAGACACACACCTGAAAGGCTCGCTACATCCTGCAACATTGCATGGCCTGGGTGAAAGCAGCAGGCAAATTGCAGGATAAAGCCAAGATGGAGGACGTTATTAAATACCTGCAAGAGGAGGCCAGAGCTAATCGGCAGCAGCAGCAGGAAGAGTCCCAGGCTAATAGGCAGCTGCAGCAAGCCATGCTCCAGCAGCAGGAGGAGAGGTCCCGCCAGCAGCAAGCCATGCTCCAGCAGCAGGAGGAGAGGTCCCGCCAGCAGCAAGCCATGCTCCAGCAGCAGGAGGAGAGGTCCCGCCAGCAGCAAGCCATGTTCCAGCAGCAGGAGGAGAGGTCCCGCCAGCAGCAGGAAGAGTCCCGGGCTGATCGGCAGCTGCAGCAAGCCATGCTCCAGCAACAGCGGGAAGAGTCCCGAGCCATGTTCCAGCTGATGATGGAAAAGTTTTCTGGCGTTATGGCAGCACCGCAAGCGACGACTTCTGAGGGGTCCCATACTGGTTTGCAAGGGTACCCGGTTGTCCAGCACTCCGTACGGGCTGCAGTGCAGAAGGCTTTACAAAAGATGACGGCGACCGACGATGTGGAGGCGTATCTCACTGTGTTCGAGCGAGTAGCTGAGCGAGAGGAGTTACCAGCTGAGCAGTGGGCAGATGTCCTGGCACCGTTCCTGACAGGCGAGTCGCAGAAGGCTTACTACGACTTGAGTGAAACGGAGGCCTGTGAGTACCCCCAGCTAAAGGCGGAGATTCTGGCTCGTCTTGGGGCACCGTTCAAGTTCGTTCCAGCCGGGTCCACCAGTGGGCTTACTCAGAAAAACTACCCCCACGCTCCCAAATGCATGACCTGATCCATCTTGTCCGGAAGTGGCTACAACCAGAGGACTGCACCCCAGCACAGATGGTGGAGAGAGTGGTTCTCGACAAATACTCCCACACGAAGCAGTGCCAGTGACAGGGTCACCAAACCGTCTGGTAAGACTACTACTGCGGAAAAGGGGAGACATGTCAGGTTGGGAGGGGGTTCATTGGGGGGCGTGGATACCCAGAAACCCAGTGAGGCTCGTGACCGAGGTCATAGCCGTATCCAGTGCTGGCGATGCCATGAAATGGGCCATATTGCTGCCAACTGTCCCCTGTCAGTGGAGCCAATGGACTGCAACCAGACCCGGCGAGTGTCACTGTTTGCCCGGCCGGTTCTGGCAGCCGAGTCAGTCACGGATGCAGAACCCCAAGTGTGTATGGTCACAATCGGTGGTCACACAGTGGAAGCCTTGCTAGACTCAGGGAGTCTGGTCACCCTGGTGCGGAGAACTTTGGTTGATCCTGGATTGTACAGTGGGCGGAAAGTGGGAGTGCTATGTATACATGGGGACACTCGCGAATATCCCACTGCCGTCATCAACCTACATACACCTTGTGGTACTGTCACCCATGAAGTGGGGGTGTTGGGGACCCTGTTTCATGAGGCTATTATCGGCAGAGACTTACCGGTGTTTTGGGACCTCTGGAGATGAAGAGCCACCTCAGGTGCTGTTGCAGATAATGGACGTCACGTGTGTCCGGCCTTGGCCCCTGAACCCTTTGAGGCCAATGTACCCACACCAGCAGTAGGGGTGACCCCATGTGATGAATTCTCTCCCCTAGAGGTCCTAGCTGGTGAGGTCGAGGGCCACGAGGAAGTGGCCGACATGCCGGACCTTGAGATTTCCCGTGAAAATTTTGGGGCTGCACAGCTACAGGACCCTACCTTGGTTAAAGCACGGGAGAATGTTAAGGTGATAAATGGGGTACTCCAAATACCAGGGGCTGATAAAATATACCCCCGAATGGTGATTATTGGGGAACTGTTGTACAGGGTCGACCAGATACGGGGTGAGGAGGTTGAGCAACTTGTAGTACCCCAATCTCACCGTAGGCTGGTGCTAGAGTTGGCACACAAACATGTGCTGGGAGGGCACTTAGGTGCAGAGAAGACCCGAGAGAGGATCCTGCAGAGATTTTTCTGGCCCGGGGTGTGGGAGGAGGTAAACCGGTATTGTAGCTCCTGCCCTGAGTGTCAACTTACTGCCCCGGTGTCCCACTTCAGGAGTCCTTTGGTCCCACTACCAATCATAGAGGTGCCATTTGAACGGATTGCAATGGATCTGGTTGGCCCCATAGTCAAATCCTCAAGGGGGCACCAATACATCCTGGTTATCCTGGACTACGCTACGCGGTATCCCGAGGCGATTCCATTAAGGAACACCTCCTCCAAAAATATTGCTAGGGAGCTGTTCCAGGTATTCTCACGCACCGGCCTCCCCAAGGAAATCTTGACTGACCAGGGTACCCCATTCATGTCTAGGGTTATGAAGGAGATGTGTAAGTTACTGCAGGTTAAACAGCTCCGCACCTCTGTGTATCATCCTCAGACAGATGGCCTGGTCGAGAGGTTTAACAAGACCTTGAAGGGGATGCTAAAGAGGGTGGTCAGCAAAGATGGGAAGGACTGGGATTGTTTGTTGCCCTATTTGATGTTTGCCATACGTGAAGTTCCCCAGTCCTCCACGGGTTTCTCACCCTTTGAGCTGTTATATGGCCGTTCCCCACGTGGGCTGTTGGATGTAGCCAAGGAGACCTGGGAACAGGAGAGGACCCCCCACCGTAGTGTGATAGAACACGTCTCCCTTATGCAGGACCGCATAGCGGCGGTAATGCCCCTTGTAAAGGAGCACATGACAAGGGCACAAGAGGCCCAGTCTAGGGTCTACAATAGGTCAGCCAGACTCAGGACCTTTAACCCAGGCGACAGAGTGCTAGTTCTGGTGCCCACCGTTGAGAGGCCTCTATTGTTCAGTAGTAGCATGTTCCCATTGTTTAGTAGTGGCAAGGCTCCATTGTTCAGTAGTGACATGTCTCCATTGTTCAGTAGTGGCATGTTCCCATTGTTTAGTAGTGGCATGCCTCCATTGTTCAGTAGTGACATGTCTCCATTGTTCAGTAGTGGCATGTTCCCATTGTTTAGTAGTGGCATGCCTCTATTGTTCAGTAGTAGCATGTTCCCATTGTTTAGTAGGGGCATGCCTCTATTATTCAGTAGTAGCATGTTCCCATTGTTTAGTAGGGGCATGCCTCTATTGTTTAGTAGTAGCGTGTTCCCATTGTTTAGTAGGGGCATGCCTCTATTGTTCAGTAGTAGCGTGTTCCCATTGTTTAGTAGGGGCATGCCTCTATTGTTCAGTAGTAGCATGTTCCCATTGTTTAGTAGGGGCATGCCTCTATTGTTCAGTAGTAGCATGTTCCCATTGTTTAGTAGTGGCATGCCTCTATTATTCAGTAGTAGCATGTTCCCATTGTTTAGTAGTGGCATGCCTCTATTGTTTAGTAGTAGCATGTTCCCATTGTTTAGTAGTGGCATATATGCAGCATACATACATCACATATAAACATGCATCCAGTATTTACACACCACACACATACAACATATCCACAACCAATACGCCAGATGCCTGGGCCCCCTAACACTTTGGGCCCACTAGCAGCTGTTATGCCTGCTACATATGTAGTTACGCCCATGGCCCGTATCTTCAAACAACTAGACGTAATCAGATTAGCTAGGAGACACAAGTACTGCAGAGCCATGCTTAACTGAGGAGGATAGCTTAGAAACTGCGGCACATAGGTAATCAAGGCAATTTAAAAAGTTGTCCTACATACCAAGAGCTATTGCTTTGTGGAAAAATATGTCGTTATTGTGTTTTAATAGAGCAAAGTAATTGGACAAGGAAGCACTTTACTTTAATAAGATGTGTTATAAATTACAGGCAGTCTCCGACGTAAAGACGACCCCTAGTTACAGACAGGCCTCTCTGCCCCCTGTGACCTCTGGTGAAGCTCCTGGATACTACTTTAGTCCCAGGCTGCAATGATCAGCTGTAAGGTGTCTGTAATGAAGCTTTATTGATAATCCTTGTTCCCATGACAGCAAAAAAAATCAGAAAATCTTATTGACACGTGGACAAATATTTTTAGTTTGAAGCTACAATTGTAAGATATACGGTTCCGACTTACATACAAATTCAACTTAAGAATAAACCTAAAGAACCTATCTTATATGTAGCCTGTATTATTGATTTCTATGGAGTTTTGTTGAAAAGTTATGGACCCTTCAAAGGTTCTGGCACCTTATGCAAAAGCTGCAGCAGTCCCCAGTGAATGATATATCTATTGAACTGGTCTCCATGTATGGAGAAAAGAGCCCCAACCACTTGTCTGCAAACCAAAACCGGACCGTGGCCGACCTTTGTAAAAAAAAAACAAAAAAAAAAACAATTATCGCCTTCCTAGTTCCCCTGCATCAGTCTTCTCTTCCTTTACTTAATTTTCATGTTAATGCACACCTCTATTGACGGCGATCGTCATGAGCGTCATCACATCGTATCTGCCGACAATAGAACCTTGCATTAATGCAGAAGAGAAGTGAAGGAAGAGAAGACTGCTGCAGGGGAATGAGGAAGGTGAGTATCTTTTTTTTTTTTTTTACAGAGTTCGGCTGGGAAAGAGGATATTGGAAGCAGAGGGTGGTGGCAGCTAAAGGAATGGGGACATGGGAGGAAGACATGATGCAGGAAAGGGGACAATAAAAGTGGGGGGTGCTTCTTTAGGAAATGGGACAACATAAGCTAGGCACACAGGGAGTTATGGTGGGGCATGCAAACATACACCAGACCACATCCCCCCACCCACTGGTCCCTGGAGAAAATTAGTTTTTACAGCCGATCCCTGGGCAAAAAAAGTTTGGGGACCACTGCCTTAAGGTACCTATGGGCAACCGAGTGCTCAGAACCCCCTCAAGTTACAGCCCTGACTGGCACCATGCAAATATTATTAAGACTAAATAATTTTTTTTTTTTTAAATAAGTATTTTAATCATCAAACAATGAACAGAACCGTTTTAAGGATGTTTTTCCTCCAATACGCTCGATTAGTATGGTAATACTAAAGATTGTGGACATTTTTTTTTGTTTGACTGCTAATCTGCTCCACCATTCAAGTGGAAGAAAATTTTGGACAGATGGCTTGATTTTCAATGTTTTAATAGTGGTACATCTCCTGACACTATGCTAATCAGATATGTGGCTACATTCCACACCACCCTCTCATTTGCATGACCAAGGTACATACTGAGCAATTTATACTCTTTATGATGCAAATAGCTTAGATCTACCAAGAAGAAATTCAACGCTATGACAAAAAAGCCGCATTCCCTCGCTTCACCAGTTTCCGATCTGACTATAACGTTGTGCCCTTTCCATATTTTTATTGGTAGAAGAATTTATATTATTGTCGGAAACTAACGGTAATTTCAGATCAACTTAATTGAGTAGATAATAAGGTGACCAGAAGTTAGTACAGGCAGTCCCCGGGTTATGTACAGGATAGGTTCTGTAGGTTTGTTCTTAAGTTGAATTTGTATGTAAGTCTGAACTGTATATTTTATAATTGTAGCCCTATGAAAATTTTTGGGGGTGACAATTGGATTAAAAAAATTTGGGATTCTCATAAGAACCAGAATTAATAATAAAGCTTAATTACAGACACCTGTGATAACTGATAGAGCTATTAAAGTACAGTAAATTACCAACATCCAGAGGTCCGTTTGCAACTAGGGGTCGTAAGTCGGGTGTTCCTAAGTAGGGGACCGCCTCTACAGACAAAGGGCTCTACCCTAGATCTAAAATATCCTAATACTATTCGTATGGAGGCTACAAAGGAAATGTAGCATTTTGATGTTTCCTATTAAATATTAAGTGCCTCTGATTTGGAGGCATTCCACATGAAATATTAATAAAATATACATGGCTGCTGTACTTAATGGCTGAATATTGTTTTGAACTCACTGGGATTGTCTTAAAAGAGTTGTATTAAGTTGCAAGTTATCCCCTGTGAGACACTGAAGGGGTTAACTGTGGATGGGCGGTATGTTTCCCCTAGGTTTTGCTTCTATGCAAGGCCTTAGTGCTGAGGTGGGTTTGTCCAGCACCTTGGACACAGGTGATGGGAACAGCCTAATCAGCCTGGATAAAATCACTCAGCAGAGCTGAAGTTGTTGTCTCTCTCTGGCAGGAGGCTGGGGAGCATGCAGCCTTGTTCTCTGGGCCTGGTGCAACAAAAGTGTTTTGTTAGCGGTGAGTCAGAGAACCTATGTTTAGTTAGCACCCTGACGGGTAGGATATTGTTTTGTTTGGATGCCTGAATGTGAAGGCTGTTTTATTTTACTTTTGCTGCAATAAACGCAGGCGAGACCTGTTTTGGACTAAACCTTGGTGTCACTGTCTTGAACTGCATCACAGCACCCCGTTACCACAGTCTCTACTGGGCCAAATCCCCACACCCCCTAGTTACAGTATAAAGGATAACAAGGACCCAAGCACTGACACCCTACAAATTACAAGAACGGGAGCTCCAGCAATCTAGAAAACGGGGGAAATTGCTGAGCACAGCTATCTCTGGCACTCCTGTCTAAGTGAATGCTGGAGATATCTGAGGGCTGTGCTCAGCAATTTCCCCTGTTCCCTGGATTGCTGGAGGCACTGCTCTTGTGATCAGTTGGGTCTCAGTAGTTGGTCAGTTTGCTTTGCTTACAGTCCCCAGAAATATATAAATTGTTTGGTGACTTCCCATCCTGTCAAGCTATTTCATTTTGTGGGCCTCTTCACTAATGAATGTGGCATCAATTGGGTTCCATATCCATCCCCCCTAACACAGCACTAACAGGGGCCAAGATGCAGTGACCGAACAATAGCCCTACTACATTTCTGATGGAGAAAGAGGAAGTGCACAACGCATTTTGGAAATTTTGTGTGCCCCAAAAGCTCTGCCCTTTTTCCTCCACCCCCTAGTATTGCCACACAGTATGATACCCACCTTAATTTCCCTCAAACTGTATAATGCCCCCCTTCATTGGCCACCACATTGTATAGTGCCCCCTTTCTGTGCCCCTATTGTATAATCCCTCCTGTCCGGTGGCCATGGGGATGCTCATAAAGTTGAAGCAGAGACCCTGAAATCCAGGTCTGTCCTGTTGGATCTGGAAGGAACTTGACCACAAAATGTGTGTCCTATACGTACTGTAGATATTTCTGGTTGGGAATTATTCCTACCGACAGTCCACATAATTTTTCTAGAGGCTTACCCCATTCCAAGCCCACCATGATCAGACAGAGCCAAGCCTGTACCATACATCGATATGCAACATCCACCATAGGAGACAACTGTCCAAAAACATTATAAAAAAAATGTTGACAAATTCCAGATGATGAGGGTCCCTGATGGTCTATGATGAGTGTTTGTTGTTTTGTTCCATGTCACAAACGTTTGCTATGGTAGGAATTACCCATTTCGGGTCAGGTGTGTATAGTCACCTATAGACCAGCATCCTAAACCTCTGCTTTGTGTACACAGTAGGACATCAGAGGCCAGCAGGATCCTTGAAGCCATCACTCAGCCTTATCACCAACACAAGCAGTTCACACTTTTTTCCTGTACTCGCACACCTGTCCCCCTGATAGCATCAGCCTTACACAAGCCAGGTAAGAGGGTCCTATTCAGGGGGCCGCAGCTTATCTCGGCCTGAGTGTTTGTTTTGCCTGGATGCCTGTAATGAAACAAAGAGGATTTAATCATGTTAAACAAAAGGTCTATGCTGAAGCCTGGAGTGGGTGGATGCAGAATGTTTATGTTCTTTTCACTAAGTTCGGGTTTCCCACCCCTTGTCATTACCTAAGGCTTGAAATTTGTGGGAGCCTTCACCTCGCTATGTTGTGACAGGTGCGTCCTGCTAAGCTTGATGGACCCCTGACATTGTTACATGGGTGAACGCTCTCATTGTACCAGGACTCTATCTCACAACTTCTGTGCACTAAAGAGATCTTAGAAGAATCCAAAAGTAATGCTGGTAGAACCGTCATGATTCCAACATTAACACAAGGGTGAAGCATAAATCAGTGGGATATCATGTTATCATGGGTCCATATCATGGCACTGGAGGTCAACCATGCATCCAGAATGCATTTCCACAATGTGTACAATCTGGTGAAAAACCCTATAAATCAGTATTTTTGGGCATTGAATAGGGTTGTATATAATCAGAACGCCTAATATGACCCATCCCACCAAGTTTCAGATCTTCCCATGGAGACAAACTCTTGGTGGCAAGTTCTTGTAGCACCATTCTAGCAAACATCACAATTAGTGTACATATATGAAACATTGAATGTAAATGTAAGATCTTCTTCATATTTGTGATACCTGCACCTCAGAATCCATCATATTTCCATAAAAACATCTTGTAGAGCCTCTTGATGTATCTTCCAGCTCCGGAGGGGGAGGACTTCATTATACACATGATAAATATCTGTCAGTAGATCTGACAAACCACATTATTATAACCATCCCCAACTGCAAGTTGGCTTTGGTTTCTTGATATTTTCTCTGATTTTCACTGATACTCCTTGAAGGCAGATTTGGGTATCAATCCATTTTTGCATTATTTTCCCTCCATGATAATAAATCTTCCTAAAGGACACTACTAAATGTCATACTTCCAACTTTTCCAGAAGTGGTTTTGCAATACCTCCCCAATAATTCTGGGTACTTCCATGATATCTTAGTTCCTTGGACTTCAACCCTAGGTGGAACATTTGGGACCAACTCAATCAACTGGATCTTCAACATCCATGTTAGAGCAGCAGGAGACTAGGACCCAGAGTGGCTGGCTCTATGGGGGCCAGGCAGCAGGTGTCATGGAAGCCTCGTCCTGGCATAGGTAGATTGGCTGGCTGTGGCCATAGTGATCAGGGTGGACTAGTGGTCAGCTTCACTGGGAAGAATCTCTAATGTGCCAGGTCGACTTTGCTACATCAGCAGTATGACAGCAATATGTTCGGTAGTAGAGGCTCAGGTGCCACCTTAGGTGGTAATTCTGGATATTATCTGGTGGTCATGATAACGGGACTCAACTATGTATGAATCAGCCAGGAGGGTTGACATCCAACATGTGACAGGACGGGTACTCCATCATTATTGTTTTCACAGAAAAAAGGAGAAAAGGCTGCACAAAAACTTGATAGATAGATAGATAGATAGATAGATAGATAGATAGATGATAGATAGATAGATAGATAGTAAAAGAAAGTACAAAGCAGCACAGCAAATCTGTAGACCCTTAGTGTGGAACTCCAATGTAATCCAAGAAAGGCACCAGCACGCCAAATAGTAAAAAAAAACTAAAGGGAGTTTGTTTATTCCATGATGCAACATTTCGGTTATCACACCACCTTTTTCAAGCATAATAGATAGATAGATAGATATGGGATAGATAGATAGATAGATAGATAGATATGGGATAGATAGATAGATAGATAGATATGGGATAGATAGATAGATAGATAGATAGATCACACAAGAAAAAAATGGGTGCAGGCACAATAGGACCAGGCCTCAAGTCCTCCAAAATTTAGGCTTCAGAAACAGGGAGCACTCCAGGACACCCATTGTAGAGTGAAAAAAGTGGTCTTTTATTCCATGTTTTTAAGAGTACAACAATGTTCACCATTGCCGAATTGCTTGAGAAAGGTTCCTTAGGAGCCGAAACGTCGCTGTACTTTGTTGTAAAAAACAACTCTTAAAAACATGGAATAAAAGACCACTTTTTTCACTCTACATTGGGCGTACTGGAGTGCTGCCTGTTTCTCGAGTCTAGATAGATAGATAGATAGATATGAGATAGATAGATAGATATGAGATAGATAGATATGAGATAGATAGATAGATAGATAGATAGATAGATAGATAGATAGATAGATATGAGATAGATAGATACGAGATAGATAGATAGATAGATAGATATGAGATAGATAGATAGATAGATAGATAGAGATGAGATAAGATGATGGATGGATAGATAGATAGATAGATATGAGATAGATAGTTAAATAGATAGATGATAGATAGATAGATAGATAGATAGATAGATAGATAGATAGATAGATGAACCCAATGGGCAAAATGGGTGCTCTTATTATGAAACATTAATATGGGATTTTTTCATGAAAGAAGTTCATCTGCTCCATGATGACCAGGCCGTTACATGTAATGGAGCCGTCTATTAATGGCTTATGACTATGACATGAGGTTTACATCCAGGTAATGGAGCATTAGTGTGATCTGATGACTTCTGACAATGCGTTATAGTAACAATGGCCACAGGCCCCTCTCTCGGAGAAGATACCCTGGGGCTCCATGCAGGTGTGCATTCACTTAATCAGCAGTTCCCTAATTACATCTCTATTCTATGGGATTGTCTTCAGTTTCCTGTCACCAGTCCCCTCTGTGCCCTCAGGTCACTCAATCCAAATGCCAACTACATGGAATCCACTGTAATCTCTGACAACAGCCCTGAATTCCACTCCATGGCTTGTGTCACATGTACAGGATAGCAGAATCCAGGTCATTAGGTTACTTTTAGTTATTGTTGTTTGTGTTGGGGTTAGGTTCCAGGACAGGTTATATGGGCAGATATGTCTGGTGGTGGGGAAAGTATCTGCCCGTTTACATTTACTGTTCTAGTGCCTGCGAGTTGTGTCTACAAATGTTACATTAAAGTAATGGAAACTTAAAGGAAATCTACAACCAGGATGAAGGATTGTAAACCAAGCACATTGACAGACTGGTGTGTGTGTCCCGACCAGGATCTGCTCTTCTTCTAGCTTGTTACGCCCTGTTTTTTTTAACGCTTTTATGCAACGGGGGTCTCTAAGTCCCACTTCTGTTTTAAATGAAAGCTGAGCTCTGATTGGTTGCCATGAGCAACTAGAACAGTTTTGCTGTCAGACATGTCTGATAAATCTCCCCCAATGTCGAAGATAAAATCCAGCTAGACACCGTGGGGGAGATTTATCATCAAGTTTCTGAGGTAAAACTGTTCTAGTTGCCCATGGAAACCAATTAGAGTTCAGCTTTAAGAGTGCAGCTGTGGGAAAATGAAAGCTGAGCTCTGATTGGTTTCCATGGGCAACTAGAACAGTTTTGCTCTAAGAGAATTATGATAAATCTCCCCCATATTTTGTGGTGGCCGCCCTTAAGCGGCACCATTTTGGACACTCAGCTTTCCCAGACCTTCTAAAAATTTCTATAGGCAGCAATTTGCATAAAAATAAGGCCGTTGAAGGGTTAATGATCACCTATGGTGTATAGCCACCACTAAGGGGTATTTTGAACACAACAAAACCCCACCTTACAAAAGTGAGCTAAACAGAACTCTAAGTTGTACAGTGGTTGTGCTTGGTACTGCAACTTAGCCTCATTAACTTGAATGGGACTGAGCTGCAAACAGGGGACACGACTATTGGACGCCATGAAACTTGCGTGAGAATCGGAAGTGACTCTCAGTGACTGTTTTAAACAGCACCAGGCATTGGACCGGGACCAATCCTAAGAATAGGTGATCAACAAAAAATTATAGTATTTCCCTTAAAGTTTTGCATTCCACAATCTAAGTTTTCAGCGTCCAGGACTGTGCATCGCACTGGGAAGGACATCTCAGATATTGATTGATCTGGGAAAACAGTCTAAGTTTTCATTTCATACCCAATTTTCATCCCCTCTCACTGATGCCTAAAGGAGTCACTGAAGGTCCCAGTCTCCGAGTGTCAATCCCTAATCCATAATTGCCTTGCAAATGGCGCCATCTACTGGCAGGTGGTGGCAAATTATAGATTGCATTGTATTATCCCTGCTAAATTTTAGTTTTTTCTCTATCCTCTGATGGAAAATGGGGCTGTTTACTATCTATGATTGAGGAGATAACTTGGAGATGTTTTGTAGAAGATTATAAACTATTTTGCGATATACTGCTTGTAGTCGTATAGATTATGCGCTATTCACATATGTAACACACTTTCTTAGTTTACATATTTCCAATAGACTGAACAGTATTTCAGGATATAAGTGTCCATAGATGGAGTAGAAGAGGGGCATTATCACGACCCTGCTTAATAAAAGCACCCTTTAAATTTAAAGGGATTCTCCAGGATAAAGGATTTTGTCTATGGGCAACAGAACTGTGATGTTCCATAACCTTCCCTCCCTACAGAGCTAGAATCTCCGGCTTCACACATCTGTGCACATGACAGATTCTAGAATTCTATGCTAGAATAATCAATGGATGTGTGATAGGCATATTTTTTTGGGGGGGAAACCCAACTTTGAGTCCATAGAGCGAGCCATGACAATTGACAATCTCCCTCCCAATCATGATAGTATTATAGAGTGAGAGGTTCAAAATATCTGCCATAACAACCTCCTGCGGCAGAAAGTTCCATAGCCTCACTGCTCTTACAGTAAAGAACCTTTGTCTATGGTGATGGTAGAACCACCGCTCCTCTAGGTGTAGAGGATGCCCTCTGTCTATGGTGATGGTAGAACCTCCTCTCCTCTAGTTGTAGAGGATGCCCCCTGTCTATGGTGATGGTAGAACCACCTCTCCTCTAGGTGTAGAGGATGCCCCCTGTCTATGGTGATGGTAGAACCACCTCTCCTCTAGGTGTAGAGGATGTCCCCTGTCTATGGTGATGGTAGAACCTCCTCTCCTCTAGGTGTAGAGGATGCCCCCTGTCTATGGTGATGGTAGAACCTCCTCTCCTCTAGGTGTAGAGGATGTCCCCTGTCTATGATGATGGCTAAGCCACCTCTCCTCTAGGTGTAGAGGAGGCCCCCTGTCTATCATGATGGTAGAACCCCCTCTCTTCTAGGTGTAGAGGATGCCCCCTGTCTATCGTGATAGTAGAACCCCCTCTCTTCTAGGTGTAGAGGAGGCCCCCTGTCTATCGTGATGGTAGAACCCCCTCTCTTCTAGGGGTAGAGGATGCCCCCTGTCTATGGCGATGGTAGAACCACCTCTCCTCTAGGTGTAGAGGATGTCCCCTGTCTATGATGATGGTAGAATCACCTCTCCTCTAGGTGTGGAGGATTCTCCCTGTCTATGATGATGGTAGAATCACCTCTCCTCTAGGTGTAAAGGATGCCCCTGTCTATGGTGATGGTAGAACCTCCTCTCCTCTAGGTGTAGAGGATGCCCCCTGTCTATGATGATGGTAGAATCACCTCTCCTCTAGGTGTAGAGGATGCCCCCTGTCTATGGTGATGGTAGAACCTCCTCTCCTCTAGGTGTAGAGGATGCCCCCTGTCTATGGTGATGGTAGAACCACCTCTCCTCTAGGTGTAGAGGATGCCCCCTGTCTATGGTGATGGTAGAACCACCTCTCCTCTAGGCGTAGAGGATGCCCCATGTCTATGGTGATGGTAGTTTCATCATATACACCGCTATACACGGCCCTTTCATCATATACACCGGTATACGGCCCTTTCATCATATACACTGCCCTATCATGTACACGGGTATATGGTCCTTTCATCACATACGGCTCTTGTACGTTACCTGAGGAAAGGGGTCGGCGGAGGCCAGCAGCACATTCTCCGGTTTCAGGTCACAGTGGACAATATTTTTGAAGTGAAGGTGTCGCAGAGCTACTAAGATCTGAAATACATCACATGGGGGTGAGTGTTCCCTATATACCGCAGAGTCCTACTATATACCGCACACAGTACTGCTACTCACCTGCGTAACCAGGAATTTGGTGATGCGCTCGGGTAACCTTCCCTTTTCGCTGGACAGGATCATCTCCAGCATATCCCCGTGCAGCTTCTCCATCACCACAAACACTCGCTCTGGGGTCTCAAACATACACTCCAGGTTCACCACCCCCAGGTGATGGAGGTTCTGCAGACAGGATACATATAAGTCATTGTGCTTCTTTGCATCCCCAAAATCTCCATACAAAAAGGAAAGGGCTGACCAGACATGTTATATTTTACATAGCCCATCCCTTGTTCCCACCAAGGAAAATTACCATCAAAATCCATTATGATAAACCAGGGACATTACTCATAGATCCAGACACCGTGACTGTGGTATCTTCTTATATTTGTTATCCATGGCCTCCTTCCTTCTAACATCAACCTTTATAATCCTGCTAATGAGCCAGAAGGGCTCTGTTAGTGACACCAGAGCCCCTCTGTGCTGTAGATTCATAGACTGTTACACTGTGCAGGAGCACTTCCCCCTCCCACTGTGTGAAATTACAGCAGGTGGGGGGGAGTGATGAGGGAGATGAGCAGGAGTACCTTAAAGGAATCTACCAGAAGTTTTGACAATACTAAGCTGCAGTGTTGGGTATATGAACAAGTAGATCTGTGTAATCGAATCTTTGTGTGTGGTGTCAGTAGCAGCATTGGGCTGAAAAATGTGTTTACATTCCAGGATTGTAGCTGGACTAAGATGCACTGGTGAGAGATCTCACGGCACAGCCCCTGCTGTTTAATTTAAACATAAACCTACTATAGCAGGGGGAGGAGCCTTGCAGCTGTACAATAAAAAGATCCCATGCACCAAAGTGCTCTGTATCCTTATACAACCCTGGAATATAAATCCACTGCTACTAAAACCATACACAAAGGTACAGAGATCACAAGGACTAATACCTAACACTGTCTGCAGCTTTGTATTGTCAAAACTACTGGTAGATTCCTTTTAAGACACGTCTTAACTTGCCATCAAAACTTTAGGCCTTTGTATTTCAGGTTCCATTTAAAAATATACAAACTTATTGTGAAGCAAAGGGTTAAAGATACAATGAGGCAAGTACAATGCGGAAGATGGAACCTTACAAGGAGGTAGAGAACCCGGGAGGAAATTGCACATTTCATGTATCACAGCACAAGGTGACGTCTTACATCACTTCATTACACAACTTTAAAGAGATGATCTGGATTACAAGCCTCTTGTATAAACTGTATCAATATATCACTACACAGGGGTCTCCTGATGAGAGGGTCTAGCTCATGCATGCACTTTCAGCTATTCATCCATATAGTTTGTGTATATACTTTCCATTCAATAGGATGCCTCGTTGTTTACTTCCTGTTGATGAACAATAGTCCCTGGTCATGTGATGTCACACAAGTGCAGAGCTCATATCCCTGGTCATGTGATGTCACACAGGTGCAGAGCTCATATCCCTGGTCATGTGATGTCACACAGGTGCAGAGCTCATTATATCCCAGGTCATGTGATGTCACACAAGTGCAGGGTTCGTTATGTACCTGGCCATGTGATGTCACACAGGTGCAGGGCTCATTATATCCCTGGTCATGTGATGTCACACAGGTGCAGAAGTTCATTATATCCCTGGTCATGTGACGTCACACAGGTGCAGAGCTCATTATATCCCTGGTCATGTGATGTCACACAGGTGCAGAGCTCATTATATCCCCGGTCATGTGATGTCACACAGTAGGAGGGCTCTTTATATCCCTGGTCATGTGATGTCACACAGGCGCACACCTCGTTATATCACACAGCTTCAGGGATATTTCAAGCCGTGCACCTGTTTGACATCACAAGACCAGGAATATAATGAGCTGTGCACCTGTGTGACATCACATGACCAGGGATATAACGAGCCGTGCACCAGTGTGACATCCCATGAAGAGGGACTAGTGTCCATCTACAGGAATAAAACAATGAAGCTTCCTTTAGAATGACAGCAAGCAGAGATCTAGAAACCTGTGAGGAATTGATACAGAAAGTATATTGGAAAATTGTAGAACTTTTCCTTACACAAACCATATCAATTATTTTGCAGAAAGTGGCCATCCCCTTTCAGAGCCAATTTCGTAAAGGGAACAATGACTACACGTATCATAGAGCTACTCCAATCAGAATTCCAGTGTTAGGTTTGGTTACCAGTACAGTTACAGATGAGCAGCGTTACATTGTAACAAGGCCACGTGCGATGTAAATGACGATCGTGGAGGAGCCCGGACAGAACCAGAGTTGCGACATAATTACATTTGGACAACGATGCAGGTGCAAACATCCATTAAGAATGAATGAGGGAGTATTGTGCAGCTAATGAGGCTATCACATGTCCCCAGGCAGGTGTGGGAGCCGCTCATTATCCACGGACAATCCGCCATTGTTGGCCTCCTCAGATGTCCGACCTAAATGGAAAATACGGAGCGGCGCGGCGCATCGCTCTTTCTTCTGCTATAAGACTTCATGAATACAAAGAAAAGGTTAAACATGGGCTTTATCATGCACTCCGTGGAAAGCACAATTTTACTGAGGGCTGCCCCCATATTACTGATGTTTTACTAAATATTCTTACACCCCATAAAATATCAATTCCGAAGTCTCCTTTTTTTTTTTAATAATAGAGCATTGCACCGATCCTCCGTTATTCCTCCTAGACATGAGGAAATTGACAGATGAGTGTTCATAAGTAAAATATTTCAGATTTTTCTACTATAATTCGATTCAATTTGGTCTCAAGTTGCAAATAAAAGTGAAAAACATGTGAATTTTCTCTGTGTCCTTCACTGGCCGTAAGACAACTGGCCGGAGCAGGAGCCTTCCTGATGTGGTGGGACATAGGAGGTCAAAGTCTGTGTGAATGTATGAGATCTACATTCGTTCTGTAGAGACTGGATGAAGCATCAATGTGCATGTGTGAACAGGATTTTATTAAGGTTTATTAGCTGTGATCACGCTTATCACAAGATTTATACAAACTGCACTCACATCCGGGGGGAAAAATACTATGCAGCATAAAATGATTTACACTGTGGGTATAGAATCCGCAGGAACCCGTTACCAGATCCTAATGTTAAACTACTAATCCCCCTCATTATTTAATGTGAAATCTCACCTTTTTACCGATTAAAAAAACTCCTCTAAAGTCATGTGAAAAAGAGCAGAGAAGAGTCATATTTTGCCTGAGATGAGTTAAAGAGGATGCAGGAGGAGTCACTTCAGATGCCCCTATCTTTGCTTCTATAGCACCTAGTAAAATGATTCTAGTATCATAATAAAGATAAGAATCTCATTCTTCAGATCACATCACACTTGTGGTTCTAGGAGCTACAGAACCAGTTTAAGTCATGGTTGGAATTGCGAACGGCAGATACAGATCCAATTCCCACTTTTTTTTTTATAAATTAAAGGCCTGTATCTCTGTTTCAGTAGATCACAGAACCATAAACCTGATTTGAAAGATCGGATTCTTATCTTTAACATGACACCATGTTTCTAGGTGATATAGAACCAAAGATATGAGGCGACAGAAGTGATTCCTTCCCCTCTAAACTTGAGGGTAAAATGTGAAAATGTGCATCTTCAGGAATTTACAAAAACGGGAAGTGTACACAAAAGGGATGTGTCGGTGATCGGCTACTGGAGTGCACAGTGCTGCTCACACCCCGCGGTTTATGGTTTTGTGGTTTATATGCAAGGAAGTGGCTAGAGTTACAAGCTGCAGCATACAATTAGTAAGCAGCCCCTTGTATGTAGAGGGTAACCCATGCTGAAAACTCAGAAATCAGAAGGCAACTATCGATTCCCAACTATGCAGTGCGCTGCTTCATATGAGTGACGCTACACTATTGCTCTATATCATCCTACACACCTGCACATTGTATCATCACATCCTGTGACGTTGTAGAGAAATATTAAAATAAATGAAAGTTGTTTAAGGGTATGTAGTAACTGCTGTGAGGTTTGATTCTCTAGTGATTTTATATGCAGTGTAATATCAGACACTGCTAGAAACGGTCTATGACATTACATTCTGTAGTGTTTCATTGCATCCCTAGATGTGTATGTGTCGCATACTTTGTATTTAGCAAGTTAGAGTCACCAACATAACTATTTACACCAAAACTATTTTTACCATTTAAAGCTTCAGCCAGTGTTGTGCCCTCCGTCCTGTAGCTTCACAGGCTTTTACACTGTGCAGGAGCATTTCCCATATCCACTGTGTGATTTTACTGCAGGCAGAAGGTAAGTGCTCAGGGAGCAGGGGGAGGGGTGATACAGTGTAAAACCTTATGAAGCTACAGTATGGAAGGGCTCTGGTTATGCACCCCAGAGTCCTTCTGCCTCATTAGCATAATTTTAAAAAGGTTGATTTTAGAAGGAAGGAGGTTATGGATAAAAAATATAAGAAGATTACCACAGTCACGGTTCCTGGATCTATGAGTAATGTCCCTGGTTTATCATGATGGAATTTAAAGTTATTCCCTATACCCAGAGGATAGAAGATAACAAGCTCATCAGTTCTGATCTGACTGCGTGAACCCCCACCGATCACAAGAACAACACAGAAAAATTGGGGTCCTGTTCTCACTAATTTGCAGAGCATGCATGCTTGACCCGTTTCTCCATTCACTTGTACAGTAGTATTGAAAATCTCAGGCACTCCCACTCACTGTGAATGAGAGTGCTAGAGATAAGGGAGGGCTGTGCTCGGCAAGTTCCAACACATGCTATTTAATGGAGAGGCCGGACTTGACCTACAGCTCCATCATTTAGTGACAATGGGACCCCAGGTCTCCGGATTGCTGGGGGTCCTGTTCTCATTATTGTGGGTGTCAGATTCTCACGGATCTTGAGTATAGGAGATCACTTAAATAGTTGGTATAATCCTTTTACACAGCATAACTGGAGAGCACTAGTTGTGATATCACTGCTATAAGGAACATGATTTTTGATACCTGTAAAATGGCGACTTCGTTCCGCAGCTGGCTCTCCTGTTTGGTCGGAAACCGCAATTTATCGATTATTTTAATTGCCACATCCCGGCCCGTCTTCCGATGCTTACCTACGATAAAATGTTGCAGGATTGAGAATTCTCATAGATTATGATATATTGTAATGAACAGACAGCCTGCATGGATCATACCTCCATATACAATGCCAAATTGGCCGGACCCAAGAACCTCATCTGGGAAAATCTGGTACACCGAACTGATGTCCTGTGAAGAGGAAACAAGAACAAAACTTTACTTTGTTGTCAATTAGTTACACCACAGCAAGAATACATCTATACACTATTCAGGCTGACAGCTATTCCCCATGACTGCCCCCATTCACATGCATCCTAGTCCGACATTACTAGTTTTAGCTATCCGGTAAAGGAAGAACCTGAGCAAATAGAGCGCTTAATATATAAAAAGTCGGGGAAAAATTTTCTCAAAATTGGAAAAGATGTTCTAGAGCAGAATTCACACATAGATGCATACGTACCACATTCTCCTGCACCTCACAGTTGGACACAGAAATACTCATGGAGACGTCCCCTGCAATGAAATAACGTATTCAGTGGAGCATATATAGATCATCATGCATCAAATGAGTAGTAGACAGGGATAAAGATGGACACAGAGACGCCTCGCTTGCTAGTTATCATCCCTGTGGCTTGCAACGAGCCACAAATCCAAGAGTCTATCAGCCAGAGACTGCTTATTGAGCACAGAGTGTGAATATCTCTAGGACTCTCTAGGACTCTTACAGGCTGATGAATTAAAGGGAATCTACCGCCAGGATTAAAGACTGTATGCAAATGAGCCTCAGGGTCTCCAGGCTCCACAGGCGTTAATGGAGCCTGGAGCGCATCAGGCTCATTTGCATAGTCTTTCATCCTGGTGGTAGATGTCCTTTAACATGAAAGTATAATATTGTATATAGTATGAACATGGACATACTGTGTTGGCTGCTTCCTCCATTGGCTCCTTTGGGATTGACTGGCATCAGGGCGTGCTGTATGGCTATTTCCCACATCCGGGCCACTTCCATGCCTACGCCAGTGTTCACACCCACATTATTTGTAATTTCAGGTATGATCGGCTGGGACAGGCTTTCCCCCACGTAGTAGACAATATTGGCAGTGGTGATCTCAAAGCAATGGGGGTTAGCACCAGGGGGGAGCAGGGACAGGGTTTTAGCAGGTTCCAGGCAGAGAATCTCAGAAAGGGGGATTTCCTGGCAATATAAAAAAAAAAAAACATAAAGTCAATGCAAATATTAGATATAGGTATAGAAAGAGAGTGTAATGTAATAATACAATTTAGGTAAAACCAATAATCAAAACAAGTTTTGAGCAGTAGTGATCGCTGAGACCTCCACTAATCACTACCCTGGCTGTGATTGGCTTTCTTTGTAGAGGCGGAGCAAACAGAAGCCAATCATACTGCTTTGCAGCTAAGCCCGCCTCTCTGAGAATAGCCAATCACAAAGGACATGCCTTAGGCCTCCTCATTTCAGAGATTGGCATTGCGCTCAACATCCAAACCCACAAAGACCCAACCCACTGACACACAGTAACATAAGATACTAGATCAAAAGTTTTATAAAAACTAATTATCCACAATTTAGACCCTGAAAAACAATGTGTTATTTTATGTTTAAATCAATAGGGTTGTATAATTTATCCTCTTCACAGTTGTCCATTAAATAACGTGTTAAGTTGTTGGAAGGTTGCTTTGACGTGAACGTATAGAACACCAGGCTGGGACCAAGGTGCAGTATATGCTCAGCTGGAGAGGTGGAGGGGTGAGCGCTCCTCACCCATCCCTTCTCTATAGGCAGACGTCCTGCCAGGCCGTATGTATGGCGAAAGATAGAGCACAGTACATCCTTTTTCTGGCAACGGCACGGTAGGGTGACACAAGCGTGTGCTCACTGTAACATCCGTGCACAATGCACTCCTAAGGTGGCCATATGCTAGCTGCCATCCGTACATCTGTAATACGGCCATCTGAAAGGGGCCTAAATATTTTTCTTCTATTTAAAGGTGAGAACAAATTCTTGAAGGTGGAGCTTTATGACATAATATATTGACCAATCACATTAGCCATTTGCTAACTGATGATATAGAAAAATCACACACAAAAAAATTTGGAGAATTGTGAGAAAAATCTTCCCTTTTACCTTGTAGTATTTGCTTCCAGTATCGTTCTGAAATAAGGTTATACACTTGCTGTCCAGTCTCCAGTAATGCCTTTTCCTCTGCAAGTGGAGAGAAAATGTTAAAATTATTGCACAAAAAAAAGTAATAAATTATTTACATTTGAATAGGTCCTCGGTATAAGATCAGTGGGGATACAACAAGTAAAAGTCACACTAATCAATAGTACAATCAAAAGGTACAAAATGAACACAGATAGGAGAACAGCTCCATCTTCTGTGTAGTGGCCGAGATGAGTTGTTGCAGCTCACAATATATAAAAACCAGAAAACCTGTTTAAAGAAACATGAACACTTCACAAACTTCTTAGAGGGGCTGACCACTTTACTTCATGTCTTTTTTTAATGAATGTGCAAGTGTGTGGGGAATGGCCATACCCTTTAATGAATTATTTTGTACTGGAGCTTGGAAAGTAACCAACTTATAGGAATGCACAGTGTCGGCGGGCATTGCTTACCATGGTATCTTTGCTGGTATAATGCACCATCCACCCTTCCTTCATTACACTACTGCTTTTCCGCTTTGTGTGCTTGACAGACTGAACCACTCTCATCAAGGGAATGTTATTACTGGCGGAGGGGCTGAAATGGAGAGAAATCACACAAGACAACTTGAGAATTGAAACGGCGACCATAAATGAGTGTTAATATAATATACTGGGTATAGGATTTGGTATATCTGTGGTGATCCAATATACGGGAGGGATCCTTTTATATATCATACACAATACTGGTAAGTCCTAAAACAAAAAACCCTACCAAAAAGACTATGACAGAATCACTACGTATGGACCCAAAAAAAACCTGTCTCCGTTCAGAAACCTTGTCTCGGTATTCTGCATCCATGTCATATAACAAACCTGATCATACGATCGGACGCGTCCTGATCCGTGTCAGCGTCTTGCATGTCTCCGTTCTCGTTTCGGTAGGTGGTCATCATACTATCGGAATCCGGAGTGTGGGGCTCATCCGTGTCGTCCAATAGTCTGCTGCTCGGATCACTTTCATAGTCGCTTCCCTCTTCCATGACCACGTCAGACTCTGCTCCGGGACTCAGCAAGTCTACAGAACAAAATCAATAAATTAGACTTCAGTTAAGGGGATATTCTAGTTATTTCCAGGTATCCGTTATCCATGGGAGAGGAGAAAACATTACATTGGCATTCCCATTGCAAATTAATGGAGTACAAGGAGACACTGCATTTGGGTTCAGTCAAGGTCCCAATGGTTGAATGTGACTAACCCCAAGTTGTAGACAACCTGAAAAAACAGAATAACCCTTTGCAGGACTAATTTCTGAAAATGGGAACCGGTCACAATATTTTTCACCATTAAGCTACAAGTTCTCTCAGGTAGGGCATGTTCTAAAATTAATTATCTTACGTGAAATCTTGCATATGTAAAGTAAAGAAAAGAAAAGTAATGTGAAAATGAGCAGAGAAGAGTCATATTTGCATGAGATGAGTAAAGTATAAAGACTGCAGGGGGAGTGTGCACTCTGTCGCCCCTATCTTCAGTTCTATAGCACCTCGAACCATGCGTTGGTTTCCATATTAAAGATACAAATCTCTTCTTTCACATCGCATCAGACTTGAAATTCTGCAATCTAGGGCCAGATATAGAGGAATAGCTCAAATAACTGGAGCTCAAATTTCTAACTAGGTGTTTAACGGTCTGTATGTCCGATTATGATCTGAAAGATGAGATTCTTATCCTTAATATGACACCAGCAGCATGGTTTAACTTTCTATAGAACCAAAGATATGGGCATCTGAAGTGACACTAACCTTGACTCCTCTGAGGTAAAATATGACCCATCTCTGCTCATTTTCACCAGACTTTTGAGGAGAATTTTATAGGTAAACAAGCGATATTTCACATTAAAAAAATGAATTTTAGAAAGGACATTTCCTCTCCTGCCTGAGGGGGTGGGTTAATACTAACTACATGCCATACGTACCTCCATTCATGGCCACCTCCCCAAGGCAGTTGTGAGGCACTTTAGTAGCACATCGCTTGTGACAATTGAATTTGCAGTCCTTGCACTGCAGCCCTTGGCGGAAGAGACCTTTTAGCAGCTTCTTACAGAACTGGCACACCGTGGGTCGGGTGTAGGAGTGGATAACAAACGTGTGAGGCACTTTGACCTTGGAGAGCAAGATCTTATCCAACTGGATGGGGCGGCCGGCGTACGGTTGGGAACTAGACCTCTTCTCCCGTACAAACGACTCCGATGGAGTCTTTTGCTGTGGAGAGAAAGGATGTCATTTATAGATCTGAGAGATGGTAAAAATGTACAAACTCCATCCAATACTGTCCAAATATCAACATACAGAGAGGTGCTGAGTACAACAGCAGAGAGGGGAAAGCATAGGGCACACGTATTACATCATCACTAACTTTGTGTAAACCTATAGAAAGTGAATAGCTGTAATATATCATATATATATATATATATACGGTATATAAATATTTACTCTAACTCAACACCCCCATCTTTATTACATTTACATTCTGCTAAATCCATCTTAGTAGAACAAGACGGACTGGACTTGGATTCACAGAAGTCTATGGAGATGGGAGGAAGAGAAGTGACCAAGAATAGAGACACAGATACAGACAAAGGCTACTTGAACTAAATAGTCATTTGCTATCTCACCCCAAGTGCTTTATTCACATCAATACAGCTCAGTATTGCTCTATAAAGTTCTATTAGACCCCGCTGAGGCTTTCCAGTTTATCCAAATGATAAGGGATAAGAAGTTTATTGTTTAGGGTCCAACTACTGGGGTCTCATTCTCACTAATTGATAGAGCATGTACTCGGAAGCTTGATTTAATAGTATGGGAGTGTCGCAAATTGTAGAGCACAGGTCAACGAATACTGAATGGAGTAGCCGGGTGCAAGTTGGATCAGCCGCTCCATCTATTAGTGAGAAATGGATCCCCATTATCTGGATTACTGGGGATCCCGTACTCGTGATTAGTGAGGGTCCCAATAGTAGGACCCTCATCGGCCTGTTATCCCCTATCCTGTAGATAGGCCATAACTTAAAACCTTGGATCTGCAACATGGCTCATGAAGACGACTCTCCTCTATTCCCTATATATATGGTATATAGGAGACATCATGGCAGCAGGTCTACATCCACCGGGACTAGTAGAGCCGAGGATTATAGATGGAGCCTGCACAGGAGAAAATTACTAGAAATGCTGAATATAAAGTCAGATAGTAGCTCATTAATAGGACTCCTTAGTTTCACATACTATATTACTGATTTATACAAACTTAAAAAGTAAGCTACACCTTAATTTTTGTTACCATTTGTTTTTATGTATGGTGAATAAAACATACCTTGAGAATGCTGTAGCTACACTGATGCATTAACATATCTTGTTTAATCCCTTGTATAATTGTTTTGCTCAAAAAACAATTATAAAATTCAGGACCTTGGGAAAGTTGGGTGCTGGCTAGCTGCCGTACATAAAAGATCTGCCTAAACTGTCCAGACAGGACTAATCAACCTGGGCGGGATGACTCGTACATAGCAGCTGGGGGATGGTGCAATGATTGATTACTTCTGCCTGTCAGGGACAACACAGTGAATACAGTGTTCTTGGTTTATGCTGGGCAGGACAAGGCTGGAGCAGAGCATAATTAGGGTAAGAGGAGAATTGCCGGGGCAGCCACAGGAATGACAGGGCCTCATTATCATAATTTTATAATTGTTTTATCAGCAAAACCACTCGGATCAGAGATTAAACTGCATCAGTGTAGCTACAGCATTCTCAAGGTATGTTTGGCTCATAATGTGTAGAAGCAATATGTATAGATTGGGTGATGGTATAGATTTCCTTTAAAAACATAGTAAAACTTATCCAACATACATAGAAGTTAGAGTCACAATAGAAGTCCTGAGCTCCACTTACTGCTAATTTCACCACTATAGAAGGGCATCTGACAAAAAAGTGGGGGTGAAGTATAGACCCTGCTGTTCTGGCCACAGTCTGGGACGGAAAGCGCTCAGCCATTAATGCTAGATTAATAGGGGGGCAAGTGCATGTGTTTGAGCTGAAGAGCCCCATTCTAGTGATAATAGGGGATCCAAGTGATAGTCCTCACCTACCCTGTGCACAGGTGATGAACGCTGCTCTAACATATCTGAGGGAAGATTTTAGAGATGTGAAAAGACAATGCAATACACAGGCACAGGGAAAAGAATGTATCTGTAATTCGCCCATCAGATAACAGCAGTGACATCCACTACAGAGCCTGAGCGACAGCCGGATACAGCTAGTAGCGCTCAGAACAAATGGCTGATAGTCCAAGACAGAAGCAAGCGGAGATAGTGATCAGGTAAATACACACAGGATCTACAATACTCTGGATAACCAAAATGATGCTGGTGGTTATTGGGAACACATTGTACGTGTTATTGCATATAATGCATATGAAATACTATCTGCAGGCGGCATGTTATAGAGCAGGAGGAGCTGAGCAAACTGTACAAAGTGTCCTATGTGCAAGCAGCATGTTATAGAGCAGGAGGACCTGAGCAGATTGTACAAAGTGTCCTATCTGCAGGCAGCATGTTATAGAGCAGGAGGAGCTGAGCAGATTGTACATAGTGTCCTATCTGCAGGCAGCATGTTAAGAGCAGGATGAGCTGAGCAGATTGTACATAGTGCCCTACCTGCAGGCGGCATGTTATAGAGCAGGATGAGCTAAGCAGATCGTACATAGTGTCCTATCTGCAGGCAGCATGTTAAGAGCAGGATGAGCTAAGCAGATTGTACATAGTCCCTACCCAGCGCTCCCTGTTCAATGTCTTCCCACGACCCTTTTCTTATCTCATTATTCATCTCCTCATCTCGTACCATAGGTGTTCCTATCTTCAGGCATCATGTTAGAGCAAGGATGGACTAAAGCAGATTGTACATAGTGTCCTATCTGCAGGCAGCATGTTACAGAGCAGGATGAGCTGAGTAGATTGTACATAGTGTCCTATCTGCAGGCAGCATGTTATAGAGCAGGAGGAGCTAAGCAGATCGTACATAGTGTCCTATCTGCAGGCAGCATGTTATAGAGCAGGGGTGTCAAATCTGTGAATAAAGCAGCTCTCACATGGGTGCAGCGGTCACTCACAGCATGACAATACCTCACTTATCAGGTAATGTGCCAAAACCCTGAATTAGGAAACTTTATGGGGCAGTGTAGAATAACATCACATACTGAGGACGCTGCATTCATATAGTATTAGTTAATGCCTCCTCTTACATATCATAATCACTGTAATGTACTCATCCCCAATAATCTGCATAAAATCAAGTCAAACAGTCCCACTGCTGGCTTTGCCGGGAGAACAGAGGCCCCAGAAGCTTTCAGCCTTGTAAGCCTGATCCGTGGGCTATTTCCAAGGGATTTTTGTTCCAGACTGAGCTCTGGCTGGAATTGCTCCAGGAAATGATTGCTAAAACCAGATTACATGATGGAAACTGCAGCTGATGGGGAGCTCGGTGAGAGGTGCCATAACCCGTTCACCACCAGAAGGAAACTAGGAGTATTAAATTAACCGGCCGACAGGATCTGTCAACACCGGAGTTGAAAAGGTCAAGACTTTAGATTGTAAGCTCCGGTGGACGAGGGGGTCACTGTATAAGCTGCGACTATGTAAATAATGGTTTGTAGGCAGGTTGTGTGCAGTGAAGGGTTAAGTACGAGAGGACAGGACTGGTGCGGATGCATCGATCTGCTCATTGAACGGACAGAGCGCAGGGACCAGGATGAGGAAACGCGGAGAGGATGTCGTCTGGAGATGCGTGAGGTGAAGTCGTGAAGTGTGGAGGGAAGCCAGAAGCAGGAACTAGGCCCGAGCCAAACCAAACAGCAATGTCTGCTAGAACAAGCCTAACCTCCCCTTCTTTACACACACGCTCCTCCTGGAAGAATACCAGGGTTTCTTCTCAAGCGCAAACCTCTGCCCCGACCGTTGTCTCAGCAAACACCAACCACACTAAGCGGATGTGTGCGTCTGCCGCCAACGAGATGCCAACCCGCTTTTTGTCAACTTCTGCCAGTGACTTTTTGCTTGTGGGCAGGTGCACCTAGGCAAATGCTGCACATTACAATCGCTCGGGTGGATATTAACTTTTATAGAGACAAGAGGAGTATTGTGGATAGTGGAAAACACTATGCAAAGTGAGAACGTACGGCGCATGCCAATCAAATATACAAATAGTTCACAGACAAAGTGTAAAAAAAAATGTCAAATTTTCGCAGAGAATTACAGGTTTACCTTATGTACAGAGGATTTCCATATGTAAAGCAAGTTAAAAACTAAGCATGCACATAAAAAACTTTGTTCAAATTGAGACAAAACACATACTGACCTTCTGCGGGTGGCCTGACATCTCCAGTAGCAGCTCTATTCTCCAGTACTTCTGGTATCATTGGTAGGTAGGTACAATAATTCGGCATGTGAGCACTAAGCTACTCCCTAGCCTCAGGTGGCATACGTGACCACTCCGACCCGGGACAGGTTTAGCAGAGTCACACGCAGAATGAATGCATCATCAGCGACAATGAGAGAGAGAGCTGCGCCTGGAGCTACAGGGGACCTCGAGATAGGCAAGTATGGCCGACCACCTAATGTATGTGGGGCATGGATGAGTTCCCTCAGGGGATTGCTTCCCCCTCAGAGCACATGCACACTAGGCCAAGTGTATGGGGATGATTGTGGTGGGCCACATAAGTATGTGACTGACATCTATCATACAAGCTGGAATATCAAAAAAGCTTATAAAGTACTCAAGTTCCCCGTGTCCTTTAGACTCCCTTTATATTCACCAAATCATTTCCGACACAGAATTTACTGTATCCAATATTCTGAACAACTGCACTGCAATCAAGCACTGTATCCTACACAAAAAACAAGTCCTCTTTGCAAACCTATAGTATTAGTCAATGAGAAATCCCATATTAAAAAGCGCACATTATCCAATAAGTACTTCAGTGCAGCCAAAACACAGAACATACTCAGTACACTCAATGGCGGCACTGACCAAACTCTTTGCATTACTCACTGCGCTCCATAGAGTCAGAACTGATCCCATTACATACTGTAACATGGACGCTATTATTGTACAGAAGTAGATCTTCAAAGCCTTTACATAAAACCCTAGATTTAACCTTGCCACAACATGAAAGTATGACGGTATAGGGCAGTGATGGCGGACCTTCTGGAGACAGAGTGCCCAATCTACAACCAAAACCCACTTATATGTCGGAAAAAGTGACAACATGACAATTTCAGCAGTAACTTATTGATCCCTGCTGTATCACAGATAGTAATTGTATTGGTGTCCTGAGTTCACCAATACAAGAGAAAGATGATAGAGAAATTTGGATTGCAGCTTCCTTCCGGGTCCCCTGAAGAGGAAGGATCAGGGGACCCAGAGCAGGTCCAATGACAATCCATCCCTATCCACACCTTCTTGCTCCTCCTGTAGTCCAGGCACGCAAGAATGTCGCTTTAAAATAGCGCTGAGCTTAGAGCGTCCTGGGATGTATTGGATCACTGGAGGAAGCCTTGAGTCCTGTCTTGCAAACTCTGAGTTGGGGTGAAGACCGGGTGCCCACAGAAAGGGCTCCGAGTGCCACCTCTGGCACCCGTGCCATAGGTTCGCCACCACTGGTATAGGGGTTTCCCCTCCTAAAGGTGCTCCAAATAGCAGTGCGGACCATTTTCTGTACATTCCCCACTGCGCTCCATAGAGTCAGTTCTAATGCCATCACATACTGTAACATGGATGCTCTACCTGTACAGAACTCTTCAAACCTCAGATTTAGACTTGCCACAACACTAATGTATTGTCCTCCTAAAGGTGCTCCAAATAGCTAATGTATTGTCCTCCTAAAGGTGCTCCAAATAGCAGCACTGACCATTTTCTGTACATTCCCCACTGCGCTCCAATAGAGTCAGTACATGCTATAACATGGACCCTCTAGCTGTACAGAACTAGCTCTTCCAGCCTCACATACAACCTTGCCACAACATGAATGTATGGTGGTATATGGGTCCCCCCCCATCCTACAAGTGTACTAATCAGCTACAGTACTAGGCCCCTGCTGCGGCACAAGAGGAAAGTGCAAGGAGGTGAAGCTGGGGAGGAGAATGAGATTCAAAGACATCACATACCTCAAAAACTGGGGCTGAGAGGAGACTGATAAAGGAAGCAGATGGCAGCGTAAAGGGACAGAAAAAGAGACTTAATGTTAAAAAGAAGACAAACAAATGAAAGATTTGGTTAGATGACAGAAAGAGGAATGAGAAAGGGTTCTACATGAATGAATGGGAACCCAATTAAACTCCATCCCCACAATATATAGTTTAGGCATAAACTACTATAGCCTCTTATTAGGAAGCATGGTGTGTTTTCTGCAGCACCACGAAAACTCTGCAGCGGGTCCACCTAGTCTGAGGTGCTGCTTAGCTGCTAAACCAGTCCAAAAACCCGGCCTAAGTGCACCGCCCGAGGATCCAGCAACGTAATGCATCTAATTCTATAGCCATATGTAGATGCAAGCCTGGCTCTCAGACTACGGTACTGACAGCGTCACATTATGCAGCTCCTGCCCTCCATCATTGTCATCCATGTACTTGGATTATCAAATCTGCTCTGAATACAGTAGCCTGGCATATACACGAGTCTCCCCTCTCCCCCACGTACCAGGAGGGAGTCTTCTGACGAGTAGGAGATGGGTTCTGCAGACACAGTGCGAATGCTGGACAATCCAGTTAGTGACACATTTGACAACCTTCGCTTTCGGACGCCGCTGCAGTTGTTCGGTATCTTGAATGCGCATCGCTTGTGGTAATTGAGACCACATCCTGCAAGAATATGGAAATGTATTGTTAAACAGATGATAGATACTACTTTAAGCAACTTTTGGCGAGTACTAACCACCAGAATCAAATTTTGGGTTGCAGCAACATCACTGAGATCCTTACGCTGGTACATTTTTACTTACATCAATACATCAACTTCAAAATCGTACTCATCCCTTTTAATACGACATATGAAACCCATTGACAGGTGCCATATTCACAAGATAACTACTTTATTCTTCAGACTATAAGACACACTTTTTAGAAAGAAAAATATCTTGCTAAAAAGTGGCTGTGTCTTATAGTTTGGATATCAGGAGAATCCAGCACTGCCAGATCCTACTGACTGCTGTGCTGAAGATTGGGTAAAGCGCTTTGTAAGCACTTCACCCAATCTTTGTGACAAGCGTTTTCCACTGCTCTTACTCTCCTTGCATGTCCCAACATGACATGTACAGAAGCATCCTTAAATACTTTCATGCTGCCATGACCAGGGGAAGAAGTTGCATAGGTATTAGCTAGGTATTAAGAAGATGTGTGTGTATGTGGATGTGAATGGATGGAGCAGAGCTGCGCGCGAGGACATGGATGGAGCAGAGCTGCGCGCAAGGACATGGATGGAGCAGCCCCTACTTAAGGACACCCGACTTACAGACAACCCATAGTTACAGACAGACCCCTCTGCCCACTGTGACCTCTGGTGAAGCTCTCTGGATGCTATACTATAGTCCCAGACTGCAATGATCAGCTGTAAGATGTCTGTAATGAAGCTTTATTGATAATCCTTGGTCCCATTACAGCAAAAATTTTGAAACTCCAATTGTCACTGAGACAAAAGAAAAAAAATTGTCCAGAACTTCAATTATAAAATATACAGTTTCGACTTACATACAAATTCAACTTAAGAACAAACCTCCAGACCCTATCTTGTATGTAACCCGGGGACTGCCTGTACTAATACTTTATAAATGAAAAAAACACTAAATGTCTAAATGTTTGCCCCACTTATATTGCACCCATATTGTAGAGCCCCTACTTATATTGCACCCCAATTGTAGAGCCCCCACTTATATTGCACCCATATTGTAGAGCCCCTACTTATATTGCATACCTATTGTAGAGCCCCCACTTATATTGCTCGCCTATTGTAGAGCCCCCATTCAAAATGCCCCCTTAATGTGGAGCCCCCATTATAATGCCCCTCTATTGTGGAGCCCCCACTTATAATGAACCCTTTCAAGTGGGGGTGTCCTATATATTACAGTAAAATTATAATTAAATTAGTGTCCAGAAGGGACTTTAAGGATATACAGAGTGTAAGAAAAATGGTTGGGACGGTGGAATATCTTGCAAAATACAGAATGAAGATCTAAAGCTATAAGTGTCAAATATTTTTTTTTAAAAATCTATCCAATGACAACAAACTCGGCCCCCTTGAAGCTTCAAGTCATTTTCATTGACAGATGTAATTTTCATTTGGCCCTGTAATTGCCAACAATCAAAATGGGGATATCACGAGAAATACACATCAGATCTAAAAACAAAAAATATGTTATAATAATTCTTCATTTATACAGCGCACACAAAATATGCAGTGCTTAGAGTTTGCCAAATCAGTCCCTGTCCACATGGGACTCACAATCTAATCAACTTAAAAGTCTGTTTTGGAGTGTGGGAGGAAACCGGAGGAACCAGAGGAAACCCATGCAAACATGGAGAGAACATACAAACTCATTTGCAGATGTTGACCTGGATGGGACTTGAACCCAGGACCACAGCGCTGCAAGGCTGTAATGCTAACCACGTAACCACCATGCTGCCCTATGTTAAAAATATTTCTTAAAGATCTATCCAGTAACACTAAAGTTGACCCTGTACTCTCAACCCCACCCCAAAGGAGGGGTGGGCGTAATTTTTCATGTCGAAACTACATTCAGCACAACCGAGGAACAACGAAGCAGAGGTCATTATTTTGTGTTCTCCTCAGGGGCTGGTGTGATGTGAGGCTCCGCCTCTCACACATTTGGGAGCTTGATTAACTTAAAGGGATATTCCCATTTAAGCAAATAAATGTTATTATTATTATTATACAATTTTCCAATATACTTTCTATATACATTTTTCACAATTGTCTAGATGGTCTAGAGTCTAGACCATCTAGACAATTGTGAAAACCTGTGTGACCATGGTCTAGACTCTAGACCATGGTCACACAGGTGCACGTCTCATTATAACCCGCAGCTCTGATCACTCTCTATAATTGTAAGGAACTGTGCACCTGTGTGACCATGGTCAGATTTCTGTCCAATGGAAGTCAACATAGAAACTTTTCTATAGAATGACAGCAAGCAGAGATCTAGAAAAACATAAGGAATTGAAAGTATATTGGAAAATTGTATGATTTTTCATTATACAAACAATAATATTAATTTACCAAAATGAAAAAAAATCTCTTCTCCTTTTAGGATGGGGATTTTTCTCATTGCCCACAAAGTTTTCAAATATTGAATACTCTACATTAAATGCTGGAAATTACTAACATTGGATAGCTTTTAAAAATAAATTGCATACATCTATTTTTAGATTTTGGATCTGTTGTGAATTTATAGAAATATCCCTTTTTTCAACATTTTTGCACACATTTCAATTTTTGGCGATTACAGCGCTATCTGTAACCAAAATGGAAGAATACGTAGGTCAAAGGGTGGGGTAATTTGCAGATTTTGGTATCATTGGATAGAATTTTGACATATTTGACACACATATTTTCAGATTTTCAATCCAATGTGTATTTCATGAGATATTCCACCGTCCTGACCTTTTTGTTACACCCTTTATATAAAATATTGCCTCACGCAGGCCTGTGGTTCCTAAGGCCAAACTTATGACTCTAACTCCGACACCTCATTTTTCCAACTACACCAAAATGGTCCAGTTTATGACTCCACGACTCCACAGTCCTGTTTTCCTGGTCACTCTAGCAGTTCTAACATGAGAGTGGGCATTCCATCCCAGTGCCTTATTCCTCTGATTTGTAGTGGAGGAGCTTCACTACTGAGCATGTACATAAAGTGCAGCACACATTCATCTCAATGAAAAGCCAAGTAGAGAATGCACAATCCTTGGCTGGTCCTAATGCAGCCTGTTAAGCCTTAAGTTGGATCCCAAACCCTGCTGACAGTCAGAGTCCAATGAATGCTTTCATAACTGATGGAAGCATTCATTGGTGGAGAAGGAAGGAGGGGTAGACGTGAGGACAGCTGAGAAGACATCACTGCTCCCGGGTCCTCTCCTGTCACTCTGCTCTGTGTCCTGACTCCTGATGCTAGTAGAATGCGCTGGCGTCAGGACCCAGAGCAGAAAGGTGAGGTAAGTACTTGGCAGCTGTCTGGGTCCTGATGCTGGCGCATAAAACCAGCAAGGGACACAAATTTTTACCATTGTTTGCTCTGGGGTCTCCAGTATTATTATCTGCTCTTAATGTAGTATTTGGTAGCTGGGGTGGTATTTATTACTGTACTGTGGGGTGGCATTTGGTAGTTTGCACACCGAGGTTGCTGGTTACTTGTGCGCCCCCTTAAAGTTGAGCAGTATGACAATGCAGCCCTTGGACCAATAAATGTTCACCCCTGGCCTAAATGCTTAGATGGGGAACAGAATATACATTTATAAGAAAATTCCATTATTTTTATAATTTAATAAATATTTGTGGGGTTGGAGTCAGAGATTTATTTTAGTGCTTCCTTCTCTGCTTACTATGGCTGTTTTTCACTATGAAATCTTTGCTAAATTCTTGATAGCTAGACAGAAAGAAACTCACTTTCATTCTTGGTAGTATGTGCTTTGTATCCAAGTATCCCATTTATTTATGTAATTTTTGTAGTTGTTGTTTTGTAAAGAGATGGCTTTTTCGTATAGGCATGTGGTGTTCACCTGAGTGATGACCTCATTGATGTGAGGTCTTTGCGTATCCATCCATTGTTTAGTTATTGCTAGTTTAGTGGACATTAAGATATGTGTTACAATGGTGCGAGCCTTAAAGGGGACTTCTTTCAGATTTATTAGTAAAAGTGCTGCGGCTGGTGAAAATGGGATATTTGTAATGCCCAGATTTTTTATCAGATTGTATGCTTCTATCCATAAGGTTCTAATTCTAGGGCATGACCATAAGATGTGTACTAATGAGCCTTTTTGTCCGCACAATCTCCAACAACCCGGGGATGAGGAGTTAAAGATTTTGTGTAGACGTGCAGGCGTGAAGTACCAGCGCATGTGTGTCTTGACTATTGCCTCTAAGTGGGAAACACTACGGAAAGTGGAGTGTGTTAAGGAGAGTGCGTCCTTCCATTGAATATTATTAAAGGTTTGCCCTAATTCTTTTTCCCAGGCGTTCATATAAGGTAATTTGGACATTGTCCCTTTGTTGTTTATTAGTGAGTAGAAGAATGAAATCCCTTTTTTGTGGGCTGGGTTATCTCGTAGAAAGTTGATAATGTATATCATTGCCTCTAGGCCTAGTTTCAAGTTTTGTGTTAATTAGGACCGATATCACGTAATCCGTCCTTGTTCTATGTTCTTACTTTTACCTAATACACTTCTGTAATTTTAGGTTGATTGTTCCTTTTTTTCTCTCATAATCTCATTTTATATTGTTATCTTAATTGATATATATCTGTATGCCATTACAATACAAATATAACGCCATAATACTGAAAAGCTATACAAATGTACAGAATTGTATAAGCAAAAAATATGTTGTCCGGGAATACTTGTATTACAACTTGCTCTCTGTCCATTTGTACTGATTTATATTAGTACTGCCCATTGGGCATGTAATGTATGTCATATTCCTTTGTTGGAAAACAATAAAAATTGTTTTATAAAAAAAGAAAGAAACTCACTGAGTTGTCAGATTACATAGAAGTTTTAAGAAGAGGGGAGGGGGAGAAGTAAGGCAGAACAGCTAGGCCTCAGCCCAGAGTAGCTAGGCCTCAGCGCAGAACAGCTAGGCCTCAGCCCAGAGTAGCTAGGCCTCAGCCCAGAGCAGCTAGGCCTATGCCCAGAGCAGCTAGGTCTCAGCTCAGAGCAGCTAGGTCTCAGCCAGAACAGCTAGGTCTCAGCTCAGAGCAGCTAGGTCTCAGCTCAGAGCAGCTAGGCCTCAGCCAGAGCAGATATGCCTCTGCCCAGAGCAGCTAGACCTCAGCCAAGAACAGCTACGACTGCTCAAATAATAAACACTTACTAACTTGAATCCGGATTGGCCCCTTTAATACTGCATACCCCAAATATAAATAACCACACAGAAACCATTGCTTAACCATTCTCAATTGTGGGTTGACTCGGGGTCGGCCACAGCTTTATTGAAACCATTGATAATTTAACCATTTCTTTGTTTGAATATATACACACTTTTAACCATTCCACTTTACATAACACCAGATAACACCCTGTATGCCTGCCATATGTAAGGGCATGTAGGGCAGTTTTACCCCTAAAAAACCGCCCGCTGTGACAAAAAATACACAAAAAAAATATAAAAAGGGAGGGAGGGAAAACCGATGAAAAAGAGGGTGAGTCTCTGTTATTCACAGTATTTAAGCATGTGCCCACCTCTTGCAACGCCCAGAACAGCTAGGCCTCAGCCCAGAGCAGCTAGGCCTCAGCCAGAGCAGCTAGGCCTCAGCCAGAGCAGATAGGCCTCAGCCCAGAGCAGCTAGACCTCAGCCCAGAACAGCTAGGCCTCAGCTCAGATAAAGGCTATAGAATCAAAGGAGGATTGTAACTGAATACTGACACTCACACAATTGCTAGAAACAGTACCACTCTCCAGATTAGATGAACAAAACATCAGGCATGTTACATTTGATTTCTGTCCGAGGCTTGTATGTATTGTATGTACATGTATGTATATGTAGCTGTTGAAAGGGACACTGTGCCAACAGTCATTGAAGATATACGGGCAGAGATGTAATGGCATAGTATGTGCCAGCCCACCAACCATCATGTATTGTCAATGTTACTGGTCTCCTCATACTGGTAAAAAACATAAGGCTTCTGGATCCAGGTGTGACCACATCCTTGGCACCTCTTCATGTTACCCTCCTAATGGGAGCTTGATGTCAGGTCAGGAGGGGAGCAGAGGGAGCCATGATACAAACAACTTCTAATATCCCTACCTACTTATCGACCACCCCAGATGATGACATTTGCTACATCGACTTATGTGAGGGAAAAGGATAAGGGAATCCAAGGTCAAAGTCAGCAAACTTAATTGAACCAAGAGACTACATAAGAGAAAAGACAAGCATATTTCAGAAAATACTACCAAAGGAATGTTGCAACTAGATGACAACAGAATACAAAATCATAAGGCTTGGGTTGGTCAGAAAACAAAGCAGAATTTGTGTAACTAGAATGCAGATGAGATAGAAGTAACACATATGTAGGTAACCAAATAACTGGCAGGGAAATACAGTCCCAAGGAAGCTTTATATCTGGCTAATGACTTGACTAAAAGGCATCTGAGCAAAACCCTCCCTACCTCTAAGCCCCACACTGCCCCAGAAGACACAACACTCGATAAGGATACTATAATTTGTGCTCTTATCATTGATTTTAGGGCTTTATAGACAAAGTTTGGTTACCAGGTGCAAATCACAGCACTAACAGTGTGGCACTGTTTCTGGAAGAAGACCACTATGTTTTTCTGATCCTGAAAACTAATATCACTGAGGTAAGTATTGGGTGTGCAGAGACTTTTTGACTATGACAACTATTGTTATTTTTTTGTCTGTGTCATTCTCACCCATAGGCTAATTCTGATTTTCATACATTCTGTGAATAATCTAAAAAAAATTAAATAAAAGCTCTTTGCACTGTGAAGGATTTACAATTGGTGTAGCAGGGACTGGCAGTGAGATTTGTAATGTATATGCAGAATGGTGCTATTCATTCAGCCTCAGTAGTCACAAAGATCTATGTAGCTTTATACTGTAGTATATGACATAATAGCAACTATAATAATAATTCCTTTATTTATATAGCACACACAGATTATGCAGCGCTGCACAGAGTTTCCCAAATCAGTCCCTGTCTCCAATGGGGATCACAATCTAATCAACCTACCAGTATGTTTTGGAGTGTGGGAGGAAACTGGAGGACCCGGAGGAAACCCACGCAAACACGGAGAGAACATACAAACTCTTTGCAGATGTAGACCTGGATGGGACTTGAACCAAGAACTGCAAGAATGTAGTGCTAACCACTGAACCACCAGGCTGCTCTCTACTACTACTGCTCATAGACATTACATTATTATAGCATTGGATGACATTAACAGGAAAATTGGACTGAAACTATTATAGGGATCATGTCAACTTTTGTTTGGTATGATAACAAAATGTACTAGTGCAGAAACTGACCAGATTGTACATTACGGGGCGCACATTTATTAAAGTGTTTGCGCCAGTTTTCTGTCTGACTTTGCACTGAAAAGAACGTGCAAACTGTGTGTACATGTATTTATAAAGTGTCTGCGCCAGTTTTGTTTTATGGCTGCACATAAATGGGTGTTCCAGTTCAGATTTGAACCATGGCCACATTTATTATTGTGACTTGACAAAAATGAGTACATAAAAAAAAAATGATGCACCCAGTTTAAGCACCAACAGCATGTGCAGGGTGCACCATTGAAGACCGTGCACCAAAATTCAATAATCTGGTGCACTCTGCACATTGGTCAGGCAAACTCAATGCAGTGCAGTCTGCATCAGTATTGATAAATCTGGGCTACTCAGCTCCTCCTGCTTTATAACATCCAGTCTACAGAATAGGGGCAGCACGGTGGCTTAGTGGTTAGCATCACAGCCTTGCAGTGCTGGGGACCTGGGGTCAAGTCTGCAACATCTGCAAAGAGTTTCTATGTTCTCTATGTGTTTGCGTGCGTTTCCTCCGGGTCCTCCGGTTTCTTCCCACACTCCAAAACATACTAGTAAGTTGATTACATTGTGAGCCCCATTGGGGACAGGGACTGATTTGGCAAGCTCTGTTCAGCGCTGCATAATCTGTGTGCACTATATAAATAAAGGAATTATTATATTATTATTATTAAAGGACACCGGGTACTATGCATCGTTTTCTTTGCTTCCACATTTCTACATTGATTTCTAGGATTTCGGCATCATCCCTATGACAGGCTTTACTAGTATATTCATTATATATACTCTATAGAATCATAAATTTAATTGAACTCCTTGGTCTACATTACTTACTTTAAGTGAAATTTTTTTTTTCAAAAGCAATGTTTTATTTCTATTTTTTTGTTTTTTTTGAATGTTATGTCATTTTACTTTGGTTTTACCCTTATTAATTAACCTCTAATATTCTGGACTGTGCCTCGCAAAAGATATCTTTTTTCTTTTTCAACCATTTTTGTTTACAGTTCTGATAAAGGAACTTGGATATATATAGGGATGAGACATGGAGCCACCTGACAACCTGTAATCTGTTTAGTGATGGAATCATAGCAGGTAGATATTGTAAGGATGCTGCTCCTATTGTTTGAACACCTGTCTTCCTAGGAGACATTGCAGAGCATGAGCGCCCTTGTTGGCAGTGAAAGGGTTGATGGGCAGCCTGGAAGCCGTGGAATGTAAAGAGGTAAGACTCTGCTTGTATTGGGGTAACATTTGATGTCGCCTCCCTCCACAGGCTTTCCTAAAATGTCACGACTTTCAATGCAGTTGCAGGTGTTATCCAGCCCTCCATTCCCAGGCCGTCTTCCTGCAGGAGGTCACAATTGGAGAATACAAGTTCCTGAAGCAATGAATGAAGGGGAACTCATTTTTGTGACTCTATTACGTCTTAATCTTTTATTTTAACACATATGATCCACGGAGCAGAACTAAAACCCTGAGGGTGTTCACAAAGCCACAAAACAAATACATAACGTAAGACATGATTTACATAGATCTACACCCATCTATGACCCCAGAGCGTCTTCCCGATGAAGTGTCGGACAATAACTTCCTGATTTGACAATCCTAGGAACCCACTCATGTTTTGTATTTGTCATTACTGATATTACATAGAATTGACCGTCTAAATTTGATTCCATAGGAGACAGTGGGGTAACTAGAAGAGGGAGGACCCCATATTGAACTTGTAAATGGCGCCCCACCTGTTGCTTAAAAATATACATACAGGGGGTCATTTACTAATGGCCCGATTCGCGTTTACCCGACTTGTTACCCGAATATTTCCGATTTGCGCCGATTTTCCCTGTATTGCTCCGGGTTTTTGGCGCATGCGATCGGATTGTGGCGCATCGGCACCGGCATGCACGCAATGGAAAACGATAACCCGACGGATTCAGAAAAACCGCAACCAGGTATAGGATGGTGCATTCCGGCGGACCTCGGGGAACTTCAGCGCGCAGCACTGAGGAACTGCCTTAGTGAATCGCCGTCCGGACCCGAATCCACAGAACGCACAGAACGCGCCGCTGGATCGCGAATGGGCCGGGTAAGTAAATCTGCCCCACAGTGTATACAATATACATCTAGGGCATATACACATCACAAATACACACATACAGCATATGGACATGAAATGATCTTCAATTATAAAATATGCAGTTTTAACTTACATACAAATTCAACCACCTATGGAACCTATCTTGTATGTAACCCGGGGACTGCCTGTACATGAATAATAAGGTCCTTTTAATTTGTGAAGTTTCCAAGAAGTCTTGATCTGCCCGTACACTTGACAGTGCCGCCTTGGTCTGTTGCCCACCCTGACCTTTGTCTACCACTTATGACCGAAGTCCACCAAACTTGACCGACCCACCTGGAGACCACCAACATGCCTACCACCCATAGAAAGAAGAATATTTGTATCCTCTAAATATGATCCAGTTTACTCCTGGTGAGCCCAGCTGTATGCTCCGCTATCCTACAATCCTAAACCACTTCTATCAGCGAATTCCCTGTATTCCATCTTTGTCTGGAATTCTGAGTTATCTAGGAGATTCCCATTCCCTGGCAAGAGGTTAAATCATTAGTTTCCCTCCACTCCTCATCTAATAATTGTAGACACTATCTTATCATCTCATCGTGGTCTCCACATCACATTGGAAAAAAAACACCTAAACTAATTCATTTTCTGGAATTTTTTAATGTGTAGATCCAGGGCTTAGGTAAATTTATCTCCTCTGGGGTCTCTTTTAAAGTGTTCATCTACTTAAGGTTCTCACTAATTCTTTACTGATTTGAGGACGTGAGGACGGATCTGTTTGCAAAGTCTATCATGACAGATGCCATGTTACAAATGGCTGCCTGATGAAAGCAAGAGCGTGCTAATAGGTCAGCTTCTCCACGGACATCACCCACCTGCTTGGTCGCCTTATAAATTACTAACACATTGCCTTTTGCTTTGCAGACCCCTGGGTGAACTCAAGGTCATTAGCAGGGCTGGTGGGGTAACGTGGGAGGCCTGAGACCTGTGATAGATAACTGGGCAAGAGTCATTGTCATGGCTTCTGCCCGTCCTGGACGTCTCCCTGCATTGGATTATGTTCATCTTAGGCTGGAAACAGGTTCCACATTTTTGAGGAACATTTTTAAAGTTTGCACTGAACAGTTATAAGACTGGTTGTATTTGCTAACCACTTGGATGTTTTATCCTTTTTCGGGCACATGTATCAAAAGCTTGCCCTTTTGGCTTGAGTCTCCTTTCTAAGTTCACCATTGTCTAGTTTTCTCCATTGTTTCATGAGTTATTACCTGAATCCAGATGTGAAAGTTGCCAAAACAATTTGGTGCTTTACGGCACTCGCTGACCATTGGGTAGAAATTAGCTGAGAACTGATTGTGACTTTTGGAGACTTTTTGCAACTTTTGTTCACTAAAAAACAAATTCCACAATGATCCATAGTGGAAAAACCTCTAAGAAACATCTCGTGGTCCTCCACTTGTACTAGGTAAACAGATACATCTTCAAGAAGTAAACTAGATACATTTTCATAATCCTTCATGCATCTGGCCAGCAGAAAAGCCAAGAAAAGTCCCACAAAACGGACTGACAAAGCCAGACTTACGATACATGTGCCCCTTTGTGTTTTATCAACTTTTTGGATTTTTAATGACTGGTAAAATCTGTGTTACCACAAAACAATCCAAAGAGGCATCAAAAAGCAGGTGTAATAAATTGCTCAGAATGGAAACAAAAGGGTCTCCTGAGTACAAAATAGAGGATAGAATCCAAAGTTTACACCATCAAATTGAAAGCAAGATATGGTCCATGCAACCAGTGAAAAAGTAAAAAGAGAGTCACCTCCCTATATGTTTTAGACAATAATGTCATACTCATGGTTCAGAGAACTGTGGGGCACATTTACTTACCTAGTCCCTCGGAGTTCCCGAAAGTGCATTGTCCGTCCGGAATGCACTGTGCCATGATTCACTTAGATGGTGCGCCCGATCTCCTGCATGTGTCGCTTCCCCGCTCAGGTCCGCCGGAGTTCACATCTTCCTCCCGGTGCATGTAAGTGCTTGGCTTGCGGCACAACTTTGAAGTTAAATTCCATGGTTTGCCCGAATACGTTGGATTGTCCAACGGCCCGATCCCCAATTTCTGTTGCATGAAAGCCGGCGTGACAAAAGTGCGGTCCTTGGGCCCTTAGTAAATGAGCCCCTGTATCCTTACTCATGGTTCCCTGTACCCTAAGGACATTAGTGTCCGAAACACATGGGCTGTCTTTTTAATTTTCTACTTCTCGCATGAATTTGATTTTATTATGATGAAATAAACTTTTCCCATGGCCATGGTCAATTGCAATAACAGTCGGGACCTCTCCAAGGCCGGTCATTCAGCATAATTTATTATGGTCAGCCAGAGATGTATTTACAATATACTGCAATGCGATTTTGAAGCAGTTAACAATTTTAATAAAAAGTGATCAAAAGATGGATTAAAAAACTCTTTATTGCATTTAGTTTTTTTGCGTTCTTTCCCTGCCTCACCTTAATAATTGACCTAAGTGTCCTTAACTGCCTCATTGCAGTTATTCCCCACCTTGCTCTACCCATCGCATGAAACAATGAGATTGTTACTATATTATAATATAATAATGTTTAAAGGGTGTGTTCTTTCTTCCAAAAGCAGAGGAGGCCACCTTGTAGTGTAAGGGCTAGCCTTAGGTTGAATGGTGTACAGTGTAGAGACTTCTTTTGGTAACCCCACGGCCATAAAACAGGATTTATATATGGGTCCTGATATTAATATGACTTTTACAGTTGCTGTCGTTTTTTTTAATGTTTTAATGGGCTTGTTTTTTGTGGGACAAGTTGTAGTTTTCCATTACACCCATTTTAAACACATAATTTATTGATCAGGTTTTTATTATTTATAGATATCTATATCTATAAAAATATGATGGTTCATCCTATTTTTTTTAATCATCTTTTTGTCTTATATAGTCCAAACATTTCTCTTTTTACTTTGATAGCTTGTATTATTCTGGCACATACTCTTTCCTCTGAACCCTGATGGTCTCTGTCTTCCCTGTTCCCAAAATGACATGTAAACTGTCATGTGACCACTGTAGCCAATCACTGGCTATAGTCACAATTCATTGGCTGCAACAGTCACATGTTGTGTCATCACATAATCAGGAGCAAAGGGAACAAGGACAAGGGACAAGGGACAGGTACATATTACTCCTTTCTAAGGGTTGGACAACCTTTAAGCAGGGCCCTCACTCCTATTGTCCCATTCACTAGGCCATGTTCTCGGGCTGGGAGGAGGAAGTGGGAGTGGTGAGCGCTCATCACCCCTCCTCCCTCCATAGGCAGAAGAGCGGCTGTGCTGCATGTTGGGCTGTGCTATACTTTTTGGACCGTCCTCCCAACACAGTCATCGTGTTCTCACCTTGTAGTGGCCGGGAGCCATTGAAATCAATGGAGGCTGTGAAATCATGCAACCAGATGATGGCCCCCATTGTGGCCATGTGAATGAGACCTATGACTGTTTGTACTCTGTAATGTAATATATTTGTATATGTCCCCGATGATTTGTAAAGCGCTACGGAATATGATGGTGCTATATAAAGATTATTATTAATCAGATTGCATAACGATATGATGCATTTGTCTAACAAAATTTTAAATAAGTGAATAAAATGGCTATAAATGACTAACATAAAAAATGTCTGTTTCTGGATGATACTAGAAATATAGGTAAGAAGATTTGAAGACTTAGGAAAATAAACAGATGGCTGCCAGAGAAAACAGAAGGACAGATTGGTATCCGGGCACTTGCTGTCAGTTGGATTGGCGATTGTTTTTGGGTGTGCAGACTTTGAGGACGAGGACACAGGTACGCGGTGCCAGATCCAGCACACATAGCCACACGTAGCCAGCTGTGCGCTGCTTTTCTGTCCTACTGCTCCCACTCCGCAGAATTCACACAGTCTGTTCCTCAGCAGATGTTCAGTACTGGATGAAAAGAAGGCCGCTTGGGATTTATATCACTCTGCAGGTAGGGGAATAGCAGCAGCTGCAGGATATCACGAATAATAATAATAGAATGATAACAATACTAATATCTGTCATGGGCGAGATCGAATGTTTGGCTTCGTTTCATGTTATTTAGCTTAGAGAAATAATTTGGTATTTTTCTTATAAACTTAAAAAAAAAAAAAAAAAATTATATACATATATATGGAAAGTATTGAGACCCCTTTATATTTGTTTCATTGCAGCCAATTGGTCAGGTCAAAAAACTTCTTTTTGTTGTTTGCCCATTATTGTACACTCTGTCCCCATTTCCACAGAAAAAAACTAAAATGTAGATATTTTTGCTAACTTTTTAAACAGGAAAAACTGAAATATCACATGGCGATGAGTATTCAGCCCCTTTGCTCAGTATTGAGTATTAGCAGCTTTGGAGCTAGTAAGGCCAGGAGTCTTTTTGGGAAGATGCAACAAGTTTTTCACACCTGGATTTGGGGAACCTCTGCCGTTCTTTCTTGCCGATCCTCTCCAGTTCCCTCTGGTTGGATGGTGAAGGTTGGTTTTTTAAATATGTTTTATTTTATTGAGATAATTTTAGACAATGATAGGAAACAGTGGTGTAACTTGAAGCTAATGGGCCCCAGTGCAAAGTCTGTCCCAGGCCCCCGACTACAATGTATGGTTTATAGTACTAGTTTTTTCCTATGGGAATGTGACACCTTATGGGCCCTTACAAATCTATGCTATATAAAACCTCAAAAGCTATGGTGCTGCCCTCTTTTCTTCTGAGCAGGGGCCCTATTTAAAAGGTTCGGCCCCGGTCATCCATGTAGACTTCCATGTAGGGTTCCTTGGGCCCACCAAAGGATATTATTGGGAGCACTCTCTGCATCAACCTCTAGGAAATAGACCCCTCCAAATTGGGTTGTCTTCTACTGGACCTTTAGAGTTCCATATTGGGTCACAGCCCGGGCCCACCGGAGGAAGTTCTGCTTCACTGGTAGGTCAGTCCGACACTGGTTACATATAGATGCTTTATGTATCTATTTCCCAACATTATACATACATCAGAATGGATCTTTGAAAATCAATTGTAGTGGAAGTGCTGAGAGTTGCTGGGCTCGGAGAATGTTGTTTGATGACATGAAGCATAAAGTTTACCCTTTTCTGCAATAAATTGGCTGCTAAGTGGCACTGTTCTATTGGTGTCTCTCAGTGATATTTAATTTTATCTTGGCAGAGCAAGCTACTGAGATGAGCGGAATGATTAATTCATTTTGTAATTAGTTGAAATTTTGGGTGTTTTTGAGGGTTTAGAGAATTTTGCAGAGTAAAATTCAGCATCACATACTAGAATTTGCTCAGCTTACACAGTGCACTTCACTAGACTATTCAGAATATACTGCACATTGTCCAATTACCCTGTGCACTATTTTTAGGCAAGCAGTAAAATCTGTGCCTCTACGGGAAGAAACAAGCAGGTAGTAATAGAATATCTGTGCTTACATCATTTCCTGGGAGGGACAGGAAGGCAGAAAACTTTGTGACTTTGCCAATTACAAGTAGAGACACATAGTCAAGTGAAGTCTTTTCCTACTTTGTTTAGTGGAAGAGACTGGCAGGCAGTAATATCTGTGCAAATACAATTATAGTGAGAAACAGGCCTGCAGCAATATCTGTGTTCCCATCATTCACAGGGGGAAATCGAGAAGTATTGAAGCATGGACATGGCTAAGAAGGCCTCAGTGACCATGTGTATGGATGGGGTGGTTAACCATAAAAGCACCATGTGACAAATAAGGCTATTTAAAGATATTTTAAGGCAATTTTTAGGCATAGACTTCATCGGTGATCCAATCATCTTCATGGAGTTCCCAGATGTGAAATCTTTTGCTGGCTCTTTCTCCTTCTTCTCTGCTTAACAACTCATACCATTTCAGCTAATTTAGGTATAGGTTTGGTGATGTCATATCCCCCTAAGTAAATCTACATAATTCTCCTTCTTGGCCAAAAAGCCTTGGTGCGTCTTGGTTATTGTCTTGTTGAAAACCCAATGATACTTCTACTAAGCTCAATCCAGACAAGATGGATAAGTGTGTCCTTAACTTTGAAATAAATCACAGGCAGTGTCACGAGCAAATTGCAATCACATGTTACATTAATTTAATCCAATTAAAGTGAAGTACATATAAATATCATCACAGAAAAACTATATGTACTGTATATTTTAGCTAGACATCACAACCTCGTTACAGAACTTAGATCATCAAGTATTATGGGTGAAACATAGTCTATAATACATGTCCCTGCATTTTCTAAATGTTGTATTAATCTTTGTATAACCTGCAATTTATGCATTGAGTGTGATAGGAAAAACAATGGAGTCGCTAACTAGACAAATCCCACCAATCATATAGCCATCGTAGTCCTTGACCACTAATCATGTGGTTTTCAATGGACAAAGGAGCGCACACAAATAACTAGATGGAACGCTCAAAGACACATGATGTTGCTTTACTAACTTATCTGCATACCAACCTAATTAGCTTCAAGGGGAAAAAAAAGTTGTCAGACTATTTGTCACTGGTAATTGCCAATGATGTCTGGGTTTCCACGGAAAGTCCCTTTTGTCCAACCAAATTGCTAATTTTCCCATAATGTAAGCTTTTATAACATACAAATTGATAAGACGTGTTGGAATAATTGTATGACATTATTTGGATGTAAATGAAACAATTGGGTCCGTTTCTGGTACAAGTAATCCCAGTGCATTGGGTGTTTTCTCTCTCAATTCGGGGAGATTGTAAATCAAAAAACAAACTCCACAGATATTCTGTCGGGAGGTCAATGGGTTATTGTTTGTTTTATTTTCTTCAGTAAAACATCTTAAAGGAGACTTCAAGGCGATGAGGCAATGTAGAAGGCGCAGTCACCCAGGAGACTAAGGGTCCAACAGCTTCAAGTTAGCCCTCTGTATGTAATACTCATTCAAAATAATATTGCATGCCAATTATAGGACCCTCACGGTCCCTACTTACAGTTATCTTATAGTAGATTAGGTTGAATAAATCTGAAGGTCCAAAAAAGTCATAAGGCTGATACCAACTGGCCCGTAGTGAAAAGAAAATGAATTCCAACTCCAAATATGGCAGATTATATAAATATCTGGGTCTGGGTCCAATCCCAAGAAATATATGTCCCATAACATCTTATACTTTGGCTTTCTAGAAAGGCATACAGGCCCCTCTTGAACATGTCCAATAACTCAACCATCACAGCATCCATAAAGAGTATCACTAATCCTACAAGAATCCCTGTCTATAGTGGTAGGTGTGATAGGCTTTCCTCTAGGTGTAGATGATGCCCCCTGTCTATGGTGATGATAGAATCTCCTCTCCCCTAGGTGTAGATGATGTCCCCTGTCTATGGTGATGGTAGAACCACCTCTCCTCTAGGTGTAGAGGATGCCCCCTGTCTATGGTGATGGTAGAACCACCTCTCCTCTAGGTGTAGAGGATGCCCCCTGTCTATGGTGATGGTAGAAGCTCCTCTCCTCTAGGTGTAGATGATGCCCCATGTCTATGGTTATGGTAGAACCTCCTCTCCTCTTGGTGTATAGGATGCCCCCTGTCTATGGTGATGGTAAAACTACTTCTCCTCTAGGTGTATAGGATGTCCCCTGCCTAATTGATGATTGGTAGAACCGCCTCTCCTCTAGGTGTAGAGTTTGACCTCTCCTCTAGGTGTAGAGGATGTCCCCTGTCTATGGTGATGGTAGAACTGCCTCTCCTCTAGGTGCAGAGGATGTTCTCTGTCTATGGTGATGGTAGAACCTCCTCTCCTCTAGGTGCAGAGGATGCCCCCTGTCTATGGTGATGGTAGAACCTCATCTCCTCTAGGTGTAGAGGATGCCCCCTGTCCATGGTGATGGTAGAACTGCTTCTCGTCTAGGTGTAGAGGATGCCTCCTGTCTATGGCAATGGTGCAACTGCCTCTCCTTTAGGTGTAGAGTATGCCCCCTGTCTATGGCTATGGTAGAACTGTCTCTCCTCTAGTTGTAGAGGATGCCCCCTGTCTATGGTGATGGTAGAACCTCCTCTCCTCTAGGTGTAGAGCATTCCCCCTGTCTATGGTGATGGTAGAACCACCTCTCCTCTAGGTGTAGAGGATGTCCTCTGTCTATGGTGATGGTAGGACCACCTCTCATCTAGGTGTAGAGGATGCCCACTGTCTATGGTGATGGTAGAACCCCCTCTCCTCTAGGTGTAGAGGATGCCCCCTGTCTATGGTGATGGTAGAACTGTCTCTCCTCTAGGAGTAGAGGATGCCTCCTGTCTATGGTGATGGTAGAACCTCCTCTCCTCTAGGTGTAGGGGATGTCCCCGGTCTATGGTGATGGTAGAACCTCCTCTCCTCTAGCTGTAGAGGATGCTCCCTGTCTATGGTGATGGTAGAACTGTCTCTCGCCTCCTGTCTATGGTGATGGTAGAACCTCCTCTCCTCTAGGTGTAGAGGATGCCCCCTGTCTATGGTGATGGTAGAACCGCCTCTCCTCTAGGTGTGGAGGATGCCCCCTGTCTATGGTGATGGTAGAACCTCCTCTCCTCTAGGTGTAGAGGATGCCCCCTGTCTATGGTGATGGTAGAACCACCTCTCCTCTAGGTGTAGAGGATGCCCCCTGTCTATGGCGATGTTGAACCACCTCCTTTCTAGGTGTAGAGGATGTCACCTGTCTATTGCGATGGTAGGACCACCTCTTCTTTAGGCGAAGCGGATGCTTCATGTTTATAGTGATGATAGAGCCACCTCACCTCTAAGCATAGAGTATACAATCTGTCTATAGTAAAGATAGAACCATCTCTCCTCTAGGTGTAGAGGATGGTCCCTGTCTTCGGTGATGTTAAAACCACCTCACCTCTAGGCAGGTAGATGATACCGCTTGTCTTGGCCACAGACCCTCAATTATTTTTACATTTTTAATTTGATCATCCCCTAAACATATTCCAAACTCAATAACCCAATGATTTACAGCCTTTCCTTTTTGTTTTAAATTACCCCTCCCTCTGGCTTGGTTACACGCCTAGATTTGACCAAAATTCCTAATTTACATACAACACACTGTAGATTAAACTTCAACTTGTATGTCCTTTGTAGGTAAATTTGGGTTCAGCTAGGGCTAATTTCTTCCTTCTGCATGAGAACCAATTTGCATCGTATTTCCCATATTGCATTGCCTGTTCAGAACTTTCTATATACCTTCTGGGTCTTTTCAGTTCAGAATTTCCCTTGAACAAGACTCGAACATTGCAAACTTCCCAACTAGTCGATGTTCCAGGCTAGAGGTCCTTTGTTGAGTAAGTGGTACACATACCTACAATTTAGTGTTAGTGTGCCACCCTACAACTGCAAAGTTCGATCCTGGTAAATATAGATCCTGGAGTGCAGAACATAGAGGCTTCTTCCTTTATTGTTTCGTAAAATGTCATGATGAAATGTGGAAGTGTTCGGATAGGTGTAATAAAGGCTGATGGGTGAATGACAGACAGCTATGGCATTAGAGGTAAATGATAACAGATTTAGCCGTCTGTTAGGTAGTCCCCTCTTGACTGTGACCGACCTCTGACCTGACTCCTACAAGGCTGACTAGTACAGGGTAATTGTCACAGGTGCAGGGAAGCAGCCAGTCTTCCAAGCCTACATACAAAAGCAAGCCAGACAGGAGGTTTAGAAAAGGGGCTTGACCTCTGTTGACACTTCAAGGGGACTTAGTTTCGACAATGGTAAAAACAATGGAAGGAAATAGATGAATGAGAGGCAACAGGAAATTGGGTCAACTCCACTTCCATGGAAGAACTCGGAGGTATCAAGATGGGAATTTTTGTTTATGTTGAGTATTTACTTTCTCCTAAGGTCTGATATCTATAATCAGTTTCATTACCAATGACTGCAGGTTATGGTAATAATTAATGACTTGTGCTGTTCTTTCTTTTTCCTAGAATAAATAAAGAATAAATTTACAACTGGGTGTTTTCAATTGGGGTTTTTTCTCCCTACAGACGTTGACACAGGCCACTTTTGGTTATGATTTGGTTATGATTGAGACTTATAATGGGGTCATTTACTAAGGGCCCGATTTGCGTTTTCCCTATGTGTTACCCGAATATTTCCGATTTGCGACGATTTTCCCTGCATTGCCCCAGGATTTTGGTGCACGCGATCAGATTTGGTGCATCGGCACTGGCATGCCAAACGAAAACCCGACGGATTCGGAAAAACCGCTGCATTTAAAAAAAAATGTGTTGCGAAACTTGCACTTACCTTCACCAGGTATAGGCTGGTGAATTTCAGGGCATTCCAGCGGGCCTCGGCGGACTTCAGCGCAGCAGCGACACCTGGTGGACGGAAGACCCGAATCCACCGCAAAGAATGCGCCACTGGATCGCGAATGGGCCGGGTAAGTAAATCTACCCCATAGACTTTTAGATTTGCTATGGGCAAATGCTTTCTGTAGTTTGGAGCTTTTATCAACATCTATCCCATGGTTACCTAATATGATTTCTGATGACCTATTAACGTCAAGCCAAATCATCAACAAAGAGCATCAACCAAAAAAGATGGCCCAATAATTTTATAAATATTTTTGGGTATTTCTTAAAATGTGAAGAAGCCAAACCCACTGTCTGCCTGTCCGACTAGTCATGTGAAATGTAACATAACCATTGACTTGGAGGGTCTCAGGTTCGGCGGGTCTGGTTTTCCCTTACTAATGGTCCATTAGGACAAATGAAGAGGCATCGAGTGAACGGGAGCCATTTTGAACCAACCATGCTCTTCTTCATTATATTTTGTACATTAAAAATTGGTTGATGTCTATGCTATGATATAGAATTGTTTCCCTTACATCCCTACCTAGGTTGAACTTGATGGACATTTGTCTTTTTTCAACCCTATTAACCATGTAACAATTATATTCATAACATGAAATGATAAATTATCCTTTACTGCTGGGTATCATCTTATCGGTACACTCCGTTCCCCAAACATTCTAAGACTAATTTCCTTTACAATCTAAACTCCAATTTTCCAAGCTTTTCTTGTGCTGCACAAGTTCTCTAGAATGCACTACCTTTGGCAATCAAATTCATTTCACAAATTTAGAGTGCACTTTAAAACACAACTTTTTAGTCAAACCCATCAAATTCTATCATTTGACACTTTTTTAAAGCTCTTTCCTTCTACATAATTTTTGCCTTTCATCCAACATTACCCCCAACATTCCTTGTAACCTAATGCATACACATATACAGGCTAGAGACTATCATTCAGTGTTATGTGTAGTACATTTAATCAAAGATATCAGACCATTGTATAAGACAAGCACCGGTATCACCTCTATTGTCTCATAGATTGCGAGCTCTTGTGATCAGGATGCTCACTTCTCTTATATATTTGTTACTATGTAATGTAATACTATGCAATTTGTTGTAAAATACTATACACCATTGACATTTTTTTGCTCAAAGATTTTGAATGGAGGAAACAAGTTACATGAAATGTCGCCTCTCGCGCACCCTCCAGCGAATTCTGAAAAAAAAAAAATTCCACGGTGCGCTTCCAAAATCAGTGATGGGTTTCACAAAACACAATAGCTCTAATATTCAACCACCCAAATATTTGGCCACAGTATATGAAAGGGGCACAACAAAAATGTCAGCGGTGTCAGGTTCGCTGGTTTTGGACAGTGATGCTCTTCAAGACAGAAAGCCAAAATTACTGTCAGGTTCCTTCTGAAGGTCGAAGGTCGCGCCCTAAAGTTATTATTTAGTCATAAAATGCTTTGATGAGTAACCTGATCACAGCTCAGTGTATACAAAGCCTAAGGATAATTGTCTGTGGAAAATGGAGAGATTGTGTTACTCTTAATAGACTGCCAAGCTTCCATATAGCGAGATAAATGCTGAGTCTGTGGTGAAGGGGGTGATGGGAAACCCCATCTGTTTGGTTCCTGTTGGCTCGGCGTAATTATATAAACACAATAAATAGACTGGATTGTATTACCAGATCAGCCGCCATTTTCGGCAGAAACTCTCTGTCGCTGCGGTTTCTTTATGAGATGGGCTCAACCCGATTCACTCGATTTCTGCAGTGCGAAATGTCAAATAATTAATGCACTCGCAAGTAGGCATCTGGAGGTTATGTTCATTGGCATCCGGGGGCGGATTATCCATATGAATTTATGGGATCAGTGTTTGCAGGGGCGAACCTACAATAGTAGCAGCTGTTATGGGGCCCGGAGTGTCAGGTGGTCCCTGCATCCAGGATATTGAGTGTGTATATGCTGTATGTCTGTATGAGGTATTGTATGTATGTGTGTATTGTATATTGCTGTATGTATGTATGTATATATGGTGTATATATACTGGGGCACATTTACTTACCCTTCCGGAGGACTTCACTGATGCATTGTCCGGCGTTAATGTACTGTGTCGCGATTCACTAAGATCGTGCGCCCGATATCCTGGATGTGTTGCTTCCCCGCTCAGGTCCGACAGAGTTCACCTTCTTCCTGGTGCATGTAAGGGCTTGATCTTGCGACACAATTTGAAAGTTAAATCCCGCGCTCAGTCCAACTGCACGCCCCCCGATTCCTGACGCATGAAAGCCAGTGCAGTTGTGCCAAAATCCGATCGTGTGCGACACAATCTCCTGTTAAATACCAGTCACAGCCGCGCAAAACCCGAAAAAGTTGGAAAATCCGACGAAAGTGTGTCCACGGACCCTTAGTAAATAAGCCCCACTGTGTGTGATTGTAACTCACATGTTTCAGTATACGAATATGTATATCCTTCAAGGGATAAAAAGGGGCCCCATTCAGAAGTCTGCTATGGGGCCTCACCTCTTCAAGTAACACCCCTGCTTCTTTGCGTCCGTTTATGAAATTGTCTGAAAGCAACCAATCACAGCATTGCTTTCATTTTACTGGATTAGTTGATTTTTTTTAGATTAGCTTTAATAAATGAGGATGGATTTAAAATCATTTGTACAAAAAAAAAACTGTTGCTGTGCAGCCCAAAGCAATCAACCACAGAGCAATTTTAATTTCTGATAGCGCTTTTTAAAATGAAAGCTTCTTTGTGATTGGGTGGGAAAGTAACCAATGATAGTTTTATTAATTTCTCCCACTCGTAGCATAGAAACTAATCACAGGGCATCTTCAAATTGAAATAAAAGCTTCACAATGATTGGTTACTTTGGGTAACAATGACAGTTTCATAAATATCCCTCTTGGTCTCAGTATAGCAACCAATCTTCCATTTCAACAGGTTGTTGAAACCCTCGTAGGACTGATAACTCATATAATTTACTGCAATGTTCATTTGCCCCTTTGGGTTGATGTATTATGATGAGGGGCCTGGGAGCCTAGCAACATTCAGGCCCAATCAATCAATTGCCGACCCTTAAGGATGATGATGATGTTTCCTGAGGGTGACACGATTGGTGGTAATATGGCAGCACCCAGGCTGGGGACCCAGGGGAGTCATGCAATTGGTGCAAAGGACCATGGGGAAAAGGGAACCTGTCACAGTGATTTGGGACACTAAACCAACCACAGGTTGCCTGGTTTAGTGTCTCAAATTACCCTATGGCAGTTCAATCTTAATAATTGCCTTAAATTTCATCAAAACCATTCTCTCTGTCAGGGTTTTAATGAAATTTAAAGCAATTATTAATATCCCGAGACTTTGAATACTAAGAAAAGCTCATTTAGTGGAAGATATCTTCAGAAGAAAATTTGTACGGAGCGTTATCATATGTCTTTTATCCTGTTTACTATTGCATTGTATAACAAGGAACTTGTGGGTTGTTGAACACCATTGAAATGTGGGCAACTTGGTGGCTTAGTGGTTAGCATTACAGCCTTACAGTGCCGGGGTCCTGGGTTCAAATCCCAGGGTCAACATCTGCAAAGAGTTTGTATGTTTTCTGTGGGCTTCCTCCCACACTCCAAAACATACTGGTAGGGTGATTAGATTGTGAGCCCAATTGGGGACAGGGACTGATTTGGCAAGTTCTGTGTAATCTGTGTGCTCTATATAAATAAAGGATTATTATTATTACTACTGTCCTGGAGATTATTAGGCTTTTTATGTTCTGTTTTATGTATGAGAATTTCACCGGTGAAAGTCCTTTACAATATAACATTTGGTAGGTGGTTTGGGTGGCCATGGGCCCCCTAGAAGGCTTAGGCCCTGGGCTACCACCCAAACTGTCTATATTATAATCCACTATTGTATGGGATCCAATCAAACCACATCTTCCATGTGATCAGACAAGCTTCAGAAATATAAGCTGAGCTCTGATTGTCCAGGTTTCACACTGTCAGTGGCCTATCACAGCCCACCACACAACAGCTTTCATCTGTTAAAAGCTGGGATTTCATTGGTTGACCTGAACAACACATTGGGCTCACTAAGGGTCACGGAGCGCACATTTGTCACGCTGTGTGCCGCTTTCTGTGATTACACGGCTTGGACAGGTATTATGCAAGTGTCTGTGCCGCAATTTTGGCGCAGCTGAGCTGGCTTCCATGCAACACAAATTGGGGGAAGTGCTGGACGATCCGACTAATTTGGACTGAGCGCGGGATTTAACTTTCAAATTGTGTCGCAAGACACTGCACTAACATGCACCAGGAAGAAGAAGGTGAACCCCATCGGACCTGAGCGGGGAGCGACACATGTAGGATATCGGTGCACAATCTTAGTAAATCGCAGCACAGGGCATTATCGTAGGACAATGAACTTTCGGTGAACTCCTGTGGGAATGTAAGCAAATGAGCCCCATTGGGTTTTGCTTTCTGACTGTTTTCAGTGACATCTTTTGTTGGGAATGCATTTACCTTGCATTTTAGTTGCGTTTGTTCTCATTGACGTCTTCCCGTATCTCGGCCTGTTTCAGCGCTGTGTAAATGTCTAGTAAAGCTTTGGATTGGGGCTGCATATGCACGAGCCATTGTAATATCTGACACAGGGACTTCAATTGCAAATATGTATTTTTCAGTGTATTTTTATTTCAGCATCATACAACCTAAAACTGTTTAATTCCACCATCGCTCACCCCCCACCACCTCCAAACATCCTCCAGGCCTCATATTTAGTAGACAAAAAAGGAAAAAAATCATATAAAAGCAATGATGCTTATTATACCCGAGACTCCAGTCGGAAAAGGCAGCTTTGTCTACCTGTGTGTTTCAGGAGGAAACTGTGTGCATAGCACTTTAGAGGTCTATTGCATTCACACTGCTCGGGTATAGATGAGGATTGAGTGCCATTCTGTCTCTCTGCCCGTGACAGGTATTTGAAGAGAAAAAGAGGGCAGCAACAGGGGGCTCGAAATCCTATAGAGAGGGGAAGTGCTGTCAGCCAGAGGGGATTTTATCTGCTTTATGTTTTTTTTCCTTTTGACACCTCTGGTTGAGGACTTAGTTGCAAATCTTTCCAGCAATAGCGACACTATTAACCAGTTGTATACCAAAAGTGTTTACAACAATGGAATGAAAGTCATTTTAGCCACGTAATAATAATAAGTCCTATAAATACTTATTTGGTTGATATCACGTTAAACACTTGCAGTTTATTTTATATAAATATATTTTAATTATTAAATATATTTTTCATAATTAAAAAAAGTACATTTTGTTTCTTGCGGTCCATGTTCTGTATCAGTGATGTATATATGATGCAATGTAAGGTGAATATACAGATGTGTTTGGAGTGGAAAACAATACTTAATGTACCAAACAACCTCAGAGGACCTGTCACCCTAAAAAAATGCTCTAGGACAGTGATGACGAATGTTTTAGAGACAGAGTGCCCAACCTACAACCAAAACCTACTTTTATGTTGCAAAGTACCAACATGACAATTTAAGCAGGAACCTATTGATCCCTGCTGTATCACAAGCTTCAATCGTATTGGCTTCCTGAGGACAGCAATACAATAGAAAGAAGATGGAGAAATTTGGATTATAGCTTCCTTCCGAGGTTCCCTGAAGAGGAAGAATCAGGGGACCCAGAGCAGAAGCTTCAATGATAATCCATCTCTGTCCACACCTCGCTTCTTGTGTAGTCCTCCAAGGATGTCACTTTAAAACAACACTGAGCGTAGCATGTCCATGGCTGTCTTGGACCGCAGGAGGAAGCCTTGAGTCACATCCAGCAAATTCTGTCCTGGGGTAAAGTCCTGGGTGCCCACAGAAAGGGCTCCGAGTGCCACCTCTGGCACCCGTGCCACAGGTTTGCCGCCACTGCTCTAGGAGCTGCTTACTAAAGTTTTAGCAGTGTCAATCTTCAAGCTTTATCGCAACCAGAACCCTCCAACACTGCAGCGCCAAAGCCTCAGAACGCCAGACCAAGCTCACAGCGTTCCAACGTATTCATGAGGGGGCGGTCCGAGGTGCGGCTTCTCCCCCAGACCGCCCCTCCCACACCATAGGCCGGTGGTGATTGCCAGGCGCTATGCAGCAGTCACCACCTCCTCGGACAGTCCCCTCATGAATACGCCGGACTACTCTGAGCTTGGTCCGACGTTCCAAACACTACAGTGTTTGCTTGCTTTATCGATAAGTTGGCAGTTTAACACTGTTACATCTAGGGTAGCGCTAGGAGCTGCTTACTTAGTAAGCAGCTCCTAGATCGTTTTTTTAGGATGATGGGTCCTCTTTAATGTACTAAATTATAGTACTCAATAAGGGTTATTTATCATATGCCAGTACTCGGGTACCAGCATATGATAGACCTGCCACTGCCCCGTCTCTTGATGCATCCGACAAGGGTGGCACTATCTTAGTGAATCGCGGCACAGTGCAGGATCGTTGGACAATGCAATTTCTTTGAACTCCAGCGCATAGGTAAGCAAATGATCCCCAATGTGTTAACATAGCAGATGAAGATGAATTAGGAGCAAAGATGGAAAACCAGCCATGAACTTCTGGGGCACATTTATCATACTCAGATGCTGGACCCGCCCCGGGCTTTGGTCTCCTGATAAATTCTGGGCTGCTGGCAGCGCATCACTGTGATGCATTCCCGGAGCTCCTCTATCCTTATATATATATGTCTTATAGATATAGATATATATCTGTCTATCTGTCTGTCTGTCTTATATCATAATAATTATGACATACTTGAAGTAAACGAAATGTGAAGGAATGGGATTTATTTGTGCTCAGGGACAAGTTAACTTTTTAAAAGACGCTCACCTTCCCTCCAGATCTTTTATGTTCATATCCGGCATAACTATACATACACACACAAAAAAAAAAATTAATACATTTAGGTTTTTAAAGGATACACAGATGTGACAAAGGGAGGTTTGGTTTTGGGGTGAACACAGGAAGCAGATGTGGGGGTAGAGGTGAATATAGAAAGGGGGTGGGTGGATACAAAGATAGAAAAGCCACTTTAGGTCTGAATTACCCTCCACTCCAATCAGTTTTGCTGGATGCTTTTAATGACGGCCCGTCCTGCTTTTCTTATCCTCCCCCCACTCAGAAGGCCTATCTCTACAATGAGCGCACCATTCAGGGCTGACAGCAGCACAATCAGGGCTCCATTCACTGGCGGCCTGTGTTAACCCCTCTGAAAAGAACTCTAATGCATGTGGCAGTAATGGCAATTAGGTAAAAAAAAAAAGAATATTAGGAGACAAAAGCAGTTTTTTTTAAGCATTACAGGTGTTTTATGTATATATATATTTATATATATTACTGGTATTATTTTTTATAAACATAATTCATTCAATTTCTCGCAATAAGTTTCTTGCAAAATAATTTCCGTTCAAAATTTGTCTTAACAAAATACATCCTTTGTAGGACATTAGGTGAATTATATTATACAGTTGTGCTTGATCCGGACCCATCGTGTAACACAAGGAGGGTCATGTATCACAAATATATTTAATGTATCGCTGGCTGGTTACATTTTATTAGGAGACCAGCAAAATAATGCAAAAAAACTAAAAAAACATCATGCTATTTTCTGAAATTAAGTATGAAAATAGTACCGCTTCTCTAAGTCAGCGAGCTGTCATCCAGGCTCCCTCCGCCAGTCAAAGCGACACATTTATGAAATGTCATGGAACTTTTTACAAAAATCTCTTACAGAGATTACCTATTTATGGTAGGAGAAAAAGTGTTGCACACACCACGCCATTAATACATGACCCCCACAGCGGGATGAAACAATAAAATTACACAGCGCCGGGTTCTCCTCTGACTCTGACTGAAGGATCCCTGGTGGTGAAGCAGAGAACCGACAGGGCTCCTAGGAAATCACTGAATGTCTGTTCTCTGGAGGCTGCAGCCGCCGAGTGACGGGACGAGATTTTGTGGTGAAGCAGTAGTTCTGCTATCGCTAAACGATATTTATTCCTAAAAAACCCACAAGTTATAAACTGTAAATTACAATTAGAAATGAGTAAACTGAATTGGACAAATTGGAATTCGATTTCAATTTTATGAAGAATTTGATTCAGTGTGAATCCGAATTTCCTCAAGATCTGTGGTAGTGAAGTAAGAAGACTGGGAGCTAGTGAGAGTCATGACTGGCGAGATGCAGGGGTGGAACAAGGAGAGGCTGGGCCCCATAGAAGACCTCTATATGGGGCCCCCTACACCCTGCAAAAATATTCACATCTGTATTCTTACACATTTATAAAGTTATGTGCACATATGCACTGATATATACACAGATCTGTCCCAGTCGCTGCTGTCCCCTTCCTCTCCCCTTTCTTATCTGAGCTGCCGTTTCCTGCTGCTTACTGTGGAAGATGTGCACTTATATGTATGTAATGGTGCACATCCTCCATTCTTGGAGCCAGCCGGGGCCCAGAATATCGAAGTGGCTGGTCATTGTGGACACGCTGATGTCACGTTGCTTGGTATGGGGACCGGAGGGCTGACCTACAGCCTGGCAGGTCTCCAGCAGGTGGTGTGTGCAAGAAATAAGGAAGGAGAGGCTGATGCAGTGGTTTCTCCCTCGGGCAACCCCTGAGGTGTCTGTAGTATGAGTCCCTGGATAATGGATGGGGAGCCCATGGTGGTAAAGAGAAGTCCAGCTTTACTTGTAATTGTCTGCACAGGAATCGCCAGGAACGGGAAACAAACTGGACTCCATGGTCCGAGACAATGTGCAGGAAGAACAGGCTGGCAAGGTGTGGAGCCAACAGCAGACCTGGCAGAGGAACAAAGTGAGACATCTTAGAGAAACGGTAGGTTACCACCCAGATGACGGTATTGCCCAAGGAAGTTGGAAGATCGGTGATAAAGTCTATTGCCACGTGAGTCTAACGGTCAGTAACGGCAGAAGAAGACCAGCAGGTTTAAGACTAGATGGCTTGTTTCAGGCATAGGAAGTGCAGGAACCCACAAAATCCTGTACATCCCTGACCAGGTCTGGCCACCAATAGAAACGGTAAATAATGGCGACAGAGCGTTGCAGGAAGAACAATATGTCTGGGACTAGGATCTTCCCCAACAACAGCCGAAGCACGAGGTAGAGCATCGGCCTTAATATTATTCTCTGAGGACAGGGGTCCACAAAATGAGGGAGGATGGAGGACAGGAGGCCACAATATGAGGAGGACATGAGAGCACAATATGAGGAGGATGGAGAACAGAAAGTTACAATTTGAGGGAGGATAGAGCACAGGAGGCAACAATAGTAGGGGGGATGGAGGACTGGAGGCCACAATATGTGGAGGACAGGAGGGCCCAATATGAGGAGAATGGAAGACAGGAGGCTACAATTTGAGGGAGGATAGAGGACAGGAGGCCACAATATAAGGAAGGAAGGAGGACAGAAGGTCACAATATGAGGAGGATAGAGGGCCAGAGGCCACACCATGTGAGGAAAGGTTGGGGTAGGTGTACAAATAGTATTATGCATACATTTGGGGATATAAATAAAAGTGGGAAACCAAATGTAAAGGGAGGATAAAATGAAAGAGGAGATTATATGTTGCAGAGTTGCATTAAGGGGTATTATAAGGGTGGATGGGGGGCGATGGCCACAGTAAAGGGCCTCTTACTATGTGGGGGCCATTAAGGTCACTATTAAACTATGCTTGTGGGTCAGGAAAAGGGGAATGGTTTAGAAACAGAGGGAGGGAATTTTTGTCTCTCTCTCGCCCAAAAGTTGGGAGGTAATGACACATAGAAAAAGAGAGATAAGACATATCAGATATGAGAGATGATGAGTCTCTCAGCCCTGCTAACTCACCTATAAGACACACAGAGTCAGATCTGCTATGTGCCTCCCTGCCCCTACCCTTGATAAAGACCTTATCTGTCTAGTAGAGTAAGCCTTTGCACATAGCTACTTGCTGTCAGGAAGTGCCTGTGTATGAGCTGGTCCTGTAGGGGCAGGAGCAGGAGGCAGAGAGCACTGCAGTGTGCAGACAAGAGAAGCTATTCAACACCGGGACTGATAGTTATATCTGTGAAATGCTGTATTTTTGTTAATAAGGGTGAATTAGAGAATGTTTTATTTTCTTATCCTGAGTATATTTAAGAATCTTGTCTTCATGGGAATATCCCTTTAATAAACTAGAGTGTCACGGAATGCTGAACTAATATTGTAGTGTGCTAGCTATACATTTTAAAGGGGTTTCTGATGTCAAAATATGGATGATTGTAGGGAATTTTTTTAAATAATAAGATTATTGTGATTCTCCACTTCTTCCATTAAGGGTTGCTCTTCACCACTCTTCATCTGTTTCCAACATGCCATAAATTACATAACTCTCTAGTAAAGGTGGCTGCTAAAACCAGTGATTGGCTGTAACCAACCCCATGTGGTACATTGATGTCATCGATTGGCACTCTAGAAATTCAGACTTGGTGGAGCTGGAATGGCCGGCGGAAATAGAAGTAACACAACTTTTTGAATTCAAATACAGAACATTCCCTGCCAATAGTATTTTTATTTCTTGCACAGTCCCTCTAACAGTTTCCACATCTGTGTATAAATACATTACAATACAATATTCATTGACCAAAAAAAATTAACCAAGGATTTGTTAGCAGAGAATGTAATGTAATATGTGTGACTGTTATAATGATGTATGTAAGTGATACATTTTAGAGCGCCTGAGTAAATTTATTGGGAGAAATTGTGAAATAGAAAGTAGGCTTTAGGACACTGTTGGGCCACTTCTAGCCTAGATATGAGATGTTATATGGTTCGGCATGGAGGCATACAGCTTGTGTATGATATCCTGTGTATTGGCCAACAAATGATACAGCTAGGCAAACCTTTTAGAGGCCGAGTGCCCAAACTACGACCAAACCCACTTATTTAAATGCAAAGTGCCAACAATTTAAGCAGTAACAGGTTGCTAACTGTTTTCTCACGGCTTTTAATTGTATAGGCACCCGGAGGACACTGATACAGTTGAAAGAAAGAGAAAAAATTCAGATTATCATTGCAGCTTCCCTCCAGGGGCCCCTGAACAGGAACACAGCCTTGTCTGCACCTCCTTGCTCCTCCTGTAGTCCCAGACAGCTAAGGATGTGTAGCTTTAAAATAGCACAGATCACAGCACATCCTTGGTGGCCAGGGACTGCAGGAGGAGGTTTTGAGTCCAGTATGGAAAATCTGTGCTGGGGTGATGGCCCGGGTGCCCACAGAGAGGGCTTTGAGTGCCACCTCTGGCACCCGTGCCATAGGTTCGCCACCACTGAGCTAGGCTTATAGATCCTTGACATGTGTAGTTTGCCAAAGTTGGCATGCCAACCAGTCCCTTGATGCTTGCTTGGCAACAAATCTGATGAAGTGGCAGCCCAAGGAAGTGTTGTAATCTGGGGACATTCAAGGATCATTATACCTCAGTTTCAACACGAGCCATGAGGGTCATCTTCTCTGCTTGTGACCTAAAATGGTCTTAATAGGAACAAACGGGGCCTAGAGATCTTGGGGATCCCCAGCCAAGTGGACAGATGATTCACCTGTACCAATTCTTGCAATTTTAGAAATTGATTTAGTAACTGAAATCCGACATAATGATTCAGTAAAAAATGTGCAGACAAAAAAATCATACATAGCATATGCACACTGACACCTATACATAGTCTTCTAGAACATCCACATTCACATTTGTTTGCAGGAAAAATGAATACATTTTTTTCATGGATGAACAAACATAATTAAATCTGGATAATATGAGAAATATCACACAAAGGTTTTTAAACAATGTGTTCATATCCCCTAAATGAAATGGATTCATTGCTCTATTGCGTTTGCCGCATATTATAATATATTTTCTCAACATTGCAGTTACTGCTCAGCCTGGGAGCTCTATGAAAGTTAATTGTGACAGGTCCGATGAAGACTTTTGAGAACTTATGAATCAGTATATAAGATTATGCTGAGATTCAGGGGTGACCACAGATTGTTTCCGAACCCACAGACAATTCATAAGCCTTATTACTATGACTTTTGACCTTTTAACACATTTAGCTGATATATTGCGTCATACATTATAACAACTGTGCTCATTCAGGTTTCAGTACCATCATCTGTTCTTAAACTGTGGCTGAAGATGAAGTGTTAAATGTGATTTTCTACTTTGTTTACATTCTGTCATGTACTAGTCTTAACACTGCCTTATATCTTTGCTTGTTGTCTTAATTGATTTCCACCACACCCCTATGTCTCCTGTTGACTTTGTTCTAGGTTGCAGACAGTTAAACTAGCTGTGATGGACACATGCCTCTGCCCTCACATTCCTCCCCTGCTAGTCTGGTTTGTCTGGATGTCAGGGGACCAGTCCAATCACTTTCTGTACCTGACTCTGACTCTGGTCTCATAAAAGGATGGTCTGCCCACTTTCCACAGCTACATAGCAAAAACCTAAAAGCATACATCTTTTCTCTTGTCAGTACAGTCTAGATGAGATGCAAAGGCACAGTTATTGGGGTCTTACATAAGAAAAAGTGGGACTTGACTGTGTAACATTTATTTGGGGCATCTTCAACTAATCTACATGTAACAGAGGTTCAATCTTTTTTGGAAAGAACTCCAGTTCACCCACGAGTAACGCCCAGGCCTTCAAGCATGGATATTTCCATACCATCCAGCTACAGACCTCTCGGGTGTTGCAGTTTTAAACAATATTTGATAAAAAGCTGAGAGTTTATTATCAAGAAATATCCTCCGAGATGTCTGTAGCTGGATCGTATGGCAATATATGCTGTAATATTTTTACTGTAGAGTAGTACTAGTAATGGTTGGGTCTCTTCAGTACAGCGTAGGGAGCTGGTTTGACTGAGTGAGAGGCTTGTGACTAGGGTCGGGAAGTAAGATTTCTCCTTACGGAGAGTTGCCAGTTTCTGACCCGTATGTTCCTGAAAATTTTTTGCAGAAGGTTGGTAAATCACTAGCTATTCCAAGCCCCTTGAGAGGTTACATTAGTATGTGTCACGCTTGTGGAGGGAAAGTGTGTGGAAAAGTCTATTGGAAGAGTCTGTGGACCCTCTGGACCACCACGGGAGATGAGCCGCAAACGGTGACCGGAGTCTAAGTGAACATCTGGTCTTCGCCAGAGCCACCGCAAAGCGGGATGGTCTTGTTGCTGCGGGGTGCCACCAGGTCGTTCCACGGGTGCGACTAGCCCACGGTGGCAGCCAAGGTAGTACGGCAGGAAATGCAGGAAACAGTCCAAACCTGAGATGACAGCAGGAAATACGGAGGAATACTGGTAACGCTGGCACACAGAGGAACACTGGTGATACTGGCACGGACTGTAGATTGCTTGACAAAGATTCATGGCGAATCGAAACGTTGCAGTTTTTTCTATGCCTGTGTGAATAAAGGTTTAACCTTTTTTCATCATATTGGATACTGTGGCCTTCTCTCTTTTTTTGCCCCCTTCAGAGCAGAAATTTGTGTTGCATGAAGACTAGCAGAGTCATGTCATAAAACGTGTGTTACACATATGTGGCGCGGACACTTCTTAAACACCTATGCTAGCAGTTTGAACTAGAAAGAATGTGCAAAGTCCAACAGAAAACTGGCGCATGGACCTTAGTAATTGTGCCCCATTGTCTATCTCTATTTCTCACAAATTTATAATTATTATTTTTTGCAAATTTCAGCAGAAGAAACAAGTTTGCATTGCACCATTTTACAAGGTTTTTTTTTAAGCGGTCACTTAAAAAATATGCAACATACAAGAAATGGCAATGTCAGGGCTATGGTAGGGGGCCAAAATGACTACAACCACCAGAAGACTGATTCCAGTCTTCTGGTGGTTGTAGATTTTCTCTTTTTAGAGAAAACCATCTGTAAAAGAAAAAAAAAAGTTGGCTTACCATATTCTTGGCAAAATTGCTTAAAATCATTGTGAACAGTAACACGTGAAATGCAGTCCCACTAGGTGTCTGAAATCACATCACTGACTCATTTATAGGCACAATTTCCGAGAGTTTATTGGGAAGCATCTGCTAAAAAGTTGTTACAAGTGATAAAAATATTTGACTCATTTTACTCATTCTAAAAAATATGTTATTCGTTTTACAATTTAGTATTTAAAAAGTGACTAAATTATGTCAAGAGGTGAAAACGCCATTTAAAAGCGGCGTTATTCATTTATTTTTACCCTTGGAGCGTAAATGTAGCTGTGAAGACTAGTTTTTGGGAATTCAGGGGTTATACCTACTTTTGCTCCTTTTCTAGACCTAGTTCCTATGCTAACCTGCTGTAAAAGGGAATTTCCATTTATTAATTTTGGACAGATTTATTAAAGCAGGAAATTTCTGCAGTACAGAAGGATGTACCCGGTCACATGACACCAAGGCACGCCCATTCTCGGGAGGAAGAGACCTGGAGTAAAATTGTCATTGCAAGGTAGTGTAGGCCTCTGCTTCCTTGTCCCTCAGACATGATCATCTTTTCGAAGGCTTTGGAAACACCCTGCTTCCTGGGTGATCAGACATTGGAAGGCAGTAAACATCATTGAAAAGCAGCGTAAGCCTCTGCTTTCTGGTCCCATAGACCAGATCATTATTGCAAGGCAATATAAATGCCCTGTTTCCTGGTCCCTCGGATCATATCATCATTGCAAGGCAGTGTAAAGACCCTGCTTCCTGGTCCCTCAGGCCATATCATAATTGCAAGACAGTGTAAAGGCCCTACTTCCCGATCCCTCAGACCAGATAATCATTGTAAAGCAGTGTAAACACTCTGCTTCCTGGTGTCTTGGAATAGCTCATCATTGCAAGACAGTGTAAAGACCCTGCTTCCTGGTCCCATCAGACTTAACTGCATCTCAGCTCCCACTAACATTGTAATAAAAGGTCATCAATATCTACAGTATATTTCGTGAAAACCTTTAAGATCTATTGCAACTTTTAGTACTAATCACTAAAATACTGTGTCTCACTGTGTGACGTTCATTTCTTCTATGCCCCTGACTGGCATCTTAGGGTAATTATTTGGTTGCCCCCATTGTGCCATGTAAACTTTGCGTTGACACAGTGGGGCACATTTACTTACCGGTCCGAGGAATTCACAGAGGAGTGCATTGTCCAACAATAATGCCCTGTGCCTCGATTCGCTAAGATTGTGCGCCCAATATCCTGCATGTGTCACTTCCCCACTCCGGTCCGCAGAGTTCACCATCTTCTTCCTGGTGCATGTAAGTGCATTGTCTTGCGACACAATTTTAGAGTTAAATCCCACGATCCATCCGAATCAAACGGATCGTCCAACGGCCCGCACTCCGAATTCTGTTGCATGGAAGCCAGCGCAGCTGCGCCACAATCCGTTCCCGTGCAACACAATCCCAGCGCAAACCCCTGTTAAATACCTGTCAAAGCTGCGCAAATCCGGAAAATGGCAAACGGTCCGACGAAAGTGCAATACACGACCCTTAGTAAATGTTCCCCAGTATATCTAAGAACATTCAACAATTTATTTCTATAAGTGTACCTAAAATTGGGCTTTTAACATATGGTATATCCAATAAGTCTCCTAGTTGTATACCACATATGGGCTGCACCACTGGAGGTGGCTTAAGTTGATTTTACTGGTGGTGACCCTACAATGTAATAGCCGGGACTGCACTATAATAACATTTTCAAACCCTCTTCTTTTCAATATGTGTCCTAAAGCCTACAAATAGCAGAGTGGGTTCATTCATAGCCATATTGTCTGCCAGTAGACAAATTACACATATAGCGTACTATTGCCCCCCTGCAGATTGTAGACGTTTGATGGTTGCTTATTAGAACTTCAAAAAAAAAAAGCTTTACATTTAAGAGACCTGATTTTTCCATGACTTGTATTATGGGATTATGCTTATATTTGTATATTGTATATTTTAAATCCATAATGTCTGAATATCTACGGTTTAATCCCTTGAAATGGGGAACATGTTTAAAACGACAATCTGTGTCGGCCGCATAATGTAGTGTCTGGGATTTCCTGCTGGGAAGTTCATTACACTTAAATGATCGTACTACTTATCAGTCTCTCCAAAACTTGTGAATGATGACGACTTTGCCAATTGTAAAGGCAAAGGAGGCAAAGTGCTTACAAAACAAGAGGGCCCCCATCTAATTCTCAAGCTTCGAAATAAAAAAATAAAAAATGTGCTATTTTTAGAAATAAAACTTTGACTTTTAATCTGTCAGTCCCCCGGGAAAGTCTTAGTAAATAATTCCATTCCCTTTGATAATAACTATAGTAAAGAATATTTTCTTATACATTGAACATTTTGATGTTATCATTCTGAGGAATGTGCAGGGGGCTGAATACCAAGTAATTATTGAGAAGGCCTATCTTTTAGGCTATGTTCGGAAAATGGCAGCCATTTTGAAATGCACCTCATTGGATTAAGGTTGCGTTTTTCCAATGGAGCAGCCTATCAAAGAGCCAGAAGTGTCTCAAAAATGTGTTGCCACAATTGGATTTGTAATATTACCAAGCAAACAAAAGGAGTATCTGTGTATATATAGAAGCAGGTGTAAATACCTCAATACAGCACTACAACACTCAGCAAGCCACCAAATGCCTCAAAGAGCAAAGAGAAAACAGAACAACAGTTCCCTAGTTGCCAAAATTCAAAATACAGACATACACATTTTCTCCGCTCAAAACATCTATGGATAAGTGGATAGAATGTTTCAATATGAGGAAAGTCCCAAATATTAATTTCCAAAGTAGATTTAAATTCCTTAGTAGGTAGTAAATGATTCAATGATGAACGACAGTACCTGTGTTAACACGATGAAAGTCGGAGTAAAGTAGGCACGAGTTCCCACATAGAAAAACATGTAAAATTCCTATTTCACTCTCTCAAAGAGTATCACCCGACTCGAGTTTCGACAGTTTCGGCTTCATCTGGTGCATTGTAAGGAAAGTGATTATGCCCCTGATGAAGCCGAAACTGGCAAAACTCTGGATCCAATAGTTATGAGCCTGCATGAGAATTTCTGTGTTCGTAACTAGATGATTGGACACAACGTTTGCTTTTGGGGTTCAGGTTTAGTTGCGCAAATCGTACAAAATTGGTAGATTGGTGGCCAAACAACCAATCCGGCAAATTGATGTCCGTAGCTACTAGCCATGGCTATGATTGGCCACGAGTGGACCGTTCAAACTTTCTTCATAACTACCGTATATACTTGAGTATAAGCCGACCCGAGTATAAGCCGAGACCCCTCAATTTACCACCATAAACTGGGAAAAACCTATTGACTCGAGTATAAGCTGAGGGTGGGAAATGCATTGGTCACAGACCTCTCCGTTATATAGCCAGCAAGCCCCCAATAGTATACAACCAGCCCAGCCTGCCCCCAGTAGTATACAGCCAGCCCAGCCTGCTCCCAGTAGTATACAGCCAGCCCAGCCTGCTCCCAGTTAGAGTAGTAGACATCCAGCCAGCCTGGCCCCAGTAGTATACAGCCAGCCAGCTTCCCCCATAGTTACAGCAGCCCAGGCCTGCCCCCCAGTAGTATACAGCCACAGCCCAGCCTGCTCCAGTAGTATACAGCCACACAGCCTGCCCCAGTGTATACAACCAGCCCAGCCTGCCCCCAGTAGTATACAACCAGCCCAGCCTGCCCCCAGTAGTATACAACCAGCCCAGCCTGCCCCCAGTAGTATACAACCAGCCCAGCCTGCCAGCGTTGTTTGGTTCTTCCAACAGAAAGGTGGACATGTAACACATCAATGAAGACAGGAAATCAATTGCCATGACCAAATTTGTAATACTGTATATACTCGTGTATAAGCCAAGTTTTTCAGCACAAAAAATGTGCTGAAAATCCTCAACTCAGCTTATACATGAGTCAACACACTAGCCCAGTACTAAAAAAAAAATGTATATACTCACCCTCCGGAGGCCCCGATGCGCAGCGCTGCTCCCCCGATGTCAGCGCGGCTCCTCTCTTGTCTTCTGTGCCTGTCTTCTTTCTTCTGTATCAGGCTGCAGGGTGCGGCCATGTTGTATCACATACAGACATGCATGGGGTACAGTTTGCTATTGTTAAGAGGCTAAAGGACCTGAGATGATGTCACCCTGGTCAAATGACAGGAACTGTGACCAGTAAGGAGGCATAAGGCATGGGGAGGATTAGATGGGAGCAGGACATGCTCCCCTCATTGATGCCAAGAAATATAAGATGCAAGGTGATTTTTGTGGATGTAAAGAAAATAATTTTTAGCTAAAAGAAGGTGGTAAGGCAGTTATTAGAGCTCTATAGGAACCTGTCAGCAGGCTTATTAGGTATCACCAAACTCGTTGTTCATCACAAGCTTGTGGCTTTTATCTCACGTCCTAATAAACAAGAGTTTGTCCAATACAACCTTGCTGGAGATTTTTTTTCAGGTTGCTCTTAATTGGTGTTGGTTGCAGAAATAAAATGTATCTTTATATCTACTTATACATTATCTCCTATGTATATATGATACATTTACTGCAAGTATTCAGAAGAAAACAGTCTTTGTAGCATGCACCATATTAGCCAATAGAAGTGCATCCAGTAGCGGGATACGGGTACGAGTTTCTTGAGAATTAGCAGTGTACTGCTTAATGATACGTAAGTTTCCATACATGTTTCTTATTTGGTCCCTCAATAACATGACTTTCCCACATTAACACTTTCCAAGAATAATTATTCCATTGGGAACATGTTGCCTAATTCTCATTGGTAACTGTAAGGTAAAAGCTCTCACTTTTTAAGACAGCATGTGAGGTCTGCAAATGTAATAAATTATCGCAATAGTTTTGAGAGGGACCATTAGCATATTTATGGGACGATATCATATCAAGCATTCACCTAGTGGGGAAATACATTTAGCTTTGACAACTATTTCTCATAACTAAAAGACGTTTTATTATTTTGGTTGTCTTTTTCAAATGAGTTTGAGGTTTATAGGATAGGTCAACACTTGAGACCCCCCCACTGATCACCTAATTTTGGAACCCAGAATATAAACAGGCCCAAAAGTTTAGTTCCATTCAACTGAAAAAGTGTATCCAGGTCGGGTCAAGCACAGAGTGCAAAGCTCTACTCCCTTCTCATTGGAGGTGTGAGGTCATCAATATTGTCACGAACCCCATACACCGGAGTCTAAACACCTACTCTATGGAGTCCCAGAATTTAGCCATTAAGCTCCGCCCACTTCCACAAAATGGCGTCCTAACACTAAAATTACTCCATGCATTCTGCAACCGGCCAGTCACTGCCACCACCCACACGTTAAATATACAAAGAAGGCCGTAGGCACCTCAATCACACAGACAATGCAGACTGATGATTCACACAGAACATGCACTCACTTACTACATAGACTATGCTAAAAATTACCTCTGATAATGTAATTCCCTTCGGAGACTCAGATTCTTTAAGGCAACAAGTAGAGGCTTATTACAGTTAAGACTTTAATATACATAAAAAATACAATACACTCAAATGAACTTGTCAGATTAAAATAAAAGAAAGAGAAGTTAAAAATAATATACATAGAATACATACAAACGGTTTATGGAAAAAAAATAACAAAATAACCCTTACTATCAGATAGCGAGTGGCAAATTGGCCGGAGGACACAGCTTGGGGAGAATTGGACTAGTCTTATAATGAATAGAGTCCTCACAACTCAACAAGGCCATGTGGCTGTTTCACTAATTTGATTCAACATTCCTGCTCCTTACTTTTTGTACTGTGTGCAGACTCTTTGTGATTCTATGTTTACTTGTCTGAGCTCAGCTGATTAGGAGGAGTTGTAGCTAGTTATGACTCATCCTGCTCCCTTCCCCTCTTCCTGCTTCTGTCAGTGAGGATGGACTGTGACAAGAAAGATACAGTGGGAGACGCGATAAGGGCGGTTTAGAGCAATGAGGGCAGTTGTGTATACATGTAGAGGACATCATGCTGAGAACAGGGAAAGGCAGCACCTCTCACAGGAGGCCAAGACACAGGTACAATCCCTTCAATCTTAATTGTTTATTTGGCGCTCTACTTAGGTATTATTTTTATGGTAATGGGGTGCAAGGGCTCCTCTGAAGGCTCTGGCTATTACATGCCTGGAGCTCATTTGCATATTCGAAAATGGCTGTAATTAAAGGGGTTTTCCATGAAACAAACACTAACTTGCTGATTGGTGGCAGTCTTAGTGATGAGACTCCTGCGGCTGCCCCTTTCATCGCTATGGAGCTGTCAGAGATTCTCAAGCTCTGTTACTCAGCAACCATGTGCGACCGGCTGCTCTGTTCAACTTAGTGAGCGACGAGGGGTCTGACTGGGGTACATCGGACTACATCAGACCCCCTGTTCTTGTGATCTACGGGGGTCTCATCAATGAAACCCCCATGGATCAACAAGTTAGGCCTTATCCTGTGGACAGGGTCTAACTTATTTCACTGGAAAAACCCTTTGAGGTACAGAGCGGCAGCTAATTTTAGGTGACATGGGGAGGACTTTTAACCGTTTACCAGCAGGTATTACTGGTGTGAGGGTTACAATTCTGGTGACAGGTGTTCTACAAAATGGACCAAACTTTTCCAACGATTTTCCAATAAAAACTGAAGAGAAGAAATACATTAAGAAACATACAAAAGAAACACAACTTTTTAACACTCGCTTTTATTTGTTGTCTTTTAAAGATCTTTTATGCCACCAAATAAAATACTGGACTTGACTAGAATTATGAGTTTAGAGAAAAAACCCATGTAACAGCTGTTAACATTATATATCCGCTGGGTGTTTCAGAACCAATTTGTGTCATCATTAAAGTTGATTTATGATGTGACAGATATGACTAGAATATATGAAGCATTGTGCACTGATCTCCGAGATTACTTCAAGAATCAAAAATGAGAAATGGGCGGAGGCATAACCTAAAGTCACATGTGCCCAAATCTTCACCAGACACCCCTGACTATAATATATTGTTTAAATTCAAGTTAAAGGGATATTCCCATTACAGCAAATTAATGTTATTGTCAGTGTTATAAAAAGTTATACAACTTTCCAATCTACTTTCGGTATCAATTCTTCAAGGTTTTCTAGATCGCTGCTTGTTGTCCTGCTACAGAAAGCGTCATTGTTACTTCCAGTGGACATAAATCTGACCATGGTCACACATGTGCACGGCTCGTTATATCACACACGGCTCTGATTACTCTTTGTGACATAAGGAGCCGTGCACCTGTGTGACCATGGTCAGATTTCTGTCCACTGGAAGCAAATGCACAAACTTTCTATAAAATGACAGCAAGCAGAGATCTAGTAAACCTAGAGGAACTGATACAGACAATGGGGCAGATTTACTTACCTGGTCCATTCGCGATCCCGCGGCGCGTTCTCTGCGGTGGATTCGGGTCTGGCCGGGATTCACTAAGGCAGTTCCTCCAACGTCCACCGGGTGTCTTTTTTCTTTAAAATGCGTCAGTTTTTCCAAATCCGTCGAGTTTTCGTATTGCCACACCCCCGATTTCCATCGCGTGCATGCCGGCGTCGATACGCTACAATCCGATCACGTGCGCCGAAATCCCGGGGCAATACAGGGAAAATCGGTTAACTGTCGCAAAAGCTCGAATCGGGCCCTTAGTAAATGACCCCCAGTATATTGCAAAATAGTATAACTTTTTATCATAAAAAACTATAACATTAATTTGCTGAATTGGGAATACCCTTTTAAGAACAAACCTTCAAGTGGGTGCAAAACTGCCTGTACTGTTTGCACCCACTTAAGTTACACTCCTATATATGCAGCAGCATTTCAATATTCTCTTACAGTATACAGTGCATTTGATGTTCCTTTTTTATTTTTGTGAAAAAAATTGGCTCCCATTTATCTTGATCTTCTTTGAGATATTTCTACATCCTGATTGGATCTTGAATAAAGTCAGTTAATTGGACATGTCATATATCCCCGAGTATAAGCCAACCCGAGTATAAACTGAAGTACCTAATTTTCAAACAAAAACTGGGAAAACCTATTGATTCGAGTATAAGCCTCCACTCAGCATATAGACATCCAGCCTCCTGACCTCCAGTATATAGCCAGCCTGCCCATGCCTCCCAGTACATAGCCAGCCAGCACCTACCCCCCAGTATATAGCCAGTCAGCTCAAGCCCCCAGTATACAGCATAACATTAATTTGCTGAATTGGGAATACCCTTTTAAGAACAAACCTTCAAGTGGGTGCAAAACTGCCTGTACTGTTTGCACCCACTTAAGTTACACTCCTATATATGCAGCAGCATTTCAATATTCTCTTACAGTATACAGTGCATTTGATGTTCCTTTTTATTTTTTTGTGAAAAAAATGGGCTCCCATTTATCTTGAACTTCTTGGAGATATTTCTACATCATGATTGGATCTTGAATAAAGTCAGTTGATTGGACATGCCATATATCCCCGAGTATAAGCCAACCCGAGTATAAACTGAAGTACCTAATTGTGAAAACCTATTGATTCAAGTATAAGCCTCCACTCAGTATATAGACATCCAGCCCCCTGACTGACAGTATATAGCCAGCCTCCTGACCTCCAGTGTATAGCCAGCCTGCCCATGCCCCCCTAGTACATAGCCAGCCGGCACCTACCCCCCAGTATATAGCCAGTCAGCTCAAGCCCCCAGTATACAGCCATGCTATGCCACCTAGTATATAGCCTGCCAGCCCATACCCCCAGTCAGCTCATGCCCCTAGTATACAGCCACCGGGCCAATGCCCCTAGTATACAGCCCATTGCCCCTAGTATATAGCCTGCCAGCCCATGCCTTCTGGTATATAGCCTGCCAGCCCATACCCCCTAGTACATAGCCAGCCAGCCGATGCGATGATATAGATTGTTTCCCTTACATCCTAAATAGGTTGAACTTGATGGGACATTTGTCTTTTTTCAACCCTATTAACAGTAACAATTATATTCATAACATGAATGATTTAATTATCCTTAATGCTGGGTACATTTTATCGGTACACTCCGTCCCCAAAACATTCTAAGATTTAAGGTTACTTACAATCTAACTCCAATTTCCAAGCTTTCTTTGGCGCACCAAGTTTCTAGAATGTACTAAATTTGGCAATCAAATTCATTCACAAGATTAGAGTGCACATTTTAAAAAACAACTTTTTAGTCAAACCCATCAAAATTCTATCATTTGACACTTTTTTAAAGCCTCTTTTCCTTCTACAAATTTTTTGCCCTTTAATCCCAACATGACCTCCAACATTCCTTGGAACCTAATGATACCACAGATACAGGCTAGAGGCTATCATGCAGAGTGTTTTATGTGTAGCTACATTTAATCAAAGATATCAGACCATTGTATAAGGACAAGCCAACCGGTATCACACCTCTATTGTTCATAGATGCGAGCTCTTGTGACAGGATGCTCACTTCTTAATTTGTTACTATGTATGTAACTATGCAATTTTTTTTTTTTGTTGTAAAATACTATACACCATGACATTTTGCTCAAAAGATTTTGGACTGAGGAAAACTAGGTACATGAAGTCCACCTCTCGCGCACCCTCCGGAAATTCTGATAAAAAAAAAATTCCATGGTGCGCTCCAAAGGTCAGTGATGGGTTTCACAAAAACATAGCTTCTTAATATTCAAAACCACCCAAAGATTGGCCCAAAACCCAGGTTTTTTTCGTATATGAAAGGGGCACAACAAAAATGTCAGCGGTGTCAAGGTTCGCTGGTTGGACAGTGATGCTCTTCAAGACAGAAAGCCAAATTACTGTCAGGTTTACTTCTGAAAGGTCGAAGGTCGCGCCCTAACCTATAAAGTTATATTTAGTCTAAAATGCTTTGATGAGTAACTGATCACAGATCAGTGTATACAAGCCCCTAATAAGGATAATTGTCTTGGAAAATGGACGCGAGAGAGAGCTTGTGTTCTCTTACTAGATGCCAAGCTTCAATATAGCGAGATAAGATGAGTCTGTGCGTGAAGGGGGGGTATGGAAAACCCCATCTGTTGGTTCCTGTTGGCTCGGAGTAATTATATTAAACACAATAAAATAGACTGTATTGTATACCAGATCAGCCGCCCATTTTAGGCAGAAACTCTCTGTCGCTGCGGTTTCTTGATGAAGATGGGTCAACCCGATTCACTCGATTTCTGCAGTGCGAAACGTTCAAATAAATTAATGCACTCGGGCAAGTAGGCATCTGGAGGTTGAGGTTATGTTCATTGGCATCCGGGGCGGGGATTATCATATGAAATTTAGGATCAGGTTTGCAGGGGCGAACATACAAATTAGTTAGCAGCTGATATGGGGCCCGGCAGTGTCAGGTGGTCCCGGCATACAGGTATTTGAGTGTGTATATGCGTATGACTGGATTGTATGTAGTGTTGTATTGTTTGGATATTGCGGTATGTACATATGTATAATGGTGTAGATATATTGGGGGCACATTACTTACCCTCCGGAGGAGTTCAACTGAGCATGTCCGGCGTAATGCACTGTTGCCGCTATTCACTAAGATAGTGCATCCGATATCGTGATGTGTCGCTCCCGCCTCAGGGCCGACAGAGTTACACCTTCTCTTCAATACTCATGAATTGTTGATCTTTGCCACACAATGTGAAAGTTTTTTTTTTTTTTTAAAGTTGTATTAATTTTTCCAAAATTTCTAACATGCGATGTTATTGAATAGATTAATCATGTCATGTGCAGGTTTACATTTTCATATCTATCTCCTGGTAGACATTAATGCAACTTATACCTGTTGCTTTTATGATGTAAAAAACATTCTTGACGTTAGTATGGTTATTGGACAGGTAAATCTATATTGTTTAGTTTCCTTAACTTATTGAACAGACTGCGGGCACTTTACTTACCCGGTCCAGATCGGATCAAGCGCGGGTTCTCGGCGCTGATGATTGGGTTCTGCCGGATTCCTCAGGTCCGCGCGCCGATATTCACCAGGATGTCGATGCTGCGCCGAGAGGTCGCTGGAGTTCACCTGCGTTTTTCTGGTGTTGTGAGTGCTTGATCGGCGACACAATGGCTTTTAAATCAGGGTTTTCCGAATCCTTCGGTTGTCGGTGGCCACGCCCCCCGTTTTCTGTCGCGCGAAGTCGGCGCGATTGCGCCAAAAATCAATCGCATTGTGCACGCCACAAATCAAGTTTGGAATACAGCGCAAAGCGGAAATATTCGGGAAAAACCCGACGGATTCGCGGCTGAGGACCTTAGTAAATGTGCCCCACTATCTCTAGTCGGAGTTAACTCTGTGAGATCCAGACCAGTGAATAGTCAAAAGGATACTTAAATTTAATTTAAAAAATAAACTAGAATAAATGGGAATCATACATTTAAACTGCTTGTTTTCCTTATTATTGCATTTTTATATTTTTCCCTGTTTCTTCAGACAGTCACTCTGTGTAGAAAATTGGAGGTGGTACCAGGTTTCAATGCAATCGTTTTGGGATATTCTGTTATGCTTGCAATGCTATTGCCTTTTCATAGGCGCCATGTTGAAGTTAATTTGTCTAATTCCTTCTTCGTAGGTGGAAGGTGGAAGTTAAATGTGAAAGTTAAATCCCGCGCTCAGTCCAACGGCCCACCCCGATCATGAAGCATGACATGAAAGCAGAGAGCTGTGCCAAAAATATATTGTGTGACACAATATCCGGTAAATACCTGTCACAGCCGCGCAAACCCGAAAAAGGTGGAAAATCCGAACAAACGTGCGTCCGAGGGACCTTAAAAAAAGCCCCCCACTGTGTGTGATGTTAACTCACATGTTTCAGTTACAAAGATGTATATCCTAGGGATAAGTATAAAAGGGGGCCCATACAGAAGGTCTGCTATGGGCGCTCTCCCCTCTTCAAGAAACCCACCGCTTGTTTGACGTACGTTTATGAAATTGCGAAAGCAACCAATCACAGATTGCTGTCATTTACTAGATTAGATAAATTTTTTTTTGAACTTTTAATAAAAGGAGGATGGATTTAAAAATCATTTGTACAAAAAACAAACTGTGCTGTGCAGCCCAAAGCAATCAACCACAGCAGAGAATTTTAATTTCTTTAAAGCGCTTTTTAAAATGAAAGCTTCTTTTGATTGGGGTGGGAAAGTACCCATGATGTTTTATTAATTTCTCCCACTCGTAGCATAGAAAACAATAACAGGGCATCTTCAAATGGAAATAAAAGCTTCACTATGATTGGTTACTTGGGAACAATGACAGTTTCAATAAATATCCCCTCTTGGTTCAGTATATAGAAACCAATCTTCCCATTAAACAGGTTGTTGAACCCTCGTAGGGATAGGAATGATAACTCATATAAATTACTGCAATGTTCATTTTGGTGTGTATTATGATGAGGGGCCTGGGGGAGCATAGCAATTTCAGGCCCAATCCAATCAAATTGCGGCCTAAGGTAGAGGATGATGTTTCCTGGGGGTGAGGGCGATGATTGGTGGTGAATATGGCCGCACCCCGCACAAGAGGCCAAGAGGGGAGGTCATGCAATTGTTCTTCGTTGGGGCAAAGGACCATGGGAAAAGGGAACCTGTCACAGTGATTGGACACTAAACCAAACCACAGTTGCCTGGGTTTAGTGTCTCAAATTACCGTATGGCAGTTCATTCAATCTTAATAATTGCCTTAAATTTCATCAAAAACCATTTCTCTCTTGTCAGGGTTTAAGAAAATTTTAAAGCAATTATTAATATCCCGAAGACTTTGAATACTAAGAAAAGCCATTTTAGTGGAAGATATCTTCAGAAGAAAAATTTGTACGGAGCGTTATCATAGGTCTTTCTCCTGTTTACTATTGGCATTGTATAACAAGAAATCTTGTTGAAACACCCATTGATTTGGGGGCAGCAGGTGTGTGGGTTAGTGTTAGCATCTACAGACTTGCAGCGCTGGGGGCCTGGGTTCAAATCCAGGGTCAACAATCTGCAAAGAGTTTGTATGGTCTCTGTGGGCTTCCTCCCACACTCCAAAACATACTGGTTAGGCTGATGAGATTGTGAGCCCCAGTGGGGACAGGGACGAGTTGGGCAAGTTCTGTTATCTGGTGCGCATATATAAATAAAGGATTATTAGGCCTTTTTATGTTGGTTGTAGTATGAGCATTTCAACAGTGAAAAGTCTTTACAATATAAACATTGGTGGGTGTTTGGGGGCCATGGGCCCCTAGAAGGCTTGGGCCCTGGGCTACAACCCAAACTTGTTCTATAGAATAAATCCAATTGTATGGGATCCAATCAAGCACATCTTCCATGTAATCAGACAAGCTTCAGAAAATATTAAGCTGAGCTTCTGATTGTCCAGGTTTCACACGTCAGTGGCCTATCACAGCCCACCAAAGCTGGGATTTCATTGGTTGATATCAAAACACATTGGGCTCACTAAGGGTAACGGAGCGCACTTTGTAACGTGTGGACGCTTTCTGTGGATTACCGGATTGGACATGTATTATGCAAGTGTCTGATTGCCGCAATTTTGGAGCGAGCTGAGCGGGCTTCCAGTTGCACAAAATTGGGGGAAGTGCTGGAAGATCCGACTAATTTGGACTGAGCGCGGGATTTAAACTTTTCAAATGTGTCGCAAGACCACTGCACTGACATGCACCGGGAAGAAGAGGTGAACCCCCAATTGGACCTGAGCGGGGAGGAAGAGAACATGCAGGCTATCAGGGCGCACGATCTTGAATAGCAGAACAGTGCATTATCGTCGGAAATGCACTTCGGTGAACTCCGGTAGGAATGTAATCAAATGAGCTACCATTGGGTTTTGCTTTCGGACTGTTTTTCAGTGACACTTTTGTTGGGATGCATTAAACCTTGCATTTTAGTTGCGTTTCGTCTCATTACGTCTTGCCTTATCTCGGCCGTTTCAGCGCGGGTAATGTCTAGTAAACGCTTTGGATTGGGCTGCATATGCAAGAGCCATTGTAATATCTGACACAGGGAATTCAATTGCAAATATGGTATTTTAATGTGGATTTTTATTTTCAGCATCATACAACCTAAAAACGGTTATGTAATTACACCATCGCTCACCCCCCACCACCTCCAAACATCCTCCAGGCCTTTTCATATTTAGTAGACAAAAAAGGAAAAAAAAAAAACTCATTTAACAGCAATGATGCTTATTAATACCCGGGGAAAAGACCAGTGGGAAAGGCAGCTTTGTCTACCTGTGGTGTTTCAGGAGGAAAATGTGTGCATAGCACTTTAGAGGGTCTTTGCATTCACACAGTCGGGTATAGATGAGGATTGAGTTGCCAATCTGTCTCTCTGCCCTCGTGACCGGTATTTGAAGAGAAAAAGAGGGCAAGCAAACAGGGGTCTAGAAATCCTATATAGAGAGGGAAAGTGCTGTCAGCCGTGAGGGATTTTATCTCTGCCTTTAGTGTTTTTTTCCTTGTGACACCTCTGGTTGAGGACTTAGTTGCAAATCTTTCCAGCAATAGAGACACATTAACCCCAGTTGTAACCAAAAAGTGTTTTACAAACAATGGAATGAAAGCATTGTAGCCACGTACATAATAACTAGTCATATAAATACTTATTTGGTTGAATTATCCGTTAAATTAAACACTTGCAGTACAGTTATTTTATATAAATATATTTTAATTTAATTATGAAATATATTTTTAATAAATTAAAAATAGTCATTTTGTTCTTGCGGCCCATTGTTCTGTTCCGTAATGTATTTTGATGCAATGTAAGCGTGAATATACAGATGTGTTGGAGAGGGAAACAAATTAATGTACCAAAAACCTCACTTAAGAGGCACCTGTCACCCTAAAAATGCTCTAGGACAGTGATGCCGAATGTTTTAGAGAAAGAGTGCCCAACATACAACCAAAACCTGACTTTTATGTTGCAAAGTCCAACATGACAATTTAGCAGTTAACCTATGACCCCGCTAGATCACAAGCTTCAATCGTTTGGCGCCTTAGGACAGCAATACAATAGAAAGAAAGATGGAGAAATGGATTATAGCTCCTTCCGCGGGCTCCTGAAGAGGAGAAAGAGAATCAGGGGAGAATCAGGGGACCCAGGCAGAAGGATTCAATGATAATCCATCTCTGTCCAACACTCGCTTCTTTGTGTAGTCCTCCAAGGATGTCACTTAAAACAAACACTGAGCGTAGCATGTCCATGCTGTCTTGGACGGCGGCGGAGGGAAGCCTTGAGTCACATCCAGCAAATTTGCTGTCCTGGGGTAGGGTAACGGCCTGGGTGCCCACAGAAAGGGCTCCGAGTGCCACCTCTGGCACCCGTTGCCACATGCCACAGGTTTGCCCACCCACTGATCTAGGAGCTGTTATAAAGTTTTTTGTAGCAGTGTCAACCTTCTCGACTTTATCGCAACCAGAACCTCCAAAAAAATCCAAAAAAATTGGGAAAAACCACGGGTGGGGGCGGGGGTGGGGGGCCCAACAAAAAGGGCCTCAGAACGCCGGACCAGGCTTCCACAGGTTCCAACGTAATTCATGAGGGGGCGAGTCGAGGTGATGCTGCTCCCCCGACTGCCCCTCCAACACGTAGGCGGTGGTGATTGCCAGGCGCTATGCAGGAAGTCACCACATCGCGGGACAGTCCCCCATTGAATACGCCGGACTACTCTGAGGACTTGCGGCCGACGTTCCCAAGGGTATAATGACACTACAGTGTTTGCTTGCTTTATCGATAGTTGGCGAGTTTAAAAATGTTACATCTAGGGTTAGCGACGAGGAGCGACCCCTTACTATTAAGCAGCTCCTTAGATCGTTTTTTTAGGATGATGTGTCCTTTTAATGTACTAAATTAGTAGTACTCAATAAGGGTTATTTATCATACGCCGTATTCGCGGATGTGCCTCGGAAGATATGATAGACATGCCACTGCCCCGTCTCTGGATGCATCCGACAAGGGGGGGCACTATCGTGAATGACACAGTGAATCGCGGCACAGTCAGGATCGTTGGACAATGCAATTTCTTTGAACTCCAGCGGATTAGCTAAGCAAATGAGCCCCAATGTTTTAACATAGAAGATGAAGATGAATTAGGAGTCAAAGATGGGAAAAACCGCCCCATGAACTTCTGGGGCACATTTATCATACTCACATGCTGGACCTGCACCGGGCTGTGGTCCTCCTGATAAATTCTGGGATGCTGCCAGCGCATCCTGTGATGCATTCCGGGAGCTCCTATAAATATATACTTATTATATTATATATATATATCTATATATATATATATTATATATCTATGTCTTATAGATATAGGATATTATCTACTCTGTCTGTCTGTATATCATAATATTATGACATATTGAAGTAAACCCAATGTGGAAGGAATGGGTTTTATTTGTGCTAAGGAACAAAGTTACTTTAAAAGACGCTCACCTTCTCTACAGATCTTTTATGTTCATACCGGCAAAAACTATACATACACAAAAAAAAAATAAATATTAACTAACATTTAGGTTTTTAACGGATACCACAGATTGACAAGGAGGTTGGTTTTGGGGTGAATTACAGGAAGCAAGATGTGGGGGGTGAGGTGAATATAGAAGGGAGGGGTGGATACCAAAGATAGAAAGTGCCACTTTAGGTCGATACCCTCACTCCAATCCAGTTTTGCTGGATGCTTTTAATGACGGGCCCGTCCTGCTTTATATCCGCCCCCCACTCCGAGGCTATCTCTACAATGAGCGCACCATTCAGGGCTGACAGAGCACAATCAGGGCTCCATTACTGGCGGCCTGTGTGTAACCCCTCTGCTCTGAAAAGAACTCCAGCATGTGGCAGTTAGTAATGGCAATGGTAAAAAAAAAAAAAAAAGAATATTGGAGACAAAAGCAGTTTTTTTTAAGCATTAAGGTGTTTTATGTGTATAAATTTATATAATACTGGTATTATTTTTTATAACATAATTCATCAACTCTCGCAATAGTTCTTGCAAATTAATTTCCGTTCCAAATGAGTCTTAACAAAATACATCCTTTGTAGGGACATTAGGTGAATTTATATTATATAGTTTGCTTGATCCGGGACACATCGGGTAACACAAGGAGGGTCATGTATCACAACTAGTTAATGTATCGATGGCTGGTTAACAGTTGATTAGGGAAGACCCAGCAAAAATAATGCAAAAAACTTAAAAAAACATCATGCTATTTTTGAAATTAAGAGTGAAACTAGTACCGTTCTCTAAGTCAAGCGAGATGTCATCCAGGCTCCCTCGCCAGCAAAGCGACACACATTTACGAAATGTCATGGAACTTTTTACAAAAATCTCTACAGAGATTACCCATTTATGGTAGGAGAAAAAGTGTTGCCACACACACGACATTAATACATGACCCCAAGCAGCGGGATGATGAAACAATAAAATTACAAGCGCAGGGTTCTCATCTACTCTGACTGAAGGATACCCTGGTGAGTGAAGCAGAGAACAGACAGGGCTCCTAGGAAATCCACTGAATGCGGTTCTCTGAGGCTGCAGCCGCCCGAGTGACGGGACGCGATTTGTGGTGAAAGCAGTAGTTGCTATCGTAAACGATATGTATTCCTAAAAAACCCACAAAGTTATAAAATGTAAAATACAATTAGAAATGAGTAAACTGATTGACAACTGGGAAGTCGATCTAAATTTTATGAAGAATTTGATTCAGTGTGAATTCCGAATTTCCTCAAGATTCTGTGTAGGAAGTAGAAAGTAAGAAGGACTGGGAGATGTGAGAGTCCTTGACTGGCGAGATGCAGGGGTGGGAACAAGGAGCGGCGGGCCCCATAGAAGACCTCTATAGGGCCCCCTACACCTGCACAAAAATATTCACATATGTATTCTTACACATTTATAACCTTATGTGCCCACATATGCACGGATATATTACACAGACGTGTCCAGTCGATGCTGTCCCCTTCTCTCCCCTGTCTATCTGAGCTCCGTTTCCTGCTGGCTACTGTGAAGATGTTGAACTATATTATGTAATGGTGCAATCCTCTTCTTGGAGCCAGCCGGGCACCAGAATATCGAAGTGGCTGGTCATGGTGGACAGCTGAGTCACGTTGCTTGTAGGGGACCAGGAGGGGATGACTACAGCATGGCAGGTCTCCAGCAGGTGGTGTGTGCAAAGATAATAAGGCGGAGCGAGGCGATGATGCAGTGGTTTCTCCTCGGGCACCCTGAGGTGTTGTGTATAAGTCCCTGGATAATGGATGGGGAGCCCATGGTGGTAAACAGCCGTATCCAGGGATCAGATGGAGGCAACGTTGTGCAAATCCACTTACGGTTCTTTATTGAACTGCAGGCAACGGCCAGAAATGGTCAACAGTAGATTCTTTGATGCTGGAGTGGTCATGGAGAGTTGGTCCGCAGGAAAGGTGCACACAGCCTATAGTAATGCAGGCTGTGCTGGTGCAGGTGGAAAACTGAGTCCAAATGGAAGATGCAGTTCTGGGCTTACGTCTCCAAGAATTGCCTGTGTGACAGGCAGCAGGCATGAGGGACACTAGAAGTTCGGATGAGTGGTTGTGGCAGCACTGAAGGTGTGCTGCCCAGGATGACGCATGGAGGGAGTAAGGCAAAGCTTGTACGCCACAGGATTGATGCGCTTCACTACTTCAAATGGACCCAGGAGTAGAGGACCAATTAATATAGGATCTTCAACTATCTAGAAGACAGCCGTAGTTTGTCACCTGGGGAGATTCATGACTGGAGGCGACTGGGTTTTGGTGCGGGGTGATACCCGGAGTAAAGGCTGACATGTTTGCTCGCAGATGGATCTAAGATCATGGACCAAATTCTCCACGGCAGGAACATCAGAGCTCTCAGCAAGAGCGAGAGGAGGACGAGGATGTAGTCCATACACAATAAAAAATGGAGCAGAGCCGACAGATTCAGAGTCCAGCGAGTTGTAAGAGAATTCCGCCCATGACAGCAGGGTGGACCATTCGTCCTGTCGGGCGGAGACAAAATGACGAAAAAAGCAGCTTAGGGGTCTTAATTAGCATTCCATTGTCACTGGACTGTTGAGGTTACGGCAGATGAGAAAGTTACAGATGTACTTGTAGTTGTCTGCACAGAAGGCCAGAAACGGGGAAACCCAAACTGGACTCCATGGTTCCGAGACCAATGTGCAAGGGAAGTACATGAAAGTCGGAAGATGGGAAGGAAGTACAGGCTGGCAAGGTGTGGAGCCAACGGAGACCTGGCAGAGGAACAAAGGAGACATCTTAAAGGGAAAGAAAAAGAAAGGTTAGGTTACCACCCAGAGGACGGATTGCCCGAGGAAAGTGGAAGAAGGAACGGTGATCAAGTCTATGCCACGTGAGTCTAACGGTCAGGAACGGCAGAAGAAGACAGCACAGGTTTAAGACGAGATTGCTTGTTTCGGCATAGGAGTGCAGGACCCACCAAAATCCTTAATCCCTGACCAGTATGGCCACCAATAGAAACGGTTAAATATGGCGACAGAGCGTTGCAGGAAGAACAATATGTTGGGACAGGATCTTTCCCCAAAAAAACAGCCGAAGCACGAGGGAGAGCACGGCCTCTAATATTATTCTCTGAGGACAGGGGGCCAACAACTCCACAAAAATGAGGGAGGATGGAGGACAGGAGGACAATATGGGCGGACATGAGAGCCACAATATGAGGAGGAGTGGAGACAGGAAGTGACATTTGAGGGAGGATAGGCCACAGGAGGCAACAATTAGTGGGGGGATGGCAGGACTCGGAGGCCACAATATGTGGAGGACAGGAGGGCCAAATATGGGAGGAAGGAAAAGAAGGAGGCTTACAATTTGAGGGAGGCTTAGAGGACAGGAGGCCACAATATAAGGAAGAAAGAGGAAAGAAGGAGGACAGGAGTGCACCAATATGAGGAGGATGGCGGACAGGAAGGTCACAAATATGAGAGAGGTAGAGGGCAGAGGCCAACAACATGTGAGGAAAGGTGGGTAGGTGTACAAATAGTATTATTGCATACATTTGGGCGAGATAAACAAAAGGGGAAACCAAATGTAAAGGGAGGATAAAAGAAAAGAGGGAGTTATATGTTGCCAGAGGTTGCATTAAGGGTATATAAGGTGCTGGGGGATTGGCAACAGTTAAAGGGCCTCCTTATATGTGGGGGACTTAAGGTCACTATTAAACATGCTTGTGGGTCAGGAAGGAAAAAGGGGAAATGGTTAGAAAAAAAGGGGGAGGAATTTGCTCTCTCAAAAGTTGAGAGGTAATGACACATAGAAAAAGAGAGATAAGACATATCAGATATAGAGATGATGAGTCTTCAGCCCTGCTATGTACTCACCTATAAGGACACACAGAGTCAGAATCTGCTTGTGCCTCCCGGATAAAATATGGCTGATGGTAGGGAATTTTAAAATAATAAGATTATTGTGATTGCTCCTCTTCTGCAATTAAGGGTTGCTCTTCACCACTCTTCATCTGTTTCCACATGCCATAAATACAGTAGCTCGTAGTAAGGTGGCTGATTAAAAACCCGGATTGGCTGAACCAACCCCCGCGGGTACAGTGATGTCATCGATGGCACTCTGAAAGGCAGACTGGGGGAGCTGGATATGGCCGGTGGAAATAGAAGTAACACAACTTTTTGAATGCCAAATACAGAACCTTCCCTGCCCATCGTATTTTATTTCTGCACAGTCCCTCTAACAGTTTCCACATCTGTGTATAAATACATTACAAACAATATCATTGACCAAACAAAAATAACCAAGGATTGGTTCGCAAGAGAATGTAATGTAATAGTGTGACTGTTTTATAATGATGTACGTAAGTGATACATTTTCGAGCGTCTGAGTAAATTTATTGGGGAGAGGAGAAAATTGTGAAAAGAAAGTAGGCTTTAGGACACTGTTGAGGCCACTTCTAGCCTAGATATGAGATTGTTATATGCTTCGGCATGGAAGGGAATACAGCTTGGTATGATAGCCTGTGTATTGGCCAAACAAAGGATACAGAAGGCGAACCTTTTAGCAGGCCCGAGGGCCCAAACTACGACCCCAAACCACTTATTTAAATGCAAAGTGACAACAATTAAGCAGTAGAGTAGTACACAGGGTTGCGAACTGTTTTCTCACGGCTTTAATTGTATAGGCACCGGGAGACACTGATACAGTTGAAAAAAGAGAAAAATTCAGATTATCATTGCAGCTTCCCATCCAGGGGACCCTGAAACAGGAAACACAGCCTTGTGCACCGCCTTGCTCCTCCTGTAGTCCCAGGACAGCTAAGGATGTGTAGCTTAAAATACAAGATCACAGACATCTTGGGTTGGCCAGGGGGGACGCAGGAGGAGGTTTTGAGTCCAGAGTATGGAAAAATCTGTGCTGGGTGGTGATGGCCCGGTGCCCACAGAGAGGCCTTGAGTGCCCCCTCTGCACCCGATTGCCATAGGTTCGCCCACCACTGAGCTAGGATTATAGATCCTGACATGTGTAGTTTGCCAAGGTTGGCATGCCAACAGTCCCTTGATGCTTGCTTGGGCAACAAATCGATGAAGTGGCAGCCAAGGAGAGTGTTGTCTCTGGGGACATTCAAGGCTCATATACATCCGTTTAAACAGAGCCATGAGGGTTCATCTTTCTCTGCTTTGTGACCTAAATGTTCTTAATAGGAACCAACGGGGCCTAGAGGCTCTTGGGATCCCCAGCCAAGCGGACAGGATGATTACCTGTACCAATCTTGCAATTTTAGAAATTGTTTAGTAATGTAAATCCAACATCAGGGGCAGATTACTACCCGGCCATTCACGATACAGCGGCGCGTTTGAACAGGATTCGGGTACCGGACGGGTTTATGAAGGTAGTTCCTGCTCCGCGGAAAGAATCGGAACGCGCAGGAATACACCCAGCTGACCAGGTGAAGTAAGCGACTTCCCAAGCGACACATTTTCGGGTTTTTTAGTTCGGGGCCACGCCACCGATTTTTCCACTAGCGTGCATGCCAGTGCCGATGAGAAACAACATATCAAGTGAAGACCAAAATATATCACTGGGCATTCAGGTACAATCGGCGCAAACGGAATTTTTTAAATTTTTTCGGGGTTATAACATGTCGGGAGAACGCGAATCGGGCCCTAGAAATGACCCCCAACATTCAAAAAAATGTGCGCCAAAAAAATCCTTACCATAAGCATATGCACACGACCACCGATTATAGTCTCTGAACATCCACAGTCAAATTTGTGCGCAGGAAAAAAATGAATACATTTGTCATGGATGAACAAAATAATTATTAAATTATGGATTAATATGAGAATATCACACCAAAGGTTGTTAAACAATGTGTGCATATCCCCTAAAGAAATGGATCAGTGCCTTGCGTTTGCCGCATATTATAATAATTTGCTCAACATTGCAGTTACTGCCAGCCTGGGAGCTCTTATGGAAAGTTAATTGTGACAGGTCCGATGAAGATTTTGAGAACGTATGATCAGTATATAAGATTATGCTGAGATTAAGGGGTGACCACAGATTGTTCCGAACCCACAGACCAATTCATAAGCTTTTTACTATGACTTGACCTTTTAACACCATTTAGCTGAATATATTGCGTCATACATTATAAACAACTGTGCTCCTCAGGTTCAGACCATCATCTGTTATTAAACTGTGTGAAGATGAAGTGTTTAAGTGTTTAAATGTGATTTCTACTTGTTTACATTCTGTCATGTACTTAGTTTAAACTGCCTTAGATCTTTGCGTGTTGTCTTAATTGATTTTCCACCACACCCCTATGGTCTCCCTGTTGACTTTTGTTCTAGGTTGCATACAGTTAAACTAGCTGTGTGGACACAGCCTATGCCCTCAAAATTCCTCACTGCTAGTATGGTTTGTCTGGATGTCAGGGAACCAGTCCAATCACTTTCTGACATGACTCGGACTCTGGTCTCATAAAAGGATGGTCTCCCACTTTCCACAGCTACATAGCAAAAAAAACCTAAAAGCATACATCTTTTATTGTCAGTACAGTTAGATGAGATGCAAAGGCAAGTTATTGGGGGGTTCTTGGTAGACATAAGAAAAGTGGGACTCCTGAATGTGTAACATTATTTGGGGCATCTTCAACTAATCTACATGTAACAGAGGTCAATATTTTTTATTTTCCTTTTTTGGAAAGAACTACAGTTCACCATACGAGTAACGCCCAGGCTTCAAGAATGGATATTTCCATACCCATCCAGCTCCAACCTATCGGGGTGTTGCAGTTTTAAAACAATAATTTGATAAAAAGCTGAGAGTTTATATCAAGAATATCTCCGAAGAGCTGTCTGTAGCTGGATCGTATGGCAATTATGCCTGTTTAATATTTTTTACTGTAGATAGTACTAGTAATGGTTGGGTCTCTTCAGTACAGAGTAGGAGCTGTGGTTGGTTGACTGAGTGAGAGGGCTATTGTGACTAGGGTCGGGAGAGGTGGCAGTTCTGACCCCGTATGTCCTGAAAATTTGCAGAGAGGTGGTAATAAAAATCACTAGCTATTTCCAAGCCCATTGAGAGGGTACATTAGTATGGTCACGCTTGTGGAGGTGAAAGTGTGGGGAAAGGGAAAAGTCATTGGAAGATGTCTGTGGACCCTTGGAACACACGGGAGATGAGCCGCAAACGGTGACCGAAGTCTAAGTGAACACTGGTCTTCGCCAGAGCCACCGCAAAGCGGGGGGGGGATGGTCTTGTTGCTGCGGGTCGGGGTGCCACCAAGTCGTCCACCGGGTGCGACTAGCCCCACGGTTGGCAGCCAAGTAGTACGGCAGGAAATTGCAGGAACAGTCCAAACCTGAGATGACAGCAGGAAAATACGGAGGAAATCTGGTAGGAATTACTGGTAACGTGGCACACGAGGACACTGGTTGATACTGGCACGGAATGTAGATTGCTTGACAAAGATTCCTGGCGAATCGGAAACGTTGCAGTTTTTTCTTATGCCTGTGTGAATAAAGGTTAACCTTTTTTCATCATATTGGATACTGTTGGGTCTTCTCTCTTTTTTAGCCCCCTTCAGAGCAGAGAGAAATTTGGGTGCATGAAGCTAGCAGAGTCATGTCATTAAAACGTGTGTTACCACAATGTGGCGCGGACACTTCTTAAACACCTATGCTAGCAGTTTGAACTAGACAGAATGTGCAAAGTCAACAGAAAACTGGCGGCTTGGACCTTAGTAATGTGCCCCATTGTCTATCTCTATTTCTCACAAATTATAATTATTATTTTTTGCAAATTTCAGCAGAAGGGAAACAAGTTTGCTTGCACATTTAAAAGGTTTTTTTTTAAGCGGGTCCATTAAAACAATAGCAAATAAACGAAATGGCAATGTCAGGGATATGGAGGGGCAAAAAAAAAAAAAAAGCAAAAAAAGTTTGCGCTTACCATATTCGTGGCAAAAATGCTTAAAATCATTGTGAACAGTACACGTGAAATGCTAGTCCCATAGGTGTTGTGAAATCACATCCTGGAATCATTTATAGGCACAATTTCCGAGAGTTTATTGGGAAGCATCTGACCTAAAAGTTGTTACAATGATAAAAATATTTGACTCATTTTACTCTTTATAAAAAAATATGTATTCCCCCCTTTTCAGTTTAGTATTTAAAAAGTGACTAAAATTATGTCAAGAGGGATGTGAAAACGCCATTAAAGCGGGCGTTATCATTATTTTTACCTTGGGCGGTAAAGGTAGCTGTGAAGAAGTTTTGGGAATTCAGGGTTATACCTACTTTTGCTCTTTTTTAGACCTAGTTCCTATGCTAACTGCTGTAAAGGGAATTTCCATTTATTAAGTTTGGACCAGATTTATTAAAGCAGAAATTTCTGCAGTACAGAAGGATGTACCCGGGTCACATGACACCAAGGCACGCCCATTCTCGGGAGGGAGCGACCTGGAGTAAAATTGTCATGCAAGGTAGTGTAGGCTCTGCTTCCTTGTACCTCAGACATGATCATTTTTCGAAGGCTTTGGAAACACCCTGCTCCGGGTGTGATCAGACATTGGAAGCAGAGTTAAAAATTCATTGAAAAGCAGAGTAAGCCTCGCTTTCTGGTTCCCAGAGACCGATCATTTGCAAGGCATATAAATGCCCTGTTTCCTGGTACCCTGGATTCCCATACATCATTGCAAGACAGTGTAAAGGCCCTACTTCCCGATCCATCAGAACCAGGATTAAGCATTGAAAGCAGTGTAAAACACTTGCTTCCTGGTTGTTCTTGGAATGCTCAATCATGCCAAGACAGTGTAAAGAACTTGCTTCCTGGTCCCCATCAGACTTAACTGCATCTCAGCTCCCACTAACATTGCTAATAAAAGGTCATCAATATATACAGTATATTCGTTTTGAAAACATATTTTAAGATCTATTGCAACTTTTAGTGCCTAATCACTAAAATACTGTTGTCTACTGTGTGACGTTATTCTTCTATGGCCCCTGAATGGCATCTAGGGTAATTATTGGGCCCCCATTGTGCCATGGAAAACTTGCGTTGACACAGGGGGCACATTTAATTACCGGTCCGAGGGAATTCACAGAGAGTGCATTGTCCAACAATAATGCCCTGTGCCTGATTGCTAAGTAAATTGTGCGCCCCAATATCCTGCCAGGTGTCACTTCCCACTCCGGTCCGACAGAGTTGTCACAACTTCTCCTGGTGAGGTAAGGGCATTGCTTGCCGACAAAAATTTAGAGTTAAATCCACGATCCATCCGAATTCAAAACGGATCCGTCCAACAGCCCGACTCCGATTCTGTTGCATGGAGCCAGCGCAGCTGCGCCACAATCCTTTCCCTTTTCAGTTAACGTGACAACCACAATCCCAAGGCAAACCCTGTTACATACCTGTAAAGATGCGCAAAATCCGGGAAAAAAGGCGAACCGTCGACGAAAGTGCGAATAAACGACCCTTAGAAATGTTCCCATATCTAAAGAACATTCAACAATTTATTTATATAAGTGGACCTAAAATGGGCTTTTAACATCTGGTAATCCAAGAAGTCTCCTAGGTTGGATACCAAATATGGGCTGCACCATGGAGGTGGCGTAGTTGATTTGTTACTGGTGGTGAACCTGACAATGTAATAGCCGGGAATGCATAACTAAAATTGTTTCAACCCTCTTCTTTTCATTGTGTCCTCAAAGCCTACAAATAGCAGAGCGGTTTCATTCATAGCCAGATGGTCTGCCAGGAGACCAAAATTTACACACATCGCGTACCTATTGCCCCCCTGCCAGATTGTCGACGTTTGATGGTTGCTATTAGAACTCAAAAAAAAAAAAAAAGCTTTAATTTAAGAGACCGAATGTTTTCAGACTTGTATATGGGATTATGCTTTATTTGTATATTGTATATTTTAAACCATAATGTCTGAATATATACGGTTTAATACCTGAAACTGGGGAACATGTTTAAACGGGACAATCTGTGTCGGCCGCATATGTAGTGTCTGGATTTCCTGCTGGGAAGTTCATTACACTTACATGATCGTACTATTATCAGTCTCTCCCCCTCCCAACACTTGTGAATGATGACGACTTTGCCAATTGTAAAGGCCAAAGGACGCAAAGTGCTTACAAACAACAAGAGGGCCCCCATCTAATTCTTCAGCTTCGAAATGAAAAAAATAAAATGTGCTTTTTTTAGAAATAAAACTTTGACTTTTAATCTGTCCAGTCCCCGGGAAAGTCTTAGTAAAAAATTCCATTCCCTTTGATAATAACTATAGTAAAGAATATTGTCTCTATACATTGAAATTTTGCTGTTATCATTTGAGAATGGGCAGGGGGGGCTGAGATACCAAGTAAATTATTGAGAAGGCCTAGCGTTTAGGCTATGTTCGAAAATGGCAGCCATTTTGAAAGCACCTCATTGGGTTAATGGTTGCGTTTTCCAATGGAGCAGCACTCCTATCAAGAGCCAGAAGTGTCTCAAAAATGTGTTGGTCACAATTGGATTTGTAATATACCACGCAACAAAAGGAGTATATGTGTTATAATATAGAAGCAGTGTAAATACCTTCAATACAGCATACAACATCAGAAGCCAACCAAATGCCTCAAAAGAGCAAAGGAAACAGAACAACAAGTCCCTAGTTGCCAAAATTCAAAATACATGACATTACACATTTTTCTCCGCTCAAAACATTATGGATAAGTGGATAGATGTTTCAATTGAGGAAAGTCCCAAATATAATTCCAAAGTAGATTTAAATTCATTAGTAGTAGTAAATGTTCAATGATGACACGACAGTACCGGTGTTAACACGATGAATGAAGTCGGGTACAGAGGCACGAGTTCACACATAGAAAAACATGTAAAATTCCTATTTCACTCTCTCAAAGGATCACCTCGACTCGAGTTTCGACAGTTTCGGCTTCATCGGTGCATTGTAAGGACAAGTTGATTATGCATCCTGATGAAGCCGAAACTGGACAAAACATGGAATCCATGTTATGAGCCTGATGGAATTTCTGTGTTGTAACTAGATGATGGACAAACGTTTGCGTTTGGGTTAGGTTTAGTGACGCAAATCGCTAACAAAATGGTAGATTGGTGGCCAAACAACAAATCGGCAAATGGATGTCCGTAGCCTACTAGCCATGGCTATGATTGGCCCACGAGTGGGACAGTTCAAACTTTCTTCATAAACCGTATATACTTGAGGATAAGCCGACACGAGTATAAGCGAAGACCCTCAATTACCACCATACTGGGAAAAACCTATTGACTCGAGTATAAGCTGAGGGTGGGAAAGCATGGTCACAGACCTCTCCGTTATATAGCCAGCCAAGCCCCCAGTAGTATAAGACCAGCCCAGCCTGCCCAGTAGTATACAGCCAGCCCAGCCTGATCCAAGTAGTATACAGCCAGCCCAGCCTGCTCCCAGTTAGTTACAGCCAGCCCAGCCTGCTCCCAGTTAGAGTAGTAGACATCCAGCCAGCCTGGCCCCAGTAGTATACAGCCAGCCAGCTTCCCCCATAGTTACAGCAGCCCAGGCCTGCCCCCCAGTAGTATACAGCCACAGCCCAGCCTGCTCCAGTAGTATACAGCCACACAGCCTGCCCCAGTGTATACAACCAGCCCAGCTGCCACCAGTAGTATACAACCAGCCCAGCCTGTCCCCCAGTAGTTTTACCAACCAGCCCAGCCTGGCCCCCAAGTAGAGTATAGTATACAACCAGCCCAGCCTGCCCCCAGTAGTAGACAACCCAGCCGCCTGCCGCGTGGTTTGGTTCTTCACAGAAAGGTGGACATGTAACACATCAACGAAGACCGGAAATCAATTGCCACGACCAAAGTTGTAATACTGTATATATCGGTTATAAGCAAGTTTTTCAGCAACAAAAAATGTGCTGAAAATCCCACCGCTTATAATGAGTCAACACACTTTAGGCCCATACTAAAAAAAAAACTGTATTATACTAACTCGGAGGCCCCGATGCGCAGCGCGCTCCCCCCGAGTCACGCGGGCTCCTCTCTTGTCTTCTGTGCCTTCTCTTCTGCTGTATCAGGCTGCAGGGTGCGCCATGTTGTATCACATACAGGACATGCAATGGGGTACAGTTTGCTAGTGTTAAGAGGCTAAAGGACCTGAGATGTGTCACCCTGGTCAATATGAAAGGGGAATGGGACCAGTAAGGAGGCATAAGGCATGGGGAGGATTAGATGGGAGAAGGGACATGATCCCTCATTGATGCCAAGAAATATAAGAGCAAGGTGATTTTGTTGGATGTAAAGAAAATAATTTTAGCTAAAAGAGGTGGTCAGGCAGTTTTAGAGAACGATAGGAAAAACTGTCAGCAGGTTATTAGGTAGCACCCAAACTCGGTGTTATCACAAAGATTGTGGCGTGTATCTAGGTCTTAATAATAAAACAGAGTTTGTCCAATACAAACCCTTGCTGGAGATTTTTTTCAGGTTGCTTCTTAATGGGTGTTGGTTGCAGAAATAAAATGTATCTTTTATATTCTACTGATACATTATATCCTATGTATATATGATACATTACTGCAAGTATTCAGAAGAAAACAGTCTTTTGTAGCATGACCATATTAGCCAATAGAAGTGCATCCAGTAGGGGATACGGGTACGAGTTTCTGAGAATTAGCGTGTCTGCTTAATGACGTAAGTTTCCATACAATTGTTTCTTATTTGGTACCCTCAATAACATGACTTCCACATTAACCACTTTACAAAATAATTATTCCATTGGGGAACCTGGCCTAATTCTATTGGTAACGTAAGGTAAAAGCCTCTCACTTTTGAGATTGACCATTCGTTAAGACAGCAGGTGAGGTCTGCCAAATTGTAAATAAATTTATCGCAATAGTTTTGGACGGGGACCATTAGCATATTATGGGACGATATCCAAATCAGCATTCACCTAGGGGGGAAAATACATTTAGCTTGACAACTATTTATCATAACTAAAAAGACGTTTATTATTTTGTTTGTCTGTTTCAAATGAGTTTGGGTTTATAGGGATAGGCATCAATATCAGATTGGGTGGGGGTCAAAACTTGAGACCCCCACTGATCACCTCATTTTGAAACCCAGAATTATAAAAACAGGCCCAAAAGTTTAGTTTCCATTTCAACTGAAAAAGTGTATCCAGGTCGGGCAAGCAAAGAGTGCAAAGCTTACACCCTTATCATTGAGGTGTGAGGTCATCAATTTGTCACGAACCCCATTAAACCGGAGTTCTTAAACACCTACTCTCTGGAGTCCCGAATTAGCCATTAAGCTCCGCCCCCATTCACACAAATGGCGTCCTAACACTAAAATTACCAGCGTTCTGAACCGGCCAGTCACGCCACCCCCACCACGAAAATATACAAAGAAGGCCGAGGCACCTCAATCACACAGACAATGCAGCCTGATGATTCACACAGAAATGCCTCACTACTACATAGGGACATGCTAAAAATTACCTCTGATAATGTAATTCCCTTCGGAGACTCGATTCTGTAAGGCTTATTAAGTTAAGACTGTTAATATACATAAAAAATACAATCACTCAAATGAACTTGTAAGATTAAAATAAAAGATAAGAGAAGGTAAAAATAATAACATAGAATACATACAAAACGGTTCCTATGGAAAAAAAATAACAAAATAACACTTACTGGGGGTCCTGGTTCGGAATCCACTCAGGTCAACATCTGCAAAGAGTTGTAGGTTCTTCTCCGTGTTTGCGGGTGGTTGTGGGTGGCCTCCGGGGGTACTCCGGGTTTCCTCCCAAACTCAAAACTACTGTTAGGTTGTTTAGATTGTGAGACCCATGGGGGGGTGACAGGGACCAATTTGACATGCTTGTGCCAGCACTGACGTAATCTGTGTGCGCTATATAAATAAAGATTATTATTAATTATTACGATCAGAAGCGAGTGGGCAAATTGGTCGGAGGACACAGCTTGGGGAGAATTGGACTAGTATTATAATGAATAGAGTCCTCACAACTCAACAAGGCCAGTGGCTTGTTCACTAATTTGAGTCAAAACCATTCCTGATCTTACTTTTTTTTTTGTACTGTGTGCAGACTCTTTGTGATATAGTTTACTTGTCTGAGCTCAGCGATTAGGAGGAGGTGTCGCTGTTATGATCATCTGCTCCATTCCCCTCTTTCTGTTCTGTCAGTGAGGAGGGAATGTGTGACAAGAAGATACAGTGCGGAGACGAGATAAGGGCGGTTAGAGCAATGAGGGCAGGTGTGTATACATGTAGAGGACATCATTGCGAGAACAGGGAAAGGCAGCACCTCTACAGGCGGCCAAAGAACCACCAGGACATAAACATCAGAGACCAGTCGAAGGGAACAAATTTATCTGGTTCAATCCTTCAATCTAATTGTTATTGGCGCTCTACTTAGGATTTATTTTTATGGTATGGGGTTGCAAGGGCTCCTATCCTCTGAAAGGCTCTGGCTATACATGCCGGAGCTCATTTGGCATATCGAAAATGGCTGTAATTAAAAGGGGTTTTCCATGAAACAAAAACTAACTTGTGATTGGTGGCAGTCTTAGTGATGAGACTCCTGCGGCATGCACCTTTCATCGTATGGAGCTGTCAGCGATTTCTCAAGCCGTTACTAAGCAACCAAGTCGCTCATTAGAGATGAACGGGGCTACCCCAGCCATGTGCAGACGGCTTGCTCCGTTCAACTTGGTGAGCGACGAGGGGTCTGACTGGGGTTACATCGGCTACATCAGACCCCCTGTTCTTGGGATCTACGGGGTCTCATCAATGAAACCCCCCACGGAATTAAACAGTTAGGCCTTATCCTGTGGACAGGGTATAACTATTTCACGGAAAAAACCCTTTTTGAGCGTACAGACGGCGCTAATTTTAGGTGACATGGGGAGGACGTTTAACCGTTTACCAGGCAGGTATTACTGGTGGGAGGGTTACAATTCTGGGGAACAGGTGTTCTACAAACTGGACCAAACTTTTCCAACGATTTTCCAATAAAAAACTGAAGAGAGAAATACATTAAGAAACATAACAAAAGGAAACACAACTTTTTAACACTCGCTTTATTTGTTGGCTTTAAAGATATTTTGATGCCACCAAGAAATACGGGGACTTGACTAGATTATGAGTTTAGAGAAAAAAAAAAACCCATTTGTAAACAGCCTGTAACCATTATAATCGTGGGTGTTTCAGAACCAATTGGTCATCATTAAAGTTGATTATGAGGTGACAGCTATGACTAGAAAGATATGAAGCATGGTGCACTGATCTCCGAGGATACTCAAGAATCAAAAAATGAGAAATGGGGGCGGCAAACTAAAGTCCACAGTGTGCCCAAAATCTTCCCAGACCCCCCTGACTATATATATTGTTTTAAATTCAAGTTAACGGGATTTCCCATTACAGGCCAAATGAATCTTTATTGTCAGTGGTATAAAAGTTTAAACAACTTTCCAATCTATTTGGTATCAATTTCCTCGGGTTTTCTAGAGCTCTGCTTGTGTCCTGATACAGAAAGGTCATGTTATTCCAGTGAGACATAAATTTGACCTGGTCACCAGGTGGCACGGCTCGTATATCACACACGGCTCTGATTACTCTCTGTGACAAGCGAGCCGTGACACGGTGGGACCATGGTCGATTTTGTCCACTTGAAGTTACATAGAACTTCTATAGAATGACAGCAAGCAGGATCTAGAAAAACGTGAGGAATTGATACAGCACAGTATATGGAAAATACGTATAACTTTTATAATAAAAAAAAAAATAAACCAATAACATTAATTTGCTGGGACTGGGAATGGGAAAATTACCCTTTTAAGAAAGAAAACCTACAGAACCTATCTTGTTAAGTAACCCGGGGAATTACCTGTATGTTTGCACCACTTAAGTTACACTCGTGTATATGGTGCAGCTTTCAATATTCTCTACAGTATACGTGCATTGATGTTCTTTTTATTTTTTTTGTGAAAAAAATGGGGATCCCATTTATCTTGAACGTCTTGGAGATATTTCTACCTCATTAGTGGATCTGAATAAAGTCAGTTGAATTGGACAAAGCCATAATCCCCGAGTATAGCCACCCGGGATAAATGAAGTACCTATTGTGAAAACCATTGATTCAAGTATAAGCCTCCACTCAGTAATAGACATCAGCCCCTGATGACAGTAATAGCCAGCCTCATGACCTCCAGGTATAGCCAGCCTGCCCATTGACCCCCCTATACATAGCCAAGCCGGCACCTACCCCACAAGTATATAAGCAGTCAGCTCAAGACCCCCAGTATACAAGCCCAGGCTATGCCACTAGTAATCGCCTGCCAGCCCATACCCCCAGGTCAGCTCATGCCCTAGTATACAGCACAAGGGCCAATGCCCATAGTATACAGGCCAAGTGCTCTAGTATATAGCCTGCCAGACATGCCTCCTGGTAGTAGCCTGCCAGCCCATGCCCCCTTGTACATAGCCAGCAGGCAATACCCCCAGTAAAGAGCCACAGTTGCTCAAGACTCCCCAGTTTATAACAGCCATGCTATGCCACCTAGTATATAGCCTGGCATATTACCCCCCTCAGTACATAGCCAGCCAGCCCATATCTCCAAGGATTTAGCCAGTCAGATCATGCCCCTAGTATACAGCCAACGGCCCAATGTCCCGAGTATCAGCCTGCCAGCCTTTGCCTCCTGATTATATAGCCCCAGCCCTGCCCCCTGTACGATAGCCAACCCATACCCCCCATATTTAGCCAGCCAATGCCCCCAGATACAGCCAGCCATGCCTCTGGTATATAGCTGCCCAGCCCATGCCCCTATAGTAATAGCCTACCAGCCCCTCCCCTTAGGTGATGAATGCATTTTGGTAAAAGGCAATTTAAAGCACATTAGAGTAACTCCTCCCTAACACAGATGGGTTGAGACTAAATGCTTGTGTTCATCCCCATCATTCTAGTGGCCTTCTCATCTTCCCCTTCAAATTGTGGCTCTAATCCCCCCTCATATTGACTCCACTCATCTATGGTCCTTCTTAACACTCCCTTATATGGTGGCCCCTCATATCCCCTTGTTCCTGGAGCCCCTGAACACCCTTATCTTGGGGGTGCTCATACCCCTTTACTTTGTACGCCTAATACCCCCTTATATGGGGCCTTTAAAAGACAAAAAACAAACATTTACCTGTCCCTGTTCCCCAACGGCCTTCCTCTTCTCATTTCTTTGTGCTGTGATTGACACGCATCCACAGCTCAGGTGAACAAATGATAATAGAGAGAGCAGATTGCTCTCTGCATATCATGATCAGCTGATGGGGTTCCTTTACCAAGGGGACCGCGTCAGTTTTTCCGGCGGGTTACCCAAATTTTTAGTTTTGCACCGATTTCCCATGAATTGCCCAGGGAGTTGGTGTTGCATGCGATCGCAACTGTGGGCATCGGCGCCGGATGCCGATAGCGGAAATCGGTGGGCATGACCGTATGAAAAACCCGACGGATTCGAAAAAACCGACGCATTTAAAAAAAAAAAAGGTTGCTTGACACGCACTAACATGCAACCGGCCAAGCTTGGTGTACTTCAGGAACTCCGATGGACTTCAGCGCCGAGCAGCGGACACCTGTGGAATTCGGGGAAATACCTTGGGAATCGCCTTGAAGACCCGCATCCTCCACCAGAGAAACGTCGCCGCTGGATCGTTGAGATGAATGGACCGGGTGAGTAAATCGCCACTATGTGTCTCGGGGGTGAAAGAGGGGTTGAAGGCCCGCAACAGGGGGACGGATGCTAACACATGCAGAGGGTTTAGGGTAATCGCTTGCAGGTGGAAGCCAAATGGCATCAAGGAAACTGGTGGCCCAATCCAACCCTTGGCCATGACTCTTCCTCAAACCAAAAAAAGCAAAGTAGGGAGAAGGGCCTTGCGCTTGAGACGGGCCTAGGATCATTGGTTCCTCTAGCTAAACTTTAGTTGAAACTTTGTGCATTTGTGCATTATGGTTAGAAACTCCAAAGGTCAACCATCATTGAAATACTCCCCCAATCTGGGATTTATGGAAGAGGGTCGAGAAAGAAGAGCCAGAACCCTCATTTGAAAAAAAAAAAAGTCCTTTTCATGAAAAAAGTTTTAGAAGCTTCATCAAATCGAAATATATATATATACTGTACATATGTGTTTTTAGGCTCCACTTTCGCAATTATATTATACTTGACCAATGTTTGACATAGAAGGTAATGGGGAAAATGTATCTTATACATTCTATAAGAAGTCACCAGACCAAATTTTTAAATTTAATATATACAGGCGGTCCCCGGGTTACATACAAGATAGGTTCCATAGGTTTGTTCTTAAGTTGAATTTGTATGTAAGTCGAAACTGTATATTTTATAATTGTAAATCCAGACAACTTTTTTTTTGCCCCGGTGACAATTGGAGTTTAACATTTTTTTGCTGTAATGGGAACAAGGATTATCAATAAAGCTTCATTACAGACACCTTAGGGTGATGCCACACATGGCGTTTTGAACACGTTTTTGAGCAGTCCGTTAAAAAATGCATGCGTTTAAAAACGCATACTTTTCTTGTCCGGTTTTCCGAATTTGCGCAATTAAAAACGGACAAAAACGCATGCGTTTTTTAATGGACTGCTCAAAAACGGCCCAAAAACCTGTTCAAAATGCCATGTGTGGCATCACCCTTAGGGTGCAGTCACACATTGCGTCAACCGCATGCATTTAAAAACGCATTGGAATAGCTGAAGAGTAATTAAACAGCTGTTAACATGTGTGTTTACAAAATGCAACCGTAAATACCGTTAACACATGCGGTATTTAACGCATGTGTTAATGAAAGCGTTAACATTTGCGTTTTGTAAATGCAAGTGTTAACAGCTGTTTAATTAGGCAAATCACTCTTCAGCTATTCCAATGCGTTTTTAAACGCATGCGGTAAACGCAACGTGTGACCGCACCCTTACACCTGATCATTGCAGTCTGGGACTATAGTAATAGCATCCAGAGAGCTTCACCAGAGGTCACAGTGGGCAGGGTCTGTCTGTAAGTTTGGTGTCCTTAAGTAGGTGACTGTATATATATATATTTATTTATTGTACATACTGTATGTCTTTTTAGGCTTCAGTTTCGTAATTATTTTATACTTTGACTTCAAGTTTGACTTAAAAAGTAATGGGAAAAATGTATCTATTTTCCTTAAGTAAAATTGTGTGTGTGTGTTTTTGTTTTCACAATTGGAATTTTGGCACAACCAAACAGTTTTCTACATCCGATGGGGACTGGAGTGTTTCTGCACATTTTTTGCAACTTTTTAATCGTAAATAAGTGACAAATCATGCACTTCTATCTGTCAGCAGGCGTAGTTGAAAGACAAAGCAGGAAAATCAGTGCGCCACGAGTTTTAGAAAAGGCGCAGAGAATGCACAAAGGCAAAAGAAAAGACACAAATGTGCAAATAAAAAGATACATTTGCCCCATTGTTTACAAAAATTTATATTGGTCTAATTGGGTTTATCTTAAAGAGGCAATGGAACATAATGGGGCACATTTACTTACACCGGTCCCTGCGCAATCCCTGAGGTGCGATGTCCGACAAGGATGAAGTCTGGCGCGATTCACAAAGAACGCGCGCCCAATATCCTGCAAGTGTCGCTTCCCTGCTGATGTCTGCCGGAGTTCACCTTCTTCTTCCCGGTGCATGTCTTGCGGCACAATTTGAATTTTAAATCCCACGCTTAGTCCGAATCAGTCGGGTTGTCTGACGGTCCGCCCCCCCCGATTTGTGTCGCATGAAAGTCTGCGCCAAAATTCGAGCGCGTGCGCCAAAAACCCCTGTTAAATGCGGCGCAAAACGGAAATCGTCAGGAAACCGGACACTTAGTAAATGTGCCCCAATCTTTCAGAACAACCAAAATCTTTTAATAAAAGGCTTGACCATCAAACATAATATTTACTTTCCTTAGTTAAGGAGAGAATTGGAGAGCTCCTTTTGTGTAACTGTGCAAAGTGCGTTTGATAGAGCGAGAGCGGAGAGAGCGCGCGAAGCGGAGCTGATGAGAGCCAGAGAGCGAGCGAGCCAGCGAGCGAGCGAGAGCGAGATGATGAGCGGGGGGCGAGCCGAGCCAGGGAGCAGCGAGCGGCGGTTAGCAGCGAGGCGAGCGAGGGAGCGAGGAGCGAGCGAGGAGGGAGCGGCAGAGCGAGCGAGCGAGCGAGGCAGAGCGAGCGAGGAGGCGAGACCGAGCGAGCGGTCAGAGCGGAGCGCCAGACGAGCGACGAGCCGAGAGGAGCGGGCGCGAGCGAGCAAGCGAGCGAGAAGGAGCAGCTGAAGGGCGAGCGATCTATCGACTAGCAGCGGAGCGAGCGAGCGAGCGAGCGCAAGAGCGAGCGAGCGAGCAGTCGAGCAGCGCAGGGAGCGGCGAGCGGGAGCGAAGCGAGCGAGGCGAGCGGAGGAGCGAGCGCAGAGCGAGCTAGCGAGGAGGAGCGAGCGAGCTACGAGGCGCAGAGAGCGAGAGGAGCGAGAGACGAGCGCGCGACCGCCGAGAGAGCGGGCGAGCGAGCGAGACAGCAGAGCGAGCGAGTCCGAGCGCAGAGCGCGCGGCGAGCGAGCGAGCGAGCGAAGCGAGCGAGCGAGCGAGGAGGAGAGAGCGAGCGATGAGAGCGAGCGCCGAGAGAGCGGGCGAGTTAGCGGAGCGAGCGAGCGAGCGCAGAGCGAGCGAGCGCAGAGCGAGCGAAGCGAGGCGCCATGATAGGCGGGGCGGACGAGCGGCGAGCGCGCGAGCCCGGATGGAGCGAGCGAGGCGCGAGAGCGAGCGAGCGAGCGAGCGAGCGAGCGCGAGCGAGGCGAGAGAGGGCGCAGAGCGAGGCGCGACGCGAGCGAGCGAGGAGCGAGCGCGAGCGAGCGAGCGCCGAGGATGCGAGCGAGAGAGGGATCGAGGAGCGAGCGGCCGAGCCAGCGAGCGAGGAGAGGCGAGCGAGCGACGCGAAGCGAGGCGAGGAGCGAGCGCAGATGAGAGCGGGCGGCGAGCGAGCACAGCGAGCGAGCGGCGAGCAGCGAGCGAGCGAGCGAGGAGCGAGTCGGAGATGAGCGAGCGAGGCGAGCTATCTATCTATCTATCTATATTTCTATCTATATATGTATATATGGCTTGTCATAGTTCCCAAAGTAATATAGCAATCAATTAATTGCATCTGAACGCCTGCCACCTCTTGTCCACCATTAACAAAAGCAAATGTCATTAGACAATTGGAGAGAGGACTGCTTTTGCCCCTGAAGTGGCTGAGTGAGTGGCAGGACCGCTCCAGGGGTAGGAGGTGAAGGGAGCCATCTGAGAAAGATAACAGGCCCATTCAGAGCTGTGAACTCTCCCCACAAGCAGTCAGCCTATTGAACCGCTGAAACTGCTCTAAAGAGATTTAGCCCAAAGCAGTCTCCCAATCACCAATTAGACAAATATTAATATCAATTAAGCTGTTATACAGCATAGGTTTCATATAATTACCTTAATGGCCTGACGCTTTTTTTTTGTCCACTCTTTTTTTTTTTTTTCAGCCAGCGATTTCTTAAACAAACTTTGTCTTTTGTGCGATGGGGGCCTAAGAAAATTTTCCAGCAGGGAGCTGGAGCTTTTGTGATGGTTTTCTAAAGAGACAGGGGGAATGTTCTATTTAATGACAAACACCTACTTTAAAGCATTTCTTGTTCCTCTGCCTGTTCCCACCACATTGGGTTAGCGGGCTCAAAGCCTATTAAGCGTCAAAGACAAAAAAAAAGGAAAAAAAAAAAAAAACTAAAAAAAAAATAAATAAAATAAACGAGGGTGTTGAGACACATGTGGTGATCTAGAGACACAATAAGATACCCAGACTGGCTTTGCCAGCTCACGGAGAAAGCAGAGTTTCAATTAAGGCTTCAGTGAGAGGGCATATCCGTTCCTCCCAATAGGACAAAGAGCTGGAGAGAGGGGCCGAGTGATAGAGGTGAAAAACATCTAACTTGCAAAACAAGACAAATCTGTCTCATTGAGTTGCTTGTGGGTTGAGTACTAATTAAAAGGAGAATTCTCCAACCTATCCTGTCTTCTATTGGAGTGTTTGCACAATGCACATTGCCGGCTTTTCATTCCCCTCCCTCATGGCCTGTTTATCAAACACGGGTTAGAAATGGACCCAGATGTGCTGGTACTGAGAAAGCAGCTCGCTAATAGGGGGGCACTTTTCATTAGAGATTTTTAATTTTTTTTTTATTTTGTAGGTTAAGAGAGGAATAAAATAGATATAAACATAAATAGCTAATAAAAGAACACGGATATATATAGGATGATATACACACAGATAAATCATATAAGATGATACAACAACAATATAATCGATAAGAAACACAACACACAGTATATAAAATAATAAATCTCTCTCTCGCCCTATATATATATATATATATATATACATATAATATATATATATTACAGCGGGCCCCTATTAAGGACATCCGACTTACAGACAACACATAGTTACAGACGGCCCCTATGACGTCTGGTGATGTCTCTGGATGTACTATAGTCCCAGACTGCAAGATCCGCTGTAAGGAGTCTGTCATGAGCTTTATTGATAATCCTTGGTCCAATTACAGCAAATAATGTTTAAACTCCAATGTCACTGGGGCCAAAGTTTTTGTCTGGATCTGCAATTATAAAATTACAGTTTGACTTAGATACAAATTCACACGTAAGAACAACCTCCGACCCTATCTTGTAGGTAACCCTGGGACCGCCCGTATATACAGGCGGTCCCTACTTAAGAACACCCGACTTACAGAGACCCTAGTTAAAAACGGACCTATGGATTTTGGTAATTTACTGTACTTTAATCTCAGGCTACAATAACAGCTATAACAGTATCACAGGTGTCTACAATGAAGATAAGTGTTAATCCTGTTTTCTTATGACAACCCAACATTTTTAAAATAAATTGTGACAGACACCCAAAAAATTTTGCTGGGTTTAAATTATAAAGTATACAGTTCGACTTACATCCAATTCAACTTAACGACAAACCTACAGAACCATCTTGACGAACCCGGGGATTGCTGTATAGATATATATTATATCTATATATATATATATATATATACACATATATATATGTACTATGTAAAGGCAGTCCCCGGGTACGTACAAGATAGGTTCCATAAGTTTGTTCTTAAGTTGAATTGATGTAGAGTCGAAACTGTATATTTTATAATGTAGAGACAGACAAAAAATGTTTTGATCCAGTGACAGTTGTAATTTTTTTACCGTAACTGGCAAAAAGGATCATCAATAAAGCTTCACTACAGACACCTTACAGCTGATCATTGCAGTCTAGGACTATAGTAACATCCAGAGGTCACAGTGGGCAGAGGGGTCCGGCTTTAACTAGAGGTCGCCTGTAAGTTGGGTGTCCTTTAGTAGGGGACCGACTGGATATGTATTATTTTTATGTTTTTGTATGGTTTATATATTTGTTACATATTGATTTCCAAATATTATCTTCAAAATGTCTATTGATTATTATTTTGTTAAAAAATTTCAATAGAACTAATTACAAACAGGACAAACATATAATGATAAATAAATTAAATAATAAATGAAGTAATAATCTTCATAAATATAAATATTAAAAATTATATTTATTTTTACGTTTATTTATCGTGTATATACAGGCAGTCCCCGGGTTACGTACAGGATAGGTTCTGTAGGTTTGTTCTTAAGTTGAATATGTATGTGAGTCGGAACTGTATATTTTATAATTGTAACAACAGCCAACATTTTTTTGGTCTCTGTGACAATTGGATTTTAAAAATGTTGGGTTGTCATCAGAACCAGGATTAATAATAAAGCTTCATTACAGACACCTGTGATAACTGTTACAGCTGATTATTGTAGCCTAAGGCTAAAGTACAGTAACTTACCAACATCCAGAGGTCCGTTTGTAACTAGGGGTTGTCTGTAAGTTGGGTGTTCTTAAGTAGGGTGCAGCCTCTATAAATATATACTGTATGTTGCATATTGATTTCAAAATATTATAATTAATGTCACGGATTCCAACAGATATATTCCGAGCCAAATCAAAAGTAGTTTCAAAGAAAGGGGGTAGTGGTGTCTTAGGACCAAGATTCCACTATCTCCTTTCTGTGAAAATATTAATATAAATTTTTTGGATGAATAACGATAACAATAACAATACTATTACTACTACTAATAATAATATTATTAATGATAAAAACATATTAAAACTATCTGGGAAAAAATACTAATAATTGTTATTAACTATCATTCTGATTTAAAAAATAACATAATAATCATCATAATCAATATTAAAAAAATCATATAATATTACATTAATGTACTAATCATAATAAATAATGAATACAACTGGGAAATCATTTGGACAAAACTTAATCAATAAGTTGACACATAACATTTGAGTCATTTGCCATGTGTATAAATCAGTGTTTTTTTCTACACTAAAGTACATTTATGTTGCTGATGTTGTGAATAATCCAAGATAAGACCAGACAATGTGAAGATATAACTGCAGCCCTTCCCTCACATGCATGCTCGGTTCTGCTGCACATGCATGTGTTTTCGTTGCTAACTGATTACTTATCAAAGTATTGAACCGCACCCCAGAAATTGCAACTATTTTAAGGCTTGTATGTCAGAAAACTAGTACAAGCTTTAAAAATTATTCTCTATTTGTGGTCTACTTAGCTCCTCCTGCTCTATAACATGCTGCCTGCAAATAGAACACTGTGTACAATCCACTCAGCTCCTCCTGTTCTTTAAGATGCTTTCTTCAGATAGGACACTATATCCAATCTTCTCAGCTCATCCTGCTCTATAACATGCCACCTGCAGATAGGACACTATATCCAATCTTCTCAGCTCCTCCTGCTCTATAACATGCTGCCTGCAGATAGGAAACTATGTACAATCTGCTGAGTTCCTCCTGCTCTATAACATGCTGCCTGCAGATAGGACACTATGTACAATCTGTTCAGCTCATTTTGCTCTATAACATGCTGCCTGAAGATAGGAAACTATGTACAATCTGCACAGCTGCTCTTGCTCTATAACATGTCGCCTGTAGATAGGACACTATGTGCAATCTACTCAGCTCCTTCAGCTCCATAATATACTTCCTGCAAATAGTAGACACTATGTACAATCTGCTCAGTTCCTCCTGCTCTATAACATGCTGCCTGCAGATAGGACACTATGTGCAATCTACTCTCCTTCACCTGCTCTATAACATGCTGCCGGCAGATAGAACACTATGTTCAATCTTCTCAGCTCCTCCTGCTCTATAACATGCTGCCTGTAGATAGGACACTATGTACAATCTGCTCAGCACCTCCTGCTCTATAACATGCTGGCTACAGATAAAACACTATGTACAATCTGCTCAGCTCCTCCTGCTCTATAATATTCTGCCTGCACATAGGACACTATGTACAATCAGCACAGAAGGACAACATCATAGTAAATACAACAATGTAACGGCAATTTCCCCAAAATATTTTCAGTGCTTCGTAATTGGTTGTAAAGTGAACAAAATGTGTCCAGGACACCAGCAACGATTTAATGTGCATGTAGTAGCAGCCTCCTGTCTCCACCTTGTGGCTCCCACCTAAAATGTTTGGAGTAATCTCAATGTTTATTTTTTTAGGAAAAATAATAACAGCAACAATAATCTTCTTTATATAGCAGCAGATTCACATCACAATTATAAGAAATATATAACATCATAAACAATATAACAAGTCACAAAGATGAGAGATCTGTTTTATTTGGATGTATAGAAAGAAGTTTTTAATACTTGGATACAATGTTAGAAAAACAAGTGACCTAATGTGATGAGCTGCACTAATAATCACTAAAATACAAAGAGGAAAAACCTTGTAAAGTTTTTAAATTTTCAAATTTTATTACAGTTTGTTAGTGAAGAAAACCAATGCAGACCCCAGACCAGACCCCTAACTTATTCAGACCTCAGACCTTAAAACTAATTTACACTTTGGATTCCATCAAATTAATAAAGATTCATCCAGAACAGATTTCTAAAATAACTTCAGACCTACCCTCATACATTTACACTTAAAGGAACACTCCAGTCATAGCCAATTCATTTAATAATACATGGTACCGGAGCTGAAGAGTAGAGCAGGACTCATTTTCATTGTAGTCCTAGAACCTTTCTAGAACCTCATTCAGACCCCAGTTAGATGTCCTAAAGGTTTTCCCATGAACCAAGTTAGGCCCTATCCTGTGCTGATCGGTTGGGGCGTCAGTGATGAGACCCCCACAGATCACGAGAACAAGGGGTCCGATGAGGTTCCAGGTACCTCAGTCGGACCCCTCGTCGCTCCCAGAAAGTAATGGAGCAGATGGCTGCGCATGACCGCTCTGCTGCATTCATCTCTATGGAGCTGATGGAGGTTGCCGATCGTGGTACCTGTGACCCCATCAGAACCCTTGTTCTCGTGATCTGAGAACCCCACCGATCAGCATTTTAGACCCTACCCTGTGGATAGGGCCTAACTTGGTTTGTGGGAAACCCCTTTAACTCCTTCACACCCAGCTTAGACATGTTAACTTATTCATACCCTAGTTGAAACCTTTAAAGCAAACCCGTCACCAGGAATTTAATGTTTATCTGGTGACAGGTTCCAATAGCCCATGCCATGCTGATTTAAAAAATGCCTTTGTCAGCATTCTGAATCATTTCAGTACTTTATAAAAGTTTAATTCACATAACCTGGCTGCCAGCTAGCAGCATGTGGTGAGTCCTAGGGGAGGGGCAGCTGTAGCCTGTGTGTGCCTGTGACAGTCTCCTCTTCTCCACACTGATGCAGCTCCCTGTGCGTGGAGTGTGGAGGAGAGGAGGAATGCATGAGGAGACTGAGACCCAAGCACACAGACACAAAGACTGCTGCCCCTGCTGGCAGGGAGCCACGTTATGTGAAATAAGGTTTTATAAAGTAATGAAATGATTCAGAATGCTGACAAAGACATTTTTAAAATCAGCGTAGAATAAGCTATTAGAACCTGTCATCACACAAAAATTACATTCCTGGAGACAGTTTCGCTTTAAACTCCTTCAGACCCTTAGCTCTGATCTATAAAACTATTCATAACTTAGATCACACATTTGAACTTACTTAAAGGGGTATTCCGGGAATATGAACGTCTGACACAAAAACCCATGATGATATAAATAAATGAATACAACAATACTCAATGTCATTAGTCACAAAACGGAGATTAAATAGTTTGATTTTATGATTTACAAAATTTATGGCCTCTCTAAAGTAGGTGGAGTTATCACTAAGATGGCTGACACTGGAAACTACAAGTCCCATGATCCTTTAGTTCTCAGTAACTCCTCCTCCCTCTGACCATACTGGATGCACTGCAACCAACCGACTACAGCCAAATGTAGTGGTGATCACATGACCTGCCAGGCAGGTGCAGGACATGTGATGTGGACATGTGACCAGCAGCCATCTTCTGTTCTGCGACAGACCGCGCGGAGGAAGTAACGGAATAATTAAAGGGCCGGTAGCATTTTAATTCTTCATTACAGTCTATGTCAGCAGCATTTTCTGCTAAGGGAAGCAAAATTTTAAATAACAACTAATTACACATTAGCTTATATTTTGACTGCCCACTTGTATATGAATTATGCTGATTCCTGGAATACCCCTTTAACTATCCTCCATGAGACACATGTTAAGGATCCTAAACTTATGCCGACCCTAACTCTACTTCTAAACTTCAGATGCAAACCGGGTAATTGATCAAACCCCAAATTAGACAGCCAGATAAAATAAATTTAGGCCAACACAGTGGCTGAGTGGTTAGCAGTACAGCCCTGCAGAACTTGGGTAATCGGTTCAAGTCCTATCCAGGTCAACATCTGCAAAGAGTTTGTATGTTCTCTAAGTGTTTGCAAGGGTTTCCTTTGGGTCCTCCGGTTTCCTCCCACACTCCAAAAACATACTGATAGGATGATTAGATTCTGAGCCACATTGGGGACAGGGACCGATTGGGTAAGCTCTGTGCAGTGCTGCATAATCTGTTTGCGCTATATAAAATAAAGAATTATTGTTATAAATTGAAAATTCTTTGTTTCTGTCACCCTAGCACTCAGCTACCTGATACTTATGTAGCAATTTTTTTAAAAAAATTCCTTTTATTATTATTATTATCATTATTTTTTGTTTTTCATTTTATTGATCCACTTTTTTGATAAGCTTCAAACAAATTGATCTTGCACGACGTCCACGCTGCTGAATGTCCATGGATAGAATTAGTCATCATGACGAAATGTTCGCTGCTTGTCTTTATTTGGATTCTTTGTCGCCTTCTGTTAAGACCCAAGACGCTTCTTTAATCCTCCTTTGCTCTAATTATATTGATCTGACTTTTTGCATTTCTTATTTTACCATTTCTTGTTTAACAGGCCACTTATTTCATCATTTTCGAGACCAGACAAATCTCAAATGATTATTGCAAAAGATTATTTGAAGCTTAGCAAAGGAAAACTGTTTTAAAAGTTTCTTAGAAAAATCTGAATATTCAATACAAAACTTTTAAAAAAAAGGTAATCATAAAGGAATTATAAGTTTTGTTCAAATGGTCACTCTAAAGTAGCATTTAAATTACTGTGACCCGCATGTGCACCAACATTAACATGCCGGGGGAGCTGGTTACAACATGTTGGGAAGGGTCATTGCTCCCACTGGATCAAAGAGCGGTGATCATCCCCGAAATGGCGGTACAATGTGCCGCCGACAGGTTACTGCTGGCACGTACGATACACTGCAGACTTTGCCAGTGGAGTTTAAAGAGTTAATGCTCACACTGATTAATTTAACTATTTAATTTCTGCTAAAGTGGGCAGGGCAGGGGGGTTGACCAGAACCCAGACCCAAATTTTTAATGAAGTTCGGGAAACCGAAGCCGCAAAGTTCAGAACAAACCCAAGCTTTGCGTTTCGGATCCACTCAACACTATTCACTATGTTACGTAGTGAATAGAGGAGGTGGCGGTGCTGATGCCTCCATGGACCCAGCAGTCATGTGCAGAGTTAACCAGTGCTGCTGGGTCTTATCACAACCAGTACAGCTCTGATCAATGCATTTGCCCCATAAGGAGTTCTTGTCTCCCAGTGGAAAACTTATTGACAAACATTTTCCTGAGAAAAAACCTATGAAGATAAATATACATAATGGCCCACATTTATTGCACCAGTTTTCTGTCGGACTTTGCACGTGCTTTTCAGTGCAAACTGCTTGTATTTATAAAGTGTCCGTCACATTTGTGTCTTGGCTGGACCTCACCCGATGCAACACTAAATTCTACACTGAAAGGGGCATTCCAGGGCTCAGTTGGACCATGCGACACATTTATCATGCAGTGTCCGACAAAATTGTGTGCTGTATGTTAAAGTTGCACCAAAAAAAAGTTGGTGCATTCTGCCGGGGCACTGCAGGGGGCGCCAGATTCATGCAGAACATGCGGCACAATTCCTGAATCTGGGGCCCCCTGCAGACTACACAAGCAAACTGTGTGCACCACATTTTTTTGTGCACTACATCTATGTGGGACTTGCCGACATGAAGTGTGGAGTCTATGCCAGGATTCTGGCGCAGGCTTCTTAGTAAATGTACCCCATTGTTTCTGCATATGTTTTATAATAAATAAAAAATATGTAACTAATGAAATAATTTAACCCCCCACCAGATTTCTGTCACCCATTCGGAAGTGCAGCACCACTGAGGTCCATTTCCTTCTTCTCTTTTATCCTCTAGGGGAACCTATTTATTTGGGCCGAATTTACATATAACTGGAACCTCAAACAAATAGATGTTTGGGTACCTCACCAATGCACATCCCTGCCCTGAATGGCCAGAAAATTTGGCAGATTCCCACTGATCCCAGTGATCTCAATTGCCACCTGGTAAATTCAGTCTTCTTCATCTTCCTAGTAAAAATCTGGCACAGCCGTGCCCTCATCTCTGGTGCATACAGTACGCATTGTGCCAATAGACCAAAGACAGAAGACATTACTTGTCCAGTGACAAACAAGTTGTCCCCTATCCACAGAAGAAGGGTTAACCTGCCCTCAGTGACCCCTATGGATCATGGGTCGGTTGTATCCCTGTCATACCCTGAGACAAACATAGCAGCCGACACATGCCGGCCATCTCTCTATGGTGCTGATGGAAATTGCCTAGTAAGGTTAGAATAGGGAGACAACTGACTCACGTTCGAGTGATCCATGGGGGTCCTTGTGGATAGGGGACAACTTGTTTGTCAGTGGAGAATCCCTTTGATTGCAGATGTGATTAAGATTAAAACTTACTTAACTCCGGAAAACCTTGCCTATTTTCCCAGAATCCTTTAATGGAGCGTCCATGGCTATAAGACTCCACACGCCTATAAGGTGGCCTTAATTGGCAGTCTCCATAAGGAGAACTCTTACTTCCCGACCTTAGTAACAAGCCTGTCACACAGCCAAACCAGTTCCCTACACTGTACTGAAGAGACCCAACCAGTGTGAAACAGCGCTGTCTACAATTGGGAGTCTGTTCCTGCAGGAATAGATATACTGGTTTGGTGTTAATCCCGCATCATGTTATAAGGCCTCTTGTAGGTCATGCTTGATGTCAAGGGAGCTGCCTTACAAGGAAGCTAAGAGGCGTGATTTTCCTTATCCCATGCTGGAAAACTTTGCATATTTTACCAGAATCCCCCTAGGAGCTTTTATTAAGTTTGTTGTACCAAACATTTTGCACAATTTTGATAAAGGCACAATTTTAACTGGTTGCTATAGTGGGTACCAAGTTTTTGTAATATCTGTTCCTGTTTTGGTAGCAGCTTTGCTGATTTCATCACATTCTTTTGTTGCCTGGACATGAATTATTCCATGAAAAGCTTTCAGGCGGATCTTTCCGTTGTGCCTTTTTGAAAGTTTTTGGTGTAAAATCACTCCACTCCTAAAGTTGTGTAAAAGAAGAAGACATGTATGTAAGAAATGTGACTTTTTATACACTTTGTGCAAAATTTTGGCCTAATTTTTCACTACCAAAATGTGACGACGGAAAGGAAAATGGAAAATCTAGCCCAATAAGCACATGACATAATCCAAAAGGAGCAATCGTCCCATTCAGTTACCAGCCATGTGCACAATTTGGTTTTTAATCGGAAATCTTGCCATAGATTCAGGATACCGGCAGTAATATCAATATGCACAGTTACTTCCAGTCTCTTCCATCAATTTGCTGTTCTTCGACTGTAATATTATGAGGGACGGAATTATCTTGCTCTTTATGCGAATTTTACTTATTTATCACAAAACAGAGCAGCAAGTGGCAGCCTTTTTCAAGAAAAGAGTGACATTGTGCTACAACCCAAAAGACCTTCTTATAGTCAGGCGAGGCCTATGGGGTCAATGGGTCAATGATGGAAGATACGATTCTGGGGAGGAATTTGCGGACCCATCTGACCCTTCCACACAAGCCACTAAAGGCCCTCAGTACCTCACTATATGACGTCTTGTCGCCTTTCGAGGTTGACCTCTCTTCCCCCCCGGAAAGAATATGACTTCTATAAAGTCTTCATCCAATGCTCAACATTCCCTGGCTTTGGACCCGGTCACCACAAAACTTAGGGGTTGTTTACTGCACAGGACTACTTCTCACCTGAAACAAAAGGGGCACTTGTAAGACTACGGTATTCGACTTCTCAAGTGCCTTTCTATACATTGACCCTGCAAAAATAGCAAACTCAAGCTACAAACACAGTCATGACAAATGGGTACTCACCCCACGGAACGGTACTATCACCGTCTCCTATTATTAAATTGACACTTCAGCCATAGCGCAGACAGGTGCCCACCTGCAGAAATTCTTAACGATACATCATAATTGGATGCATGAAGTGGTGGCAGTGAGGAACTCTACAGAGACGTTTTAACTCCATCATGAAAAGAGCTGAAGGACCAATAATCTTATCCTCAACACTGGAAAAAACCTATGCCGGAACAAAGGCAGCCCCTATACCAGGTGGCGAACCTTTTAGGGACCAAGTGCCCAAACTACAACCAACACACTTATTTAAATGCAAAGTGCCAACATGGTATTCAAAGAAGTGACATGTTGCTACGTTTTGCAACAAGCTTTAATTGGATTGGCATCTGAGGACACCCAATTATTTCAATTAAGAGGGGAAAAAAAACAAGAGGAACAAATTCTGACTTCATTGTAGCTTCCAGGGTCCCCCTGAACAGGAAGAATTGCCAGGACACTTCCAATACTAATGCAGCCTTGTCTGCACTCCATGCTTCGCCTGTAATCCAAGGCAGCGAAGGATGTGTAGGTTAAAAATAGAACGATCACGCATATCTGTGTGGCCAGGGATGCAGGAGCTGGTTTTGAGTACTGCCTGAAACTCTGTTGGGGTGATGGCCTGGGGTGCCAGAAGGAGTTGGCTCCGCGTGCCACCTCTGGCACCAGTGCCATCGGGTTCGCCCCCACGCCCTAGATCAATCACCATCAAAGCCGAACCATCAAAACACCGGTCAGGACGTATTAACTTTTTTTTGTTTAATCCTCTGGTGTCCAAATTGCCGAAAAAGCTTCACACCAAAGCTGCTCGCCCCCCAGATCATACTTTCTTAGACATAACTCAAATCATTCAAGGGTGTGCAAAAAATACGGAGAATGTTCTATGGAGTCATCAATAGCCCAGAAGACAATTGGCTTTGCCGCTTACCCATTTTGCGGATGTCTGGCATAAAAGATTGTGCCAACAAAATCGCCACTATTACAAGCAACAAATCACGCCACGTCCATTTCTATAGCGAATCAACCGTGCCACCTTCATTGTTGATCGATACCGCAAATAAGCTGCCGCCCCGACAGGTTTCGGAACTCCTTGTCTTAATAGCCATCGAAAGGAAGAACAATGAATAAGATCAAACAAGAATAGATCTGCATAGGTCACCACTAGGACTGTTTCTCTTTTTCCTTTTTCTTTTCCTTATGCCAAGGAGGACACTATACCCCCTGACCCCTTCTATCCCCATCTGATTGACATGCTTGGTCGTCGTTTATATTAGTACGGCTAGGATAGTCTACGGTCGCGACACCTTTCTTAGGCCCCCAATTCCCCCTTCAATTTACACGCGGAGTGACAACTACTAAGTGATATTGTAGTGTAGTATTGTATAGAAAGTTGATCAACTTGTTTCAAAGAAATCCCAAAAATTTTGATGTGCTTTAATCCAACACTTTTGGAAATTTTCATGCAACATGCAATTTGTGCCAAATCCATTTGCTCATCTCTCAAACTGTGACAATCCGTCGCACTTGAAATTGCCTTTTCTGTAGAATAACTATGTTTCTAACAAAGGCTGAACTCATCCTAAACAGTTTTGTTGATACTTTTGCAAGGACTTTTCATGATCTGATTTTCTACACATCACCATGGATTATTACCAGCACTTATACATAATGAGATATAAGATGGACGCAGTGGGCATACTTCGTTAATCAATCCAGAAACAATGGCCTGAATGAAGATGCATTAGAAGAAGCAATGGATCCCGTTGCTGAAAGCGTGAAAAAAATGAAAGGATATATCGAGACAGCCTGTGTGAGGTTCCACATAGACGGGTTGTGTAACAAAACTCTTTCGACAATTTGGGATACACGATTCTCTGAGACGAGAGAGGGGGGCAGGGACAGCTGGAAGTAAACAGGCAGTGTGTTCCAGCATCGCCTGCTTGTTTCCCCATTCACCAAATGTATCAATGCAAGGAGAATTGACACATAATGGTCAAGTGTAAAATTTTCTTGCAGTCAAAGTGAATTCATTACTCTGTGATCACTGGGAGATTTAGAGGTTTTCTAGTACACCCCACAACCCCATATGCCCCCCGCAGCGACCACCTCTAACACATCAGTTCTCCTTACATAGCAAAACCAGTCATTGATGTTTATACAATGGGCTACATGGGCGACTTATCTACTAGATCTGGTAGATTGGTCCACTAATTATGTCCTAATCCTAGGGTTATTGAGTAGGATTTTGTTGTCTTTGTTTTTGACCTATATGTTTCGTTTCTGTTCCTTAGTCAGGTTCAAAGATAACAACATGGAATAAACATATAAACAACATGTGTTATTCCATTTTGTTAATCTTTGAACATGACCAATTTGTGTTAGTTTTTTTGGTTGTTTCCAGTGCCAAAAACGCGTAGGTTACTCTATTACCAAATAATAAAAAAGGCATATGATTTAATCGAGATGCGCTACTACTGTGGCATTTCCTCTGACTGGCAAAAGTTAATTTACTAACACATTTCATTACATCACTATGAAATGAGATGATGTTCACAGCTATCTCGTCCCCCTCCCGTACAATGACCTCTAATAGATAACACTGACCCATCATTTACATTCACTACTGACAATAGATGATATCACAGCTTATATCTCCCATTAGTTATACTTGACAATGACTCTAATAGATATCACTGCCCCATCTTATTACAGCCACTACTGGACAATAGATGAGGTCACAGCTTATCCTCCTCCTCCTCTGTACATGACCTCTATATAGATACCCACTTGGCAACCCCTATCATTAACATCACTACTGACAATAGATGATGTCACAGGCTTATTCTTCCCCTCCAGGTTACAATAACTATTAGAATTTACCCACTGACCCATATTACACCACTACTGACAATAGATGTGATAGAAAACGCTTATTCCCTCCCCTCCCTGTACATGACCTATTCACAACGATAAACACTGACCAATCATTACCATCACTACTGACAATAGATGGGGTCACAGATTATTCTCCGTCCTCCTCCTGTCAATGGACATCTATAGATAACACCACTTGACCCATCACAATTACACATAACTGACTGACAAGAGATGATGTCACAGCTTAGTCTCCTCCCCCTCACCCCTCCGCCCCCCTACAAGACCTCTATATAGATAACATGACCCATCATTAGCATCACTACTGACATATTAGATGATTTGTTAAGCTTATGCTCACTCCCCTACTGTACAATGACCTGTCTATTTAGAAACACTGACCATCCATACATCACTACTGAACAATAGATGATGTCCAAGCTAATATCCTCCCCCTCCCTGTTACACACCATGACCTCTATATAGATAACACTGACACATCATTACATCCACTATGACAATAGACGGATGTTCAAAGCTTATCTACACCAACAAATATGCTAGAGTAGCCTCTAGAACATGCCCTCCATAGATATGCGCGTATAAGTTGGCTTTCGACTAATTACCTCTATTGATTTTCCTTTAAGTGCTGTAAAAGCAATATCACAAAATGCTGTCACCGGTGCTAAAGGCAAGATGCAGCTGAATAAAAAACCTAGATTAGAAAAACTGTTATTATATACTTTTAATATTATGTTATGTGTGATTACTTTGAGCTTCACAAAGTGAAAATTGTGCGAACACATTCCTTTTAAGACTGGTGCCAGACTCTTCAAGCCGAGACCTTTAGCAGTCTACTCCCTAATCAGTGTGGCGCTTATCGTCTTGCAAGTATGGGATTCTACTTCCTTGTCCTAATCATCTTTGTATTCAATTGATAGCAGATTTTTGCAAATGTTTCAGTTATTTTAATGACGGGGATGTATAATTCGGTTCGGTTAGAGGCAGGTTGTCATCTTTCTTAAGGGGTGTAGGCCATGACAAGGAAAGTTCCTAAATGTTTATTATACCCTCTGTGCTTATTTACAGCAAGAAGGATCATTGAACCCCATCTTAGAAATCTAATTTTCTCAGTGTTATATGCTGGTTTTAGCTCCTATCACTCGATGTCATCATTGGCAGGTTAAGATTCCAGATGTGGACGGGGACTCTTAAGCAGACACTTCATGATCTTCGTGCTATAAGATAAAGTGTGCTGACAAGGTGCTTAGATTATCAGGGTACAGGGTTACTCACTTCTGAACATATACTAGATCTGACAAATACAAAAAAAGGGATGATAAAGTCATGAGATGTATATCCAATCACACATGACACTCTGTGCCTTAACTAAAGCTATGTAACACACAATGTCAGCCATGCGAAATGGACCCCATCACCTCTCCTATCTGTTTATTGAAATATCTGTAGCTTCTACAGTAAGTCTGTGCATTTTCCTTGCTGGCTAGGAAGTGTTGTGGTGGAGATGAGTCTTGGGAAGGAGGAGCCCCCGCCGACGCCGGCAGCATGTTCATCCAATCGCACCCTGCATTTTGTTACAGGAGAAGCTATAAGAAGACCTCTGGGGCAACCACCACCACAAATTGCATTACACAGGACTCATGAGACAGATTGGAATTGATTCTGTGAAATGTGTGTGAATTACAGAATGTGCCTGTGTTAGTCGTATATTCCTGAGTCCATTTTAGAGTCTTGTTTTTTTGCTGGAGATACCACTTTGAAAGGGTTTTCGAGTAAGAGAAAGAAGTAGGAGAATGAAAGCGGCAAGAGGAACGATGTAAGGACACAGCCGGTATGTCGACTAGTATGTGCATGAGGGATGTAAGACTGCAGGATTTCAAAAATTGCTAGCCTAGAGATGAGATTTTTTTACGAGTTCTCAGCTTTCTTTATGTTATGGTAAAAGCACGCCCATGCCAGGTGGTCATTTCAGTGCGCAATTTAATGACTTTCATAAAGGTCCTGGAAAAGGGCCCGGTGATACAGATAAACGAGGGCAGGAATCTAGAAACTCTAGAACCCTTATCATGGTATTTATGGTGTAACAGGGGAGCAGAGGCAAACAGAGAAAGAGGATTGGAGAAAGAGAAGTGCAACTGAGTGGTAGGGAGGAGACAAGGAGAAGAGGGAGGACAAGTGTAACATGAAAGAGGTGGAAAAAGGAGGGTGACCCTGTGGTTTTTTGCGATGACGACCGCGCGTTTCACAGGAGAAGAGTAGATTAAACGCTAATGGAGCAAGTGTGTCCGTTCACCATCCCACTGACTCGCTTCTTCTCACTTTCATTTTTTTTTTTTTTCCCCCGCCAAGCCGCCCCCATATGATAATCCGGTACTAATCATGGGGGTTGTACAGGTAGCACTAAAAATAAAGAAGAAATTTGTTTATTTATGATTTCCTCACACGGCTCTAGTGCGATTATGTGCAACTGAAAAAAAAACATTTTATGTCTGTTACACCTAACAATTTTCGTAGTGAAGCACAGACGCGGGATCAAGCATAAAAGCAAACTTAAAAACAAAAAGAATTCACACCATACGACTCCTACATCTTTGACAGACTAAACACAAATGATCCTGTCTTTCCCAAGTAAAAAGATGTGTGGAAATCCTATAGATATCACCTTCAGTTGACCCATCAATTCTTCCACCAATCACCTGTTCACACCACTGTTGCCGCCTCGACGGACATTTTTCAGGCGGACCGCATCGCTTACTTAGGCCGAATGCTTATTGTACCCCCCCACCCCGTGTCTATACATGTGATCCTAATTTTTTTCTTTTCCTATGTGACAACCCGCACTCAGGCATTTTTACAGTGCAAGAATCCAGTAAGAATTTTTAGGAAGTGATTATTGGAGAGTAACAATTGTGGCCAAACCATTTATCCTTCATACTTTGTTTCAAAGCGAGAAACTCACCGGCCAGAGGACGGAATTACACAACAGTAATACATTAAAAGCGATATTACCCATATAGTAAACACGAAAGTGCATTCTATGAAACTGTATTTTTTCTGTAGAAAAAAGCTAAGCTTAGAGGGATTGTCTCAACTTGTATAAGGGATTTTTCCTCTTTGAACAAAACTTGTTGATGTTTCTAGAAAAAAAAATATACAAAAACTTTGTCTCCCGTCAGTTGGGTAGGATTAAAGGAAACAACACATATGGAAATTCTCAGTATGTAACCAAAATCCTTTATGGTTGGCGAGGTTAATCTTAGATGCAGGTTCAGGTCTTAATAATTAACCGTCACCCCCGCTTAGTGTCAAACCTTGTACTTTCGTAATAACAACAAAAATAACCCTACTTTAAAAAATATGCTAATTAGTTCTGGCACCCTGGTATGTAAATGGGGACGGGAGCTAAGTTTGGTCATAATTATGCAAGCTCCTGCCATGCTCCTCTCACCCAATCCCTGCATTCCCCTGCTGAAAGCCAGGGGCGCACGAGTGACCTGTTTAAACATACCACAGTGTGCACCAGAAGCTAATTACCAAAAGTACCAAAAAAGGTTAGGACCAAGTAAGGATCTGAAACACAACGACCAGTAAGTAGGGTTTGTCTCCCCCCCCTTACAATACTGGATTCATGTGGTTTGATTTCCTTGAAAGGGTTCTCACCCACAGAACCGGAGGGGACAAAAGAAATTTTACGGGTACGCACTATTTTGTAATGGATCACCCATATAGTACGTACCCTAGAAAACTGTACCATTTGTTGGTAGGAGCCGGGGTCATGTGACCTGCCGGCCAAGATGGTTTCCCGGATTCCCTGTGACGTCCCTTTACCTGTAAGTTCGCCGTCGCCCCCGGCCATGCGGTCATACTTGAAATAACTCAGTGTCACTGGTAGGACCTGAAGATGTCTCGCATTCAGTAATGAGTACAAAGCCCCAAGACCCATCTGAAATCTGCAAGACCCAGGATGTCATAGGAAGTCAAAAAGGGCTGCTAAATGGTAAAGTTTACCAGGGTGAGTACAATATGGGTGACCATATTAGTGACCCTATGGTGAAACCATTGATGGTGTATAAGGAGTATTCACATTATCAGTTGCCAGCAGTGTTTATCTGTAAAATCAAGCCCCTGCATCATTTGCAAAAAACTTTTTTTTTGATGGCAATGCGATGTATGTGAGGACCACAACCCTAATGTGGTGCAACCCATTTTAGATTACCTGGGGTTGTAACTGGTTTGGTTTTAGGTTACTTTTGTATTTTTATCAGAGTAGCTAACACACATTGGGGGTCATTTACTAAGGCCCGATTCGCATTTCCCAACGCTCGTTACCCACGATATTTCCACGATTTGCCTGATGATTTCACATTTTTGATACAGCCACCCCCAACGGATTTTGGCGCATCTGTGTATCTGTAAGTCATTCAAGGACATCTACACTAGATGAAGGATTATTTATTTGTGTATGGTTGTTTGTAAACCGAACCCACACACTGAAATACTGGCGTGTGTCATCCTCTGGCAGGAGATTACTTTAATTCCTAGCACCTGTTTTTTTTTACACAAAAATTTTAGCCTACCCACACATATGCAAATAGCCAGCGGGTCTTCACACGCCTTAATTCTCTTAAGGCTTCCCCCCCAGAGAAGCATGGAGGTTGCGGCAACGCGTGTCGGTGGTCCTGCCATTCACGTGTTGTTGTTCTGTTTACTACCTTTACTACGCCGCAGAGCCCCCCGCGTTTATTCTTTGGTCGAGGTTAGACATCGAACCTTCTTCCTGTTGATCCCCTTAAGACTGAAATGAGGCATGTAGGACCCTTTACCTTTATCAGGCAATCATGTACTGTGCTGCTAGTGTTTGGACGAATCAGGTCCTTTTGACAGTATTGCTGTACCATAGCGATTGTACACCTCCCTCCACTTGTCGCAGATCTATGTTTTTTATCCGGGTCTTGTGCTTTGTATTCGTCCTGTTTTTTGTATGACCTGTGTTCCATATTTTATCCCTATCGGAAGCTTTTTTTTGTTATCTAATAAAAAATATATGAATTTTGTCTACCATCCTGTACGGATCATTTACTCCACCTGAATATGGGTTATGTTTAGGTAGGGATTCTTGGTGTGTGTTTTGCCCTAACAACCCACCCCCACCACATTGTGGTGTATCTCCTTAATGGCGCCTGGGGCCCCCGGGCTGATTTGACATAATTTTAAAAAACTTTTTTCTTTTAAATAAGGCATATGCAGAAAAAAGAGTGGATCCTGCTCAAGGGTAACAACCTGATCCGGTGGCTAGTGTCGTTAAACACTTTTGAACTATACCCACCGGTCCGCACAGTGTTGTAGTATGTGAACATATGAGGTCCCGCATTCTGGGTCCCGTGTGGACCCAGCTCGAATTTACTTGGACTGGCGGGGAAGTACTCTGCCGCTGCTGTGTGCATTCGGGGCTGGCAGGTGCATAGCGCTGCCGTCTTTGTGCTGGCCAAAGACCTATATGCCCCTGCCAGCAGAGGATCCCGGGCGGGAGCTCACCGGTGGCGTCTATCAACTGATGTGAGGCTTCGCTGGAGCCCCTTCGAACGGTACGCGAAGGTGGCGGGCTCACCCGGGAGGTATTAAGGTGGCGGGGCATCTGTGTCCTCTAAAATTGTAGAGGGCGCATCATACGATTTACGCACTGACCACATGAACCCGTGTGGCAATCGGCGCGTACTGTACACACAGGATGATGTCCTTTCTTAATCTTGCGCTTTTGTGTCCTGTTTTGTTGGTTCTCACTTGTTACAGTGTGAAGGTTATTTTTACCCCCGGGGCCAACACGAACATGTGTGTGTCGCACACTTAGTGTGTACCCGCGGGCACAGTCCTTCTAAGTATGCGCCCGGCCCCGTGGGGGTCGGTGCACAAAAGTGTCTGTTGCCACTGTTGGGGGCTCCCTTGTCGTCTTTCCTCCGCTTCTATACATTTTCTATTAAAGGGTTGTCACTTTCACACACTGTGTGTTTGTGTGTGTAATACTATTGATCAGTCCAAGTCACGTCCTCACATCCCTTCTTCAACAAATATGATGGGGGTGCTTCGCTGCCGGGGTTTAGCCAAATGTTTTTGATGGGGCTCACATTTAGTTACTCTCCGCTTTCTTACACCCATCCCCCCTGTCCTTCTGGACGTTATTAACTTTTACTTCTTCCTGGTGCGTGACTCGTTTGTTTTCACTTTTTTCAGTGGTGCGGCGACTATTGGACCGCGCGCGTTTAGTTTGTTTTAATCACCACCATGGGTCCGCAGTTTTATGGTGTTTGATCTATGGGTGATGTGGCGTGTGTTTGGGCTGAGTGATACCTGATTTCCGCGCACTTATTTTGTTGTGTTCGGCGAGTGATTACACTGATTGTGCCGCACTGGTTTTTAGATGTGTATCACCACCTTGGGAAGTCACGCACATGTGCCTCTATGTTTTACACGCCGACAGGGGCACCATCGGATGGCTAATGTTTTTCGTGTATATGACGCTGTGTATACTTCAAGTATTCTCCATGTTAATTTAATATTTTGCGCTATGTTGAGGACGGAGAGCATACAGGCGAGTGACACAGGTCCATGTCGGGGACCTAAAAATAAGTGAAGTTCAAGATTTTAATGCACATATAACAAAAATGAAATGAAGATATTTGTCGGACCCAAAAAGGAAGCATCCATACATTTTATTAGAGATATAGGTGCTCCGAAATAACAAAATGTGTTTTCTTAGTATATAGGGAAAGCATAGCAACAAATTGCTGCCAATTGCTCCAGCCACCTGCCTCAGTATTTTACTTCCGTAGACATTTAGAAAAGTGGTTTCATAACAATGAAGATAAAGTGTAGGTTGGCTGGACGGAAAGTCGAATTGAGGTAGTAGAGGAGAATCAGGCCCACATGTGCATACCAGGCTGGGAGGAAAACAGTTAATTGTATACAGGGATCGTATACATGAAAATGTAGGGTGCAAAAGTAGTAAAATGAACTTGGAACAATCTCCACGCCCCGATTAATGTGGAAGTTGTAGGGGACAAATCCGAATTCCGCAATGGTTGATGCCACAGGTGGGAGTCAAGAAATAGGAAGTGTTTGTAATTTAAAACTCATAATAAGGCTAGTTCACACTGAGTGATTTTGGGCCCAAAATTTCATTTGGGAAAAATCCATGTCAACATGAATGGAAGGTTGGTGACCAATGATCGATCATCAGCAAAAAACCACCAAGAGAGGAACATGGTTTGTATCTCCAAGATGCTTCTTATCCCACTCTGTAGTCAAGAGACCTGCTGCATGCAATGAGTGGCCTCCTGGACCTGGGGAACAACAAAGAAAGTGACGTTCTGTGGTCAGAGGAAGTGACCCAAAGAAGCCAATCCATTTTTGTGTGCCGAAATAAGTCCTAGACTACCAGGCTTTTAGACCATGTAGGGAGTGATGAACACAAACCACCTAAAAATCTACATCTGTGATGCAGGATTGTAAACCAGGCACACGGACATACTGGTGTTGTGCCCTTCTGGCAGGATCCGCTCTTCTTAGTGTATTTGCCTTTTTGTAAAAAATTAGACCAAATTTACAGTTTTTTGGTTCATATAACAAGGGCATAAATAAAAGAAAATGTGGATCGTGCCAGAGAGGCAAGCAACAGCATGTAAAAATAAGAGAAGGCAGTTTGTGAGTGACCATGTAATGTGTAGCTAACGTATTGTCTATTTATTGCCCTTAAAACTTGTGAGCAAAACTTCCTTTAAAAGGGAGTTGTCATGGGACAGGAGAGGATTTGGCATTTTTGAGTCCCCAAGTAAAGTAAAATTTAGTTGTCCTTTATGCAAACGAGGTTTTAAAGCAAATAAATCTAAAGGGCTTGAATTTAAAGTTAGAAAGTAACATTAAAGCCCTAAGTAAAGTTAGAACTGGGGCCTTCCTATAGTCACCCCCACCTTGGTGACAATGCGGCACATCCCAAGCCCACTTATTCAACCTGTCAGCCTTGACCCTTCGTGACTCACCCATCATGCTCGGACGGACAGAGATTTGCAATGCTAGCGGGAGGGGAAAGAAGGGGATGGAGAGGAGACTGCGGGCAGCAGCGATATGGTTCTGCTTCAACTGTGATGGTCTCCATATTGCTACACTTTTGTTTCCAAGAATTGGTTCATCATGGCAAATGGGTCACTGCCGTGGACCTCCATGTTGAAGAGACCTTCAGGCCAGATGAGGTCCTTTTTACATCTCACCAAGCGCAGGTGCCAAATATAGTAAAGTGGTTGGTCTTGGTATGACGACACAATTTGGTATTTAAAGGGACTGTCATAAGAAAATTGGTCCAATAAACCTATAGACGTAAGTTGTAAGCAGCTTAACAGCTTCCAGATGAGGTTTCTTCATGGTCTGGTGCGGTGGCATAATCCATAAAATCATACTATGAAGGAGATGTAAATTAGTTTTATGAAATCAAGGAGGGGGAGAGTTTAACACTGAAGTCAAGCTTTCCTGCTTAGAAGTCCCCTTTATCGGCACATTATGGTCCTGCGTCTAAGGGAACATCTCATTGACCAGATCCCTTATGCGTCTAAACCCTGTGTGAATATCTTTGGAGGAGGGTTACAGAGGGAGGGAGAAGCTTGACTTCTGTAAACTCCTCGCCTCCCTGACTTTATACAACCAATTAAAATTTCACTTCCAAAGATGAATTCTGTGGATGATGTATAGTGTTAGACCCCAATTCGGACTGAAAGAATTGTGAGCAATCCCAATATAAAAGCAAATCATAATCAAAATCATTTTCTGTCACCCACCGGTATGTAACTTGATTTCATGCAAACCAAAATGCAAACCATGTGGCTGTAGCTAAAGAAAAGAGACAGAGAAATTTCTAATACAATTCAGCTTCCCCCCCCCCTAATAAATGTTATATAAAATGTCCAAAAAAAAAAGCAAAGTGATGTGATGTACATCATTAAAATAGTGAATAACGTACTAAAAAGTGATAATCTTGTATGAACGCTAATACCCCTTCACGCACAGCCTACAGACATTGAGTGGCGCTATTTTGGACGGGATGAATTAAAATTGAACGCCTGAGATTTCTTCTGCTTTAAACCTCTGTCCCCGACATCAAGGACAACTAATGGCAACACACACAAGCCAAGATAACAAGGTGAGGTGTGCCTCACATCTACATATACAATCAACTACATGCCTGTATAAATTAGCTGCGTTAAACCATTGCTTCCTGCGCATTAGAAGATAATGGAACGCAGAGGTTATCGGAAGCTGGCACAGCACGAATTCATCAGAAGGTAAATTTATTCTATGACATGTGAATTGACATGTGCTCATTTGGATTATTTTACTCCCACATAGAAATAATGAGATGGAGCGGGGTTATATAATTAGATATTAGTGTTTTTAGTACCTAATTACAGTATAATCATCTCTGATACATAGTCACACACATTTTCATGATTCGGGTCCCACACAACCGGTGACTTCTGGTACAGAAGCCGATAATACACAAACACAATTGGAATTAAAGAGTCTTTGCTCTATCCCGGTCCCATAGGATGTCAGCCTGTTCAGACAAGACCCTCTGGCCGCGTGTACAATGCACCTTTCTATAGGTAGATTGTGTTCTGGTGTTTATATTACATTAGAGTATTCAGCTTCTATATATGATGTTCTATGATGGATTTAGTGTCCCACATTGTTACAAACGTCTACATCATCGCTATTAAGACCAGGTTCGACATTGATGATGACTGGTCACTGACAGCTCCTGGCCTTACAACATAGGATATGTCACGGCCAGCAATCACATGGGGTGTATGTGACATCATTGTTGCAGGGACATGCGGTGGACCGCGTGAATGACTGGGGACCTATAATATAAGAATTTTCTTTTTAGACACTTTTAACGATTACATTGCTTTGTTCTAGATAGATCCTTTAGATTCTAGAGATACCTAAAGGGCTAGTTTGCTGAAAAAGCTAAAGATTAAAGAAACCTTCTTGGACGTCGTGGGCCTTAGTGGGTAGCATTATACCTTTGCGGTGGGGTCCTGGATTCAGGTCTCCAGGTACAACTCTGGAAAGAGTTGTAATGATTCTACCACTGTGCTTGCGTGGGTTCCTTGTGGTCCGCTGGTTTCCTCCCACACTCCAAAGATTCTAACTGTAGGTTGTGTAGATTTGATCCCCATTGGGGACAGGGACCAATTTGGCAAGTTCTGTGGCCGCAGCGGACTATATCGTGGTGCAGCTATATAAGCAAAGGAATTGTTATATATCACCTGCCACCACACGAATTTACCTATAAGGTAGATTGGGTGAGCAAGTTCTCTGCCGCTTTAAGGGCTAATCCTTTAGTTCCCCCAAAATCTTTTTAATTTTAATTGCCTAATATCCAGAATATATAAATATAGAGTACTGCGGAGTGGTACCATTTGCTCTTCTCAAACCGTCTGCCTGGACTCCTTCTATCGCATCTCACTAGTCTGAACTCTCCAACAATGGGGCTCATTTATAAAGGTCCGAACGCCGCACTTTAGCGTCGGGTTTCCAGATATTCTGTTTTGCTGCCGAGGAATTTTCTTAGCGCACGATCGATTTGTGGGCATCGGCGCGCTTTCGATAGCTACAGAAATGCCGGGGGCTGCTGCCGTGGTGCAACCCAACTGATTCAGAAACACTGCAGAATTTAAAAAAACAATGGGGGTCACATTTATAAGGGCCCGATTCGGGTTGTTCCCGACGTGTTACCCGAATTTTTCCGATTGCGCCGATTTTTTTCCCCTGATTGCCAAGATTTTGGCGCACGCGATCTATGTGGGCGCATCGGCGACGGCATGCGACCGGCGGAATCAGGGCTTGCCGAGCGAAAACCGATGGATTCGGAAAAAACCGCCCGTTTTAAAAAAAAAATGTTGCGCTTGTGACCGTGGCTTACCTTTACTTGGTCCGGCCCGGTGAACTCCAAGCGGTTCCGATGCTTTTCAGCGGCAGCCAGCGACCCACCTGGTGGACGGCGAGGAACACGCTTGATGAACCTCCCGGCCGACGAATCCAGCGCCAGAGAACGCGCCGCGGCGATCGCGAACGGACCAGGTAAGGAAATCTGCCAGGTAAAAAAAAGGTGAATTCCGGCGGAACCAGCGCGACACCTGCTGGATATCGGACGCACAACAGTTAGGATGATCCCGCACGACCCGAATTCTCGTGGACAACGCCCTGCGGATCGCGTCTGGACCGGGTATAGTAACTGTGCCCCAATGATGTCACACTGTCCCGCCCCGCTTCCAATACTTCACACCATAACCTGAAAACCAACTGTTTAGGATCACCCAACACGACAAATACCCACAGCTCTGCTCACCACACTCGTGTCTCCATCCCGCCCTCCCATCATACTTGTGAGCCCTCAGGGGAGGGCCTCATCTTCCACGTGTGATCCAGTTCAATATAGTTTTCTATGTTCATACCTATTTTTCTAAGTGAAATTTCCTGGAGAGTTTGGTCGATACATCTATCATCTTGACAGTTTCATTAAGTTTATTTGTGTCCTTATTGAGGTTTTCTTCATATGTAGGATCACAAAATACACTGAATAAAAGGCAAATGTGCCTATAACTGACTCATTACTCCATAGTTATGTTGTGCCAGGTATTACTCACTCACACACCATTCACAGTCAGGGAACGTCTATTTATTGTAGTGTTTGGTGCAAGGGGTGTCTGGTGCTTCTAGATAGGTCCGGCCGAGCAGATTGTTTGTACTGGGATCGCCACTGTGGTCTTTTCATGGCCCAGCTGAGAGAGCTAATGACTGACAACAATACACTTAATATTATTTACAGTTCATCCTATACAATAGGGAGGAACATGATAAAACTTACTAAATCCTGGGACTTAAATCACTACAAATCCAAAACACCTAATAATATGATTCACCTCACTGCTTGATCTACAATAATCATGTAACACAAATTCCTGCGTAAGCCTAGATGATTTTCATGTTCGCTTTCCGGGAAAATCTAAATGCTGTATAATAGCAGTGTAATAGTCCTGTATAGTCCCACCCCATCATTCTTTTTTTTAGGAGTTGTTTTTGTTGGTGGGGCTAGGGTCGTAGCATAATTTTAAGTTATATTAAAGGATGGAGGCATGGATAAACATGTGTATAGAGCTGGAGTGACCGAACAAATTTTCATAGTTTCCCTATTTGCAGAACATGTTAAGAGCAGGAGGAAGCTGAGTCGATGTACAAGACTCCTATGTGCAGAAGCATGTATAGAGCAGGAGGAGCAGAGCAGACTGTACATAGACGTCTATCTGCAGGAGACATGTTATCGAGCAGAAGGAACTGCAGATGTTCATAGTGTCCTAGCAGTCCATCTGTAGCGCATGTTTAGAGCACAAGGAGCAAATCACATTGGGCCATGGAATTTATAGAGCAAAGGCGTGAGTAGATTGTACATTGCCCCCTATAGCAGGCAGCTTGTTATAAAGTAGGAGAGTCAGAGCAGGTTGTACATAGTGGGGTGTGTGGTGGTGGTCCATCTTCTCTCATAAATTTGTATGATTTATGCCGGGTGGGTAATTTGCTACACATATATCTAGATTTGTATACTTTGGTTGTGTCCATTTGGACATGTTTAGAGATAATTCTACGATGTTTATTTAGGACCACCACCACATTTATTGGTTTTTGTGGACCTTTTATCATAGTTTTTAATAAAGTTTTCTTGATTGCTGTTTATTTAGTGTTAAAATAAATATGATATATATTTAATTGAGTGTAGACTTTATGATTTTTGACCTTTTGGTGACCTTTGTCTCTATATACCTATATTGGTAGGTGGTACATAGGGGCAGATTTACTTACCCGGTCCATTCGCGATCCAGCGGCGCGTTCTCTGTGCTGGATTAGGGTCCGGCCGGGATTTATTAAGGTAGTTCCTCCGCCGTCCGCCGAAAAGCATCGGAGCGCACTGGAGTTCACCGGCTCAGGCTGAGTGAAGGTAAGTGCAAGCTCCGCAACAGATTTTTTGTTTTAATGCGGCGGTTTTTTGCGAATCCGTCGGTTTTCGTTCGGCCACGCCCCCCATTTCCGTCCCGTGCATCAGCGCGATCGCGTGCGCCAAATCCGGTGGGGTAATTCAGGGGAAATCATCGCAAGTCGGAAATATTCAGGTAACCGCGGGGAAAAACGCGATCGGACTCTTATAGTATGTACGTCACCCATGGGTCTGATCTGTTGGCAACATGTTTTAGATCAGGAGGAGTCTGAGCAGAATTGTACAAAGTGTGTCCTATATGCAGCAGCATGTTATAGCGCCAGGAGGAGCTGAGCGATTGTACATATGTCCTATCTGGCAGGACACATGTTATCGGCAGAGGAGCTGAGCCAGATTGATTCCAGAGAAACGGGTACTGTAGATAAGTAGCAGAGTGTACGGGCGCGCAAACGCTAGACTGGTCGGAGCAGGGAGAAAAGGAGCGAGGCGCAAAAGAGTCACAAACGAAAAGAAGCTACACCGTAGTTATATGTGTAAATCGGACCGCAGAACAATGAGAGTAATCAAGAACAGGGACAGCGACGAGAGGGAGCTGAGCAGATTCTATAAAGTGTCCTTTCTGCTCTAGCATATTCTACATGTTTCATTGGTACATGAACCTTCTCACGGAGACAGTAGTTGGAGGGCACGGACCTGACCCAAAAGTTTGCTAGATTCTTTCACTAACCTTACATCTGAACATTGAGTACTATGACTATGGAAAAAAACAAACTCCTGTGTTGGTCTACCCCACAAAGTTCGTGGCAATGTGATCATATCCTTCAACATAGAAATATGAAATGTGAACTGAATGGAGCGCAGCATAACACCATCGTGTAACAGCGACCACAAATCCATGGACAAATCTCCTCATTATCCATTAACCCAATATGGCGATGAGGTATATACATGAATCCATGCTGACGGTGAAGCCAGAAAACATAATCAGCCTCATCTTTTCTTTTATTTTTTCTAGGCGTGAAGTTTCTGCCTATTGTCACTTGGACCACAGGCCACCTGGAGGGTCGTTCCTGGACACTCCTCCGAAATAAACCATAGGACTCTGCATGATGCACAAGTTGTCAGTCTCTCACAAGAACAGGAAATACCTTCCACTTCCAGGGGCGTCTTCGAGTTGGGACTTTTTGTTTCCCGAAACAACTAGATCTAAGTCTCATCCCACTTCCCTCGCTTCTCCCCCAGCAGTCATCAGCCGAGAGTTCTGACCTTTCGTCACCTAAGCAAACACGCAGGGAAGCTATTGATCCTAAAATATGATGGGATTTCCTCCTCCTCTGCTGTTTGTTCTGTCTGTTGGCATTGAACGGTTAAAGACTTTGTTTGTTTGTTGTCTTTGAGGCTTAAGGGAGTAAAAATAAGAGATTTCCCCAAATAGCTAGCGCCTGTTAAAATTGCAGTCCCACTTTGTAAAATAAATTCGAAGGCCTAAGTACTGAGCCCTCCAATAGATCTCACCTTGTAAAGCTACTATACTTTTTATGGCCTTCAAAAAACGTCTGGGAAGGCTACCCGCAAAGACTCGGCACAAACTTGTGGAACTCACAATGTGATGCAAAAACTCTATTTGGGTAAAACTTGTTTATGGCCCCGACACAAACCAACAGACTGTTTAGGGAGATAAGGGCCCACAAATGGACAATTGAGAATATAGCATGGAATTTTCACAAAGGCACAAATAAAAATTCCAATGCTAATTCTCAATTGCCAGATTTGTGGCCCTTAACCCCTAAACAGTCTGTGGGGTTTGGGGGCCAGAAACAAGTTTTACCCAAATAGAGTTTTATCACTTTTTGAAATTACACAAAGTTTCCGAAGTCTTTTGGGTAGCCTCCAGACTTTTTGAAGGCCATAAAAAGTTTATACAAAGGTGAGATCTATTGGAGGGCTCAGTACTTAGCTCTAATTTATGTTACAAAGTGGGACTGCAATTTTAACAGGCGCTAGCTTATTTGGGGAAATCTTCTTAAGTTTTAATCCATTAAGAGCCATTCAAAGAAAAACAAACAAACAAAGCTTTAACCAGTTCAATGACAACAGACAGAACAAACAAGCAGCAGGAGGAGGAAATCCCAGCAATTTTAGGATCAATAGCTTCCCTGCGTGTGTGCTCTTAGGTGACGAAAGGTAGAACAGATCTGCTGTGACTGCTGGGGGAGAAGAGGGGAAGGGGGATGAGAATTAGATAGTGTTTGGGAAACAAAAAGTCTCCGAAGAAGCCCCTGGTAATGGAAGGACTTTCTGTAGGAGAGGCTGACAACTTGTGCATCATGCAGAGTATGTGTTATTTCGAGGAAGTGTACCAGGAACAACCCTCCAGGTGGCCTGTGTTCGAGTGACAATAGTGCAGAAACTTCACCGCCTAGAAAAAAAATAAAATAAAAGATGAGGCTGATTATTTTTCTTGGCTTCCACCGGCAGCATGGATTCATTATATAACCTCATCGCCATTAGTGGTTAAGGGATAATGAGGAGATTTGTCATTGGATTTATCTATTATACGATGGTGATGCCGCTCACGCAGTTTACAATGTCATATTTTCTATGTTGAAGGATTTGATCACACCAACCTTGTGTGTAGACCAAAAAAACAGGAGTGTGTTTGTCCAAAGTCATAGTTACTAATATAAGGTAGGGTAGTGGAGTGGATTCTAGACAAACTTTTGGGCAAGTGCCTGCCCTCCATCTACTGTTCCTTGAGAAGGTTCATGTACCTAATGAAAACATGTAGAATATTCTAGAGCAGAAAAGGACACTTTATAGAATCTGCTCAGCTTCTCCTGCTCTATAACATGCTGCCTGTAGATAGGACACTTTGTACAATCTGCTCAGCTTCTCCTGCTCTATAACATGCTGCCTGCCGATAGGAGACTGTGTATTAAGCTGTGCAGCTCATGCTGCTATAGAAAATTCTACCAGCAGATAGGACACTATGTACAATCTCCACAGCTCCTCCTGCTCTATAACATGCTGCCTGCAGATAGGACACTATGTACAATCTGCTCACCTCCTCCTGCTCTATAACATACTGCCTGCAGATAGGACACTATGTACAATCTGCTCAGATCCTCCTGCTCTATAACATACTGCCTGCAGATAGGACACTGTGTACAATCTGCTCAGCTCCTCCTGCTGTATAACATGCTGCCTGTAGATAGGACACTATGTACAATCTGCTCAGCTCCTCCTGCTCTATAACATGCTGCCTGCAGACAGAACACTATGTACAGCACTACCAATATAGGTATATAGGACAAAGGTCACCAAAAGGTCAAAAATCATAAACTAAGACTCAATTAAAATATAATATCATATTTTATTTTTAACACTAAATACAGCAATCAAGAAAACTTTATTAAAAACTATGATAAAAGGTCCACAAAAACACAACGAAATGTGGTGGCGGTCCTAAATAAACCAGTGCATATGTATCTCCTATAACAAGTCCAAATGGACACAACCAAAGTATACAAATATAGATATATGTAGTCAAATTACCCGCCTGGGCGTAAAATCATACAAACTTTAGGAGAGAAGATGGACCACCACCACAGCACCCCACTATGTACAACCTGCTCAGATTCTCCTGCTTATAACAAGCTACCTGCTGATAGGGGGCAATGTACAATCTACTCAGCTCCTCTTGCTCTATAACATTCAAGGCCCAATGTGATTTGCTCCTTGTACTCTAAAACATGTTGCCTACAGATAGGATGATATATAGCTAGGACACTATGTACAATCTCCTGTTGATCCTGCTCTATAACATGCTTCCTGCAGATAGGAGTCTAGGAACAGTCTGCTCAGCTCCTCCTGCTCTATAACATGCTTCCTGCAAATAGGAGTCTATGTACAGTCTCCCCAACTCCTCCTGCTCTATAACATGGTTCCTACCAATAGGACACTATGTACAATTTTTTCGGTCCCTCTATATCTCCATGGCCTCCATCCTTCTAAAATCAGCTTTTAAAATGATGTTTCTGTCCCTAGCCCCTCTGTGATGTGACTATACAGGCTATTACACTGCTATTATACAGCTATTTGGATTTTCCCGGAAGCGAATCAGAAAATATAATCTAAGGTATAGCAGGAATTTGTTAATTGATTATTGTAGATCAATGCAGTGAGGGTAATAATAATATATTAGGTAGTTTGTAGTGATTATAAGGTCTCAGATTTGTACAGTTTTTACCCATGTTCCTCCCTATTAGTTATAGTATGAGGACTGTAATATACATAGTAATGTGTTGTCAGTCATTGCTCTCTCCAGCTGAGGCCATGAAAAGACCACAGAGTGGAGCTCCAGTACAACAACTGCCCGGCCAGGACCTGATCTGAGAAGCACAGGACACCCACTGCACCAAGACTACAATAAACTAGACGTCCCCTGACTGTGAATGGTGTGTGGATGAGTAATACCTGGGCACAAAATCACTATGGAGAATGAGTCAGTTATTAGGCACATTCTGCTTTTTTATTCAGTGACATTTGTGCCCACATATGAAGAAAACCTCAATAAGAAAAATATAAAACTTTAATGAAACTTCAGATGATAGATGTATCAGACCAAACTCTCCTAGCAATTTCACTAGAACAAATAGAGGTATGGAATATAGAAAACTATATTGAACTGGACCAAGTGGAAGGAGGACCCTGCCCCTGAGGGCTCACAATCTATATGGGAGGGGGGGTGGAGACACGAGGTGAGGGAGCAGAGCTGTGGGGTTATTGTGTGTTGTAGGTGATCCTAAACAGGTGGGTTTTCAGGTTATGTGTGAAGGATCGGAAGGTGGGGAGACGGTCTGACACAAAGTGTAAAAGATTTGGGGGACTAAAGGATTAGCCAAAACAAGGGCTATCCTATAGATTAGAGGAACCTGCCACTAGATCTACCTTAATAGGTAAATCCGTGGTGGTAGGTTATAATAATAATAATTCCTTTATTTATATAGCGCACACAGATTACACAGCGCTGCACAGAGCTTCCCAAATCGGTCCCTGTCCCCAATGGGGCTCACAATCTAATCAACATACTAGTATGTTTCGGAGTGTGGGAGGAAACTGGAGGTCCCGGAGGAAACCCACGCAAACACGGAGAGAACATACAAACTCTTTGCAGACGTTGACCCTGAGACTTGAACCCAGGACCCCAGTGCTGCAAGGCTGTAATGCTAACCACTGAGCCACCGCGCTGCCCAAAAAGATTTTCTTTAAATCTTTAGCTCAACCTTTTTAAGCAAAACTAGCTCCCTTAAGGTTCTCTAAAATCTTAAATGATCTGACTAGCAAAGCAGGTAATCTTTAAAATGTCTAAAAGTAAAATTCTATAATATATAGGTCCCTCATCATTCCACGGGTCCCCACCTGTCCTGCAACAATGATGTCAGATACAACCTATGTGATTGCCCGGCCGTGCATATCCTATGTTGTGAGACCAGGAGGTGTCACATGACCAATCATCAATGTCGGACCTCCTCTTTAAAGCGATGAATGTAGAGACGTTGACAATGGCGATGAACCATCATGTGATATAAGAAGCTGAATACATCCATGTATCAATACACACAGCACACATATACACCTATAGATAAGGTGATGGACACCGCGTGCCAGAGGGTCTTGTCTGAACAGGCTGACAGCCTATGGGGACCAGGGATAGAGACAAGACGTCTTTAATTGCCAATTGTGTTTGGTATTAATTGGTTCTGCAAGAAGAAGTCACCGGTTTAGGGACCAAATGAAATGTGTGATATGTATCAGAGATGTTATACTGGTAAATGAGGACTAAAAATAAATATATATATATAACCCCCCCATCATTATTTATATGGAGTCCAGAATGAGCATCAATGTAACAATTCACATGTCATAGAATAAATTACCTTCTGATGAATTCTGCTGCCAGCGCTTCCATAACCTCTGCCCGTTCCATAATCTTCTATGCGCAGGAAATAAATGTTTAACGCGCTATTTATACATCATTGTAGATATTTATATGTAAATGTGAGCACACTCACCTTTTATCTTGGCTTTTGTGTTTTGCCATTAGTTGTCCTTGAAGCCAAAAAGGTTTAAAGCAAAGAAATCTTAAAGGCGTTTCATTTTTAATTCATCCCCTCCAAAATAGCGCCACTCATGTCTGTAGGCGGTGTGAGGTATTGCATGTTCATACAAGATTATCACTTTTAATACATTATTCACTTTTTAATGATGTACAATATACATCGCTTTTGCTTTTTTTTGGACATTTTATATAAACATTTATTAGAAACTGAATTTATAAGAAACCACATGGTTTGCATTTTGGTTACATAAAATCAAGTTACATACGGGTTGGGTGACAGAAAATGTGTGAAATGTGTTTATGATTTGATTTTATATTAGGATTGCTCACCATTCTTTCAGATCATGAGGGTCTAACACTTGGCAGTCAATTGGTTTAAAGGGAACCTGTCATCAGAAATGCGCCTTATAAACCAATTACAGTATGTTGTCAAGCAGCTGAACAGCTTCTAGATCCTATTTTTTTCATGGCCCAGCTTTGTGACATCATCCACAAATTCACCCTTTGAAGTGAAATTTTAATTGCTTGTATAAAGTCAGGGAGGCGGAGAGTTTAACACAGAAGTCAAGCTCTCCCTACCTCTGAGCACTTCCTCCCATGTGATTCACATCATGAGACAGACAAAAGGAGATCTGGTCAATGATGTCCCTGGACGTAGGACCATAATTACAGTGAAAGGGACTTTCTCAGGCAGAGAAAGCTTTACTTCAGTGTTAAACTTTCCGCCTCCTTGACTTCATAAAACTAATTTACATCTCACTTCATAGTTGATTTTCTGGGTGATGCCACCACACCAGCTGCTTGACAACATACTGCTAGTGGTTTATTAGACCAATTTCTGATGACAGGTTCCCCTTAAATACTAAATTGCAATACCAAGCACAACCACTTTACTATATGTGGCACTGCACTTGGTGAAAAGAAAAGGGACTCATCTGTGCTGTGGAAGTCCAGGCAGTGACCCATTTTGCCATGATGAACCGATTCTTGGGGACAGAAGGTGTAGCAAGATGAAGACCTCCATGGGTGAAGCAGAGCCAGATCGGGCTCCCCGCCATCTCCTTTCCATCTCACTTCTTTCCCTCTCGCTAGCATTGAAATCTCATGTACTAGCAGGATGGGGACGAATCAAGACTGACAGGTGAATAAGTGGGCTTGGGTAAGTGCCGCATTGCACCAAGGTGGGGTGACTATAGGGATGGCCCCAAGTTCTAACTTAGGGCTTTAACGTTACTTTACTAACTTTTACTAACTTTAAATCCAAACCCCTTTAAGATTTATTTGCTTTAAACCTCGTTTGCATCAATGACAACTAAATTTTAACTTTACTTGGGGACCAAAAATGCCAAAATGCCTCTCCTGTGCCCACGACGACCCCTTTTAGAGTTTTTGCTCTAAGTTTTAAGCAATGAAATATAGACATCCGTTAGCTACACATTAACTATGGTCACATCACCAAACTGCCTTCTATTATTTTCAAGGAATCAGTGAATATGCTAATATGCCCTTCTAACACAAAACAGCCCTAAACCAAAGTGGGTGGCCGCACGATGAAATTAATGGGGCTTGTCTGAATTTTGGAGCCACTGGCTTCGCCTTAGATTTCTGCTGCTTATATACACAGCAGATTTTTACTAACTATGTATGAGCAAATCTTAAAGGAAATCTTTCATCCGATGAAGGATAGTAAACCAAGAACACTTACATGCTGGTGTGTGCTCCCTCTGGCAGGATCCACATTTTCTTTTGTTTATGCCCTTGTTTTTATGAAAAAAGGCTTTACAAATTAGTCTAAATTAACAGCGATGGAGGTGTGAGCCCCTCAGGCTCATTTTTATAAATGGGCATAAGACACAAAAAGAAGAGCGGATCCTGCCAGGGGGGGGGGGGGCACACACCAGTATGTCAGTGTGTTTGGTTTACAATACTTCATCCTGCTGGTATATTTTAGGTGGTTTGCGCATCACTCCCATACTTACATGGTCTACAAGCCTGGGAGTCATATGACCTATTTGGGCCAATGAGTGGCTTCCTTGGATCACTTCCTCTGACCACAGAACGTCACTTTCTTTGTTGTCCCCAGGTCCAAGGAGGCCACTCATTGCATGAAGCAGGTCTCTTTACTCAACGGTAATAGAAGCATCTGGAGATACAGAACATGTTCCTTCTTTTTTTTCTGTGAGCATCATTGACACCAACCTTCCATTGATGTTTTTCCCAAATGAAATTTGTGCCAAAATCCTCAGTGGGAACATGCCTTTATTATGAGTTTTAAATTAAAAAACTTCCGATTGTCTCCTACAACTTCCACATTAATAGGGGCGTAGATATTGATCACGAGGTCAGTTATACTGCATTTTGGCACAGACATTTTCATGTATACGATCCTGTTTCCTCCCAGCCTGTGGATATGCACATGCCGATTCTCCCTCTACATCAATTTCGACTTTCCGTACAGCCAACCTACACTTTATATTCATTGTATGAAACATTTTTCTAAATGTCTACTGAAAGGTAAATTACTGAAGCAGGTGCTGGAGCAATTGGCAGCAATTTGTGCCATGCTTTCCCTGATACACTAAGAAAACACATTTTGTTATTTCGGAGCACCTATATCTCTAATAAAATGATGGACTGGCTTCTTTTTGGCTCTGACAAATATCTTAATTTTATTTTGTTTACAATGTGCATTAAAATCTTAAACTTCACTTTATTTTTATGTTACTCTACATGACTTATGTCACTCGCCAGTGATTACTCGGATTTCTTATTAAATGAATAACATGAAAAAACCTTCCAAACATTTAATCCAAGCCCCTCATATTATTCTCTTCTGAAGATTTGTTAACAATTTACTCAGAAGTTTTTTTTAACATTAAAGGAAACCTACCACTTGAAGTGGCAGGTGTAAGAAGGAAATACCGAGCACCAGCTCAGGGTGAGCTCAGGCTGAGCTGGTGCCGGAGCTTATTTTTGTTAGTGTATCGCGGTTTAAAACACTTTTTAAACTTTATAGCCGAAGCTGCTTCGGCGCAGGGAGGTACGCGCTCGGCGCTTACCATGCGCACGGCTCTCCTTCACTTCCTATGTAGCCGCGCGCAAGGTCGCGCGCATGGTAAGAGCCGAGCGCATACCTCCGTGCGCCCAAGTACCCGGCTATAAAGTTTAAAAAGTGTTTTAAACCGCGATACAGCGGTTTAAAACACTAACAAAAATAAGCTCGGTATTTCCTTCTTACACCTGCCACTTCAAGTGGTAGGTTTCCTTTAAGCAAACAATCTGCCAATCACCAGATCACCAGATCAGAGCCTTTATACCAAAACCAGACCACAGGTTCGAGATAACCCTAATTTGTTAATTGATTATTGTAGATCAATGCAGTGAGGGTAATAATATATTAGGTAGTTTGTGGATTTGTAGTGATTATAAGGTCCCAGATTTGTACAGTTTTTATCCATGTTCCTCCCTATATGTTATAGGATGACTGTAATATACATAGTAATGTGTTGTCAGTCATTGCTCTCTCCAGCTGAGGCCATGAAAAGACCACAGAGTGGAGCTCCAGTACAACAACTGCCCGGCCAGGACCTGATCTGAGAAGCACAGGACACCCACTGCACCAAAACTACAATAAACTAGACGTCCCCTGACTGTGAATGGTGTGTGGATGAGTAATACCTGGGCACAACATCACTATGGAGAATGAGTCAGTTATTAGGCACATTCTGCTTTTTTATTCAGTGATTTTTGTGCCTACATATGAAGAAAACCTCAATAAGACAAATATAAAACTTTAATGAAACTTCAGATGATAGATGTATCAGACCAAACTCTCCCAGGAATTTCACTAGAACAAATAGGTATGGAACATAGAAAACTATATTGAACTGGATCAAGTGGAAGGAGGACCCTCCCCTGAGGGCTCACAATCTATATGGGAGGAGGGATGGAGACACGAGGTGGTGGAGCAGAGCTGTGGGGTTATTGTGTGTTGTAGGTGATCCTAAACAGGTGGGTTTTCAGGTTATGTGTGAAAGATTGGAAGCGGGGGCGGGACAGTGTGACACATTGGGGCACATTTACTTACCCGGTCCAGACGCGATCCCGCAGGGCGTTGTCCAACGAGGATTCGGGTCTGCCGGGATTCACTAAGGTTGTGCGTCCGATATCCAGCAGGTGTCGCTGGTCCGCCGGAATTCACCTTTTTCTTCCTGGGCAGATTTACTTACCTGGTCCGTTCGCGATCCAGCGGCGCGTTCTCTGCGCTGGATTCGGGTCCGGCCGGGATTCATCAAGGTAGTTCCTCCGCCGTCCACCAGGTGGCGCTGCTGCGCTGAAAAGCATCTGAACGCGCTGGAGTTCACCGGGCCGGACCAAGTAAAGGTAAGCACGCGTCACAAGCGACACATTTCTTTTTTTAAATGCGGCGGTTTTTCCGAATCCATCGGTTTTCGCTCGGCCAAGCCCCCTGATTTCCGCCGCGTGCATGCCGTCGCCGATGCGCCACAATCCGATCGCGTGCGCCAAAATCCCTTGGCAATTCAGGGGAAATCGGCGCAAATCGGAAAAATTCGGGTAACACGTCGGGAAAACGCGAATCGGGCCCTTAGTAAATGACCCCCATTGTTTTTTTAAATTCTGCAGTTTTTCTGAATCCGTTGGGTTGACCAACGGCCATGCCCCCGCATTTCTGTCTCATGAAAGCCAGCGCCGATGCACCACAATCCGATCACGTGCGCTAAAATCCCGGCGCAAAACAGAAATATTCTGGAAACCCGACGAAAGTGCGGCGTTCGGACCTTTAGTAAATGAGCCCCATTGTGGTAGAGAGTTACAGACTATGTGAGATGCATAGAAGAAGTCCAGGAGACGGTTGTGAGAAGAGCAAATGGTACTCCACTCCCCAGTAGCCTCTTTAGTATATTTGGATATTAGGGCAATTAAAAATTATAAAAGATTTGGGGGAACTAAAGGATTAGCCCTTAAAAGGGCAGAGGAACTTGCCACCCAATCTACCTTATTAGGTAAATCTGTGGTGGCAGGTGATAATAATAACAATTCCTTTGCTTATATAGCGCACACAGATTATGCAGCGCTGCACAGAACTTGCCAAATTGGTCCCTGTCCCCAATGGGGATCACAATCTAATCAACCTACCAGTATGTTTTGGAGTGTGGGAGGAAACCAGAGGACCCAGAGGAAACCCACGCAAGCACTGAGAGAACATACAAACTCTTTCCAGATGTTGACCCTGAGACTTGAATCCAGGACCCCAGCGCAACAAGGCTATAATGCTCACCACTAAGCCATCACACTGTCCAAGAAGGTTTTCTTTAAATCTTTAGCTTTTTAAGCAAAACTAGCTCCCTTTAGGTTCTCTAGAATCTTAAAGGATCTATCTAGAAAAGCAGGTAATCGTTAAAATGTCTAAAAAGAAAATTCTTAATATATAGGTCCCCCATCATTCCACGGGTCCCCACCTGTCCTGCAACAATGATGTCACATACAACCCATGTGATTGCTGGCCGTGCATATCCTATGTTGTAAGGCCAGGAGCTGTCACGTGACCGATCATCAATGTCGGACCTGGTCTTTAAAGCGATGAATGTAGACGTTGACAATGGTGACAAACCATCATAAGAACCATCATAAGAAGCTGAATACATCAATGTATCAATACACACAGCACACATATACACCTATAGATAAGGTGATGGACACCGCGTGCCAGAGGGTCTTGTCTGAACAGGCTGACAGCCTATGGGGACCAGGGATAGAGACAAGACGTCTTTAATTGCCAATTGTGTTTGGTATTAATTGGTTCTGTAACAAGAAGTCACCGGTTTAGGGACCGAATGAAATGTGTGATATGTATCAGAGATGTTATACTGGTAAATGAGGACTAAAAATAAATATATATATATAACCCCCCCATCATTATTTCTATGGAGTCCAGAATGAGCATCAATGTAACAATTCACATGTCATAGAATAAATTACCTTCTGATGAATTCTGCTGCCAGCGCTTCCATAACCTCTGCCCGTTCCATTATCTTCTATGCGCAGGAAGCAAATGTTTAACGCGCTATTTATACACCATTGTAGTTATTTATATGTAAATGTGAGCACACTCACCTTTTATCTTGGCTTTTGTGTGTTGCCATTAGTTGTCCTTGATGTCAAAGAGGTTTAAAGCAAAGAAATCTTAAAGGCGTTTCATTTTTAATTCATCCCTTCCAAAATAGCGCCACTCATGTCTGTAGGCTGTGTGAGGTATTGCATGTTCATACAAGATTATCACTTTTTAGTACGTTATTCACTTTTTAATGATGTACAATACACATCACTTTTGCTTTTTTTTTTGGACATTTTATATAAACATTTATTAGAAACTGAATTTATTAGAAATTTCTCTGTCTCTTTTCTTTAGGCTACAGCCACATGGTTTGCATTTTGGTTGCATGAAATCAAGTTACATACCGGTTGGGTGACAGAAAATGATTTTGATTATGATTTGCTTTTATATTGGGATTGCTCACAATTCTTTCAGATCATTGAGGGTCTAACACTATCATCATCCACAAATTCATCTTTGAAGTGAAATTTTAATTGGTTGTATAAAGTCAGGGAGGCGGAGAGTTTAACAAAGAAGTCAAGCTCTCCCTGCCTCTGAACTCCTCCTCCAAAGATATTCACATCATGAGACAGACATAAGGAGATCTGGTCAATGATGTCCCTAGACGCAGGACCATAATTACAGTAAAGGGGACTTTCTAAGGCAGGGAAAGCTTGACTTCAGTGTTAAACTCTCCCCCTCCTTGACTTCATAAAACTAATTTACATCTCACTTCATAGTTGATTTTCTGGATGATGCCACCGCACCAGACCATGAAAGAAACATCATCTGGAAGCTGTTAAGCTGCTTGACAACTTACGGCTAGAGGTTTATTGGACCAATTTCTGATGACAGGTTCCCTTTAAATACCAAATTGCAATACCAAGAACAACCACTTTACTATATGTGGCACTGCGCTTGGTGAGAAGAAAAGGAACTCATCTGGGCTGAGGTCTCTTCAACATGGAGGTCCAGGCAGTGACCCATTTTGCCATGATGAACCAATTCTTGGAAACAAAAGTGTAGCAAGATGGAGACCTTCACAGTTGAAGCAGAACCAGATCGTGCTGCCCGCAGTCTCCTCTCCATCTCACTTCTTTCACCTCCCGCTAGCATTGAAATCTCATGTACGAGCATGATGGGTACGAATCAAGGCTGACAGGTTGATAAGTGGGCTTGGGTATGTGCCGCATTGCACCAAGGTGGGGTGACTATAGGGAAGGCCCCAAGTTCTAACTTTACTTAGGGCTTTAATGTTACTTTACTAACTTTAAATTCAAGCCCCTTTAAGATTTATTTGCTTTAAACCTCGTTTGCATCAAGGACAACTAAATTTTAACTTTACTTGGGGACCAAAAATGCCAAATCCTCTCCTGTGCCCATGACAACCCCTTTTAGGGTTTTTGCTCCAAGTTTTAAGCAATAAAAATAGACATACGTTAGCTACACATTAACTATGGTCACATCACAAAACTGCCTTCTATTATTTTTACATGCTGGTGCGTGCCCTCTCTGGCAAGATCCACATTTGCTTTTATTTATGCCCTTGTTTATATGAAAAAAAAAAACTTGTAAAATTTGTATAATTTTACAAAAAAGGGCATAATACACTAAAAGAAGAGCGGATCCTGCCAGAAGGGGCACACACCAGTATGTCAGTGTGCCTGGTTTACAATCCTTCATCACAGAGGTAGATTTTAGGTGGTTTGTGCATCACTCCCATACATGGTCTACAAGCCTGGGAGTCATAGGACTTATTTCGGCCAATGAGTGGCTTCTTTGGGTCACTTCCTCTGACCACAGAACGTCACTTTCTTTGTTGTCCCCAGGTCCAAGGAGGCCACTCATTGCATGAAGCAGGTCTCTTGACTCGATGGTAATAGAAGCATCTGGAGATACAGAACATGTTCCTTCTTTTTTTCTGTGAGCATCATTGGCACCAACCTTCCATTCATGTTGACATGGATTTTCCCAAATGAAATTTGGGCCAAAATCCTCAGTGTGAACGAGCCTTTATTATGAGTTTTAAATTAAAAACACTTCCTATTTCTTGGACTCCAACATGTGGCATCAACAATTGCAGGAATTCGGATTGTCTCCTACAACTTCCACATTAATAGGGGCGTGGAGATTGTTCACAAGTTCAGTTTTACTACATTTTGGCACCCTACATTTTCATGTATACGATCCCTGTATACACTGTACTGTTTCCTCCCAGCCTGTGGATATGCACATGCCGATTCTCCCTCTACATCAATTTCGACTTTCCGTACAGCCAACCTACACTTTATATTCATTGTATGAAACACTTTTCTAAATGTCTACTGAAAGGTAAATTACTGAGGCAGGTGCTGGAGCAATTGGCAGCAATTTGTGCTATGCTTTCCCTGATATACTAAGAAAACACATTTTGTTATTTCGGAGCACCTATATCTCTAATAAAATGATGGACTGCCTTCTTTTTGGGTCCGACAAATATCTTAATTTCATTTTTGTTTATAATGTGCATTAAAATCTTGAACTTCACTTTATTTTTATGTTCCCCTACATGACCTGTGTCACTCGCCAGTGATGTCTCGGATTTCTTATTAAATTAATAATATGAAAAAACCTTCCAAAAATTTAATCCAAGTCCTTCATATTTTTCTCTTCTGAAGATTTGTTAACAATCTACTCGGCAGTTTTTTTTAACATTGAGAAATCAATCTGCCAATCACCAGATCACCAGATCAGAGCCTTTATACCAGTTATTAAAACTAGACCCCAGGTTCGAGATAACCCTAGTTAAAGACAACCCATTAAGAAGTAAAAAATGTTGAATAACTTCATAATATATGTTTTTGTTTTTTTAAAAAAGGCAGGAGAGTAACTAGAAATGGTGAGGCCCCATCAAAAACATTTGGCTAAACCCCCACCCCCCACATCATTTTATTTTAATAAAGATATTATTGTACGTTGTGGTTAGCGATATATTCACATACCACATTGTAAATTTACCCCTTTATTAAAATGTATTTATTGCCTCAACAGTGCCCCTTTTAGTGCCCCCCACTGTGCCCCTCATTAGGTAGCCCCCCTACACACATATTATACTCCCTTTCTGTTGTCCCCCTTTTACCTCCCTTTCTATAGCCCCCCACCTTATGCCTCCTTTTTGTAGCCCCTTCACCTTTCTGTTGCCTCTATCTTATGCCTCTCTTTTTGTAGCCCCCTCACCTTATACCTCCCTTTTTGTAGCCCGCCACCTTCTGCTTACCTTTCTATTGGCTCCAGCTAATGCCTCCCTTTTTATAGACCGCCACCTTATGCTTCCCTCCCTTGATCTCTGCTGTCATGTGTCTATATGTCTTTGGCCAGCACAAAGACGTCATCGCTATGCACCTGCCAGCCCCTGATGCACACAGCAGCGGCAGAGACTTCCCCTCCATTCCAATTAATTCTATCTGGGTCCACAGCTGGACCCAGATAGTGCGGACCTCATAGTTCACATAGTGCACACTGTGCGGACCTTATAGTTCAAACAGTGTTAACGGACATCTACCACCAGGATCAGGTTTGTTACCCCTTGAGCAGGATCCACTCTTTTTTCTGCATATGCCTTTATGTTAAAAGAAAAAAAGTTTTTAAAATTATGCAAATCAGCCCGAGGGGCTCCAGGCTCCATTAAGAGAGATACACCAAACAATGTGTGGGGGTGGTTGTTAGGGCAAAACACACCACCTCCCTACCTTAAACATAACCCCTATCAGGTGGAGTAAATGATCAAGTACCAAAGGATGGTAGACAAAATTCAATATATTTTATTAGATAATCAAAAAAAGCTTCCCGTAGGGATAAAATATGGGAACACAAGGATAACAAACAGACTAATACAAAATGCACAAGACCCGGATAAAAAACATAGTAAAAAGGTGGTACAATCGCTAATGGTACAGCAATACTGTCAAAAAGGACCTGATTCGTCCAAACAACTAGCAGCACAGTACATGATTTCCTGATAAAGGATAAATCCTACATGCCTCATTGGTCTGAGGATCAACAGGAAGAAGGTTCTATGTATATAAATAGACCAAAGATAGACCACAAATGTAAAGTATACAGACCACGGTGATGTGCAGGGACCCCGACACGTGTTTCGCCTCCAAGGCTTCTTCTGGGGGAAGCCTTAAGAGAGATTAAGAGCTTGAAGACCCTCTGGCTCATTTGCATAATTTTAGGCCCTTTTTTGTGCAAAAAAACAAGGCCTAGGAAGTTAAAAGTAGAGCTCCTGCCAGAGGAGACACACGCCAGTATGTCTGTGTGTTCGGTTTACAGTACAATCCTTCATCCTAGTGGTAGATGTCCTTTAAGTGCCTTACAGATACAGTGCGCCAAAATCCCGGGGCAATTCAGGGGAAATCAGCGCAAATCGGAAATATTCGGGTAACACGTTGGGAAAATGCGAATCGGGCCCTTAGTAAATGACCCCCAATGTGTTAGCACTCTGATGCAAAAGTAACCTAAAACCAAACCAGTTAAACCAGGTATCTAAAATGTGTTGCACCACATTTAGGGTTCACTCACATACATCGCTTGCCATCAGTTTTTGCAAACTGATGCAAAGGGGCTTGATTTACAGATAAAACACTGATGGCAACTGATAATGTGAATACATCCTTAGACACCATCAATGGTTTTCACCCATAGGGTCACTAATATGGTCACCCATATTGTACTCACCCTGGTAAACTTCTACCATTTAGCAGCCACTTTTTGGACTTCCTATGACATCCTGTGTCTTGCAGATTTCAGATGGGTCTTGGGGCTTTGTACTCATTACTGAATGCGAGGACATCTTCAGGTCCTACCAGTGACACAGGAGTTATTTCAGTAATGACCGCATGGCCCCCGAACTTACAGGTAAAGGGACGTCACAGGAAGTCCGGAAACCAGCTGCAGGCAGGTCACATGACCCACGGCTCCTACCAACAAGATGGTAAAGTTTTCTAGGGTAAGTACTATATGGGTGATCCCATTACAAAATAGTGCGTACCCTGTTAAAATTTCTTTTTTTGTGGTAAACCCTTTCAAAGGAAATCAACCACATGGAAATCCAGTATTGTAACCAAACCTACTTACTGGTCGTTGTGTTCAGATCTTAATTGGTCCTAAAACCTTTTTGGTACATTTTGGTAATTAGCTTCTGGTGCACCTGTGTATGTTAAACAGGTCACCTCGTTGCGCCCCTGGCTTTCAGGCAGGGGAATGTCAGGGAGTGGGTGGAGAGGGAGCATGCAGGAGGCGTGCATAATTATGACCAAACTGAGCTCCGAGCTCCCCATGTGACATACACAGGGGTGCCAGAAACTAATTAGCATAATTTTTAAAGTAGGGGTTTTTTTTTTACGAAAGTACAAGGTTTGACAACTAACGAAGGTTTTACGACTGAACCTGCATCTAGATGAATACGCCAACCAGTAAGGAGGTTTGGTTACAATACTGGATTTCCATATGGTTGGTTTCCTTTAATCCTACCCAACTGACTGGAGAAAAGTTTTTGTATATTTTTTTTCTAGAAACAGCAACAAGTTTGTCAAAGAGGAAAAATCCCTTTATACAAGTTGGAGACAATCCCTCTAACTTAGCTTTTTTCTACAGAAAAATACAGTTTCATAGAATTGCACTTTCGTGTTTAACTATATGGTAATATCGCTTTTTGTATTACAGGTTGTGTTCCGTCTCTCTCCTATTTCTGCGCATAAATCAAAGTATGAGGAGAAATGTGTTGTCACAATTTTCTCTCCTGCTTCCGTTTCTTACTTTTCTTGCCTGTAAAAATTCCTGATCTGTCACGGGGAAAAAAAAAATTGCATTATATTTTGCCTCCCTTTCTATAGCCCCCCACTTTATGCCTCCTTTTTGTAGCCCCTTCACCTTTCTGTTGTCTCTATCTTATGCCTCTCTTTTTGTAGCCTTCCACCTTATACCTCCCTTTTTGTAGCCCGCCACCTTCTGATTCCCTTTCTATTGCCTCCAGCTAATGCCTCCCTATTTATATTCCCCTTCACCTTATGCTTCCCTCCCTTGATCTCTGCTGTCATGTGTCTATATGTCTTCGGCCAGCACAAAGACGTCATCGCTATGCACCTGCCAGCACCTGCTGCACACAGCAGCGGCAGAGACTTCCCCTCCATTCCAGTTAATTCTATCTGGGTCCACAGCTAGACCCAGATAGTGCTGACCTCATAGTTCACATAGTGCACACTGTGTGGACCTTATAGCTCAAACAATGTTAAAGGACATCTACCACCAGGATCAAGGAATGTAAACAAAGTACATTGACACACTGGTTTGTTACCCCTTGGGCAGGATCCACTCTTTTTTCTGCATATGCCTTTATGTTAAAAAAAAAAGGTTTTAAAATTATGCAAATCAGCCCGAGGGGCTCCAGAGCTTGGAGACCCTCTGGCTCATTTGCATAATTTTAGGCCCTTTGCAAACAAAACAGGGCCTAGGAAGTTAAAAGTAGAGCTCCTGCCAGTGGGGACACACGCCAGTATGTCTGTGTGTTCAGTTTACAGTACAATCCTTCATCCTAGTGGTAGATGTCCTTTAAGTGCCTTACAGATACATGTACTGTTAGACTAAAAGTCTAACCCAAGCAGAATACTTAAAGAATTTAAAAAATAAAGCAAACATGCCCTGTGCCTATAGCTAAAATCACATGTTTTAACAAAATCAAACGGCCAATCATCTTCACGATCCAGATATCAGTAGGCATTAGAGTCGCTAGTTGACAACTGTCCTGATTAGAAACATGGGTTGACTCATTTAGTGGGAGCAAAAATGTATGTTCTCCTTCATAATGAGTCAATCAGAGAGCAGATATTTTTCTCTGATGAGGGGTAATAACATGAAGAAAAGCTCCGGTATCATCTTCATGCTGCTCCCCAACTTCAAACTATTTCTAGTACTGTATTGTACCTAGAATATATATAGAGACTTCTCCCCAACGAGGACATGGGTTGACCAAGTAACACTAGTGGTGGTGTCTTAAAGGACAACTACCATTAGTGTGAAGGATTGTAAACCAAGCACACTGACATACTGGTGTGTGCCCCCGCTTGCAGGATCTGTTCTTCTTTTACCTTCTAATCTTAATGCTTTAAACATTATGCAAAAGAGCCCGAGGGGTTCTAGACTCCATTAACATCTATGTACAAACCAGTACATAAGAAGCTAAAAGTAGTGCAGATCCAGCCAGAGGGGGAACACACCAGTATGTTAGTGTGCTTGGTTTACTTTGCTTCATCCTGGTGGTAGATTTCCTTTAATGGTGGATATTAGAATCGGGATGTGGGATTTTAACTCTTCTAAGTTTTTACTTCTCAGGGAAGATAAGCCACCTCCATGCATTTGTGTGAGGCATTTGGAAGGAAAATCTTTCAACAAAGCAATCTTTGGAATGTGAATGGACACAATATAGTTTTGATCTGGTTAATATCCCATTGTTTCCCATTGTGAAAACTTTTATACTTTTATGTACTGATGAGTACAAAAGAAAACAATCGATTTGCATAATTTGTCCAATAAATTTTATACTATGTGCTCCGTCACCGTCTGCCTGCGTTGGTCCACAAAGGCTCAGATTTTACCATAGCTTTATACAGGCCACCTATAAAAATGCATAAAAGCAAAATGTGTTAGCACTCTGATGCAAAAGTAACCTAAAACCAAACCAGTTAAACCAGGTATCTAAAATGTGTTGCACCACATTTGGGGTTCACTCACATACATCACTTGCCATCAGTTTTTGCAAACTGATGCAAAGGGGCTTGATTTACAGATAAAACACTGATGGCAACTGATAATGTGAATGCATCCTTAGACACCATCAATGGTCTTCATCCATAGGTTCACTAATAGGGTCACCTATATTGTACTCACCCTGGTAAACTTCTACCATTCAGCAGCCACTTTTTGGACTTCCTATGACGTCCTGTGTCTTGCAGATTTCAGATGGGTCTTGGGGCTTTGTACTAATTACTGAATGCGAGGACATCTTCAGGTCCCTCTTACTAGTGACATGGGTGTCATTTCAGTAATGACCACATGGCCCCCGGACTTTCAGGAAAAGTGTGTCACAGGAAGTCCAGAAACCAGCTCCTACCGGCTACCGGCTTCTACCAGCAAGATGGTAAAGTTTACTAGGGTAAGTTCTATATGGGTGATCCCATTAGAAAATGGTAAAATTTCTGGTAAAATTTCTTTAATGTGGTAAAGCCTTTTAAAGGAAATCAACCACATGGAAATCCAGTATTGTAACCAAAACTACTTATTGGTCGGTGTGTTCATCCAGACGCCTGTTCAGATCTTCATTGGTCCTAAAACCTTTTTAATAAATTTTGGTAATTAGCTTCTGGTGCATTGGTGTATGTTAAACAGGTCACCTCGTTGCGCCCCTGGCTGTCAGGCAGGGAATGTCAGGGAGTGGGTGGAGAGGGAACATGCAGGAGGCGTGCATAATTATGACGAAACTGAGCTCCGAGCTCCCCATGTGACATACGGAGGTGTGGCAGAAACTAATTAGCATAATTTTAAAAGTAGGGTTTCCGTATGGTTGGTTTCCTTTAATCCTACCCAACTGACTGGAGAAAAGTTTTTGTAATTTTTTTTCTAGAAACAGCAACAAATTTGTCAAAGAGTTGCACAAGATGAAAAATCCCTTTATACAAGTTGGAGACAATCCCTCTAACTTAGCTTTTTTCTACAGAAAAATACAGTTTCATAGAATTGCGCTTTCGTGTTTAACTATATGGTAATATCGCTTTTTGTATTACAAGTTGTGTTCCGCCTCTCTCCTATTTCTGCGCATAAATCAAAGTATGAGGAGAAATGTGTTGTCATAATTTTCTCTCCTGCTTCCGTTTCTTACTTTTCTTGCTTGTAAAAATTCCTGATCTGTCACGGGGAAAAAAAAAATTGCATTATAACTTGTACAATAAGATTCGGCTTAAGCTGCGTCCGCCTGTTCGTAGAGCGGCACAGTGGGAACAGGGTGATGGTGGAGAGTGATGGGTCACTGAGGTGATATGCTTATGGTTCACACAATCATGTATTACTTGTGAGACAGGATCATTTGTGTTATATCTGTCAAAGATGTATGGAGTCGTATGGTGTGAATTCTATTTTGTTTTTTCGTTCTTTTTTGTTTATGCGTCTGTGCTTCACTACAAATTGTCGCTTTAGGTGTAAAACAGTAAAATGTTATTTTTTTTTCAGTTGAGTTAGCACTAGAGCCGTGTGGAAAGTCATAAATAACAAATTTCTTATTTATTTTAGTGACTACCTGTACAACCCCATGATAAGTAGCGGATCATCATATGGGCGACACTGGGATGCCTCCTGGGGTCCAAAGCTTCTGGGGGGCCTATGGTCTCCTGAACCAAAGACACAGTTTGATACTGCCCTGTAGATAAAATCATGAGAAGGGTTCTAGAGTGTCTAGATTCCTGACCGATATGTATACAGGGACCTTTCCAGGACCTTTTTAAAGTTATTAAATTGCAGCACTGAAATTGACCACCTTCATCTGTTTTTACATATGAAGAAAGTTGAGCTCTAGTATCATATCTAGACTGTAAGGGTCCTGCAATTTTTGAAAATCCCACAGTCTTAATCTCTCCATGCCCTTGATAAGGAATTGTCTCTTATTGGAAACCCCTTTAAAGGGGTATTCCGGCTAAAACAAGACTCTTAAATATACTCAGGATAACAAAATAACAAATTCTCTAATTCACTGTTATTAACAAAAATACAGCATTTCACGACTATAATTACAACCTGTCTCTATCAGTTCTGGTAAATACAATTTCGGTTGCCCCGGGATCTTCTATATCTTCTCCTGTCTGCAGGATGCATTGTGATTTCTGCCCATCCCCCCTTCATTACAAGACCATCTCAGACACAGACACTTCCTGCCAGCAAGGAGAATGCACAGACTTACTGTAGAGGCTACAGATAGAAGAATATCTTTATAGCAGAGGAAGGAGACATTTAGCAGGGCTGACAGTGTGTGTTATAGCTTAGTTAGCAGAGTGTCACTGTGTGTTATATACATCTCATGAATCTCATCATCTCTCTTTTTCTATGTGTCAGATACTAGTACAGTATAATGTTCAGAAGTGTATATAAACCTGTACCCTGATAACCTAAGCTCATTGTCAGCACACAGCATCTCATAGCATAGAGGAATCATGAAGTAAGTGTCTGCTTAGAGAGTCCCCGCCCACACTCTGGAATCTTACACTGACCATGACTGAGTGATAGGAGCTAAAACAGCAATAACACTGAGAAAAGTAAGGGGGTTCAAAATGAATGATCTTTATTGTGTAAATATCACAAGGGGGTTATAATTTGGGAACTTTCTTTCATGGGTAAACCCCTTTGAGAAAGATGAAACCTGATCCATTAACTTACACAGAATTATAGATCCCAAGTCATTAAAATAACTGAAACATTTGGCAATCCTGCTATACAATGTACAAAGATGATTAGGAAGGAAGGAGATACAAGACATTGGCAAGGACTGAAGCTCCACAATGATTAGGGTGTACTGCTTCTCCTTGAAGAGCTGGCACCAGTCTAAAAAGGAATGTGTTGCCAATTTTCACTTTGACTCAATAATAAAAAATAACATAATATATAAAGTTTTTCTAATCTGGTTTTATTTATGGCATCTGCAATCTTGCCTGAGCACCTGTGACAGCATTTAGTGATATGCTTTGCAGCAGCTTAAAGGAAATTAATAGAAATAGTCTAAAGCCAACTTATAAATATCTATGGAGAGTGTTATAATAATAATCTTTATTTATATAGCGCCATCATATTACGTAGCGCTTTACAAATCATAGGAAACAAATACAAATATAATATAACATGACAGAGCACAACATTTGTATGTAACAACAGGAGTGAGGGGGAGGAGATAAGCTGTGACATCATCTATTGTCAGTAGTGATGTAATGATGGCTCACTGTTATCTATATAGAGATCATTGTACAGAGAGGGGGAGGAGATAAGCTGTGACATCATCTATTATCAGTAGTGATGTAATGATGGGTCAGTGTTATCTATATAGAGGTCATTGTACAGGGGGGAGGAGATAAGCTGTGACATTATCTATTGTCAGTAGTGATGTAATGATGGGTCAGTGTTATCTATATAGGGGTCATTGTACAGGGAGGGGGAGGAGATAAGCTTATAGCCTGCCAGCCCATACCCCCTAGTACATAGCCAGCCAGCCCATGCCTCACAGGATTTAGCCAGTCAGCTCATACCCCTAGTATACAGCCACCCGGCCAATGCCCCTAGTATATAGCCTGCCAGCCCTTGCCTCCTGGTATATAGCCTTCCAACCCATGGCCCCTAGTACATAGCCAACCCATACCCCCCCCGGTATTTAGCAAGCCGGCCAATGCCCCCAGTATACAGCCAGCCCATGCCTCTGGTATATAGCCTGCCAGCCCATGCCCTCTAGTATATAGCCTACCAGCCCCTCCCCTTATGTGACTGAATTGCATTTTTAAATGCAATTTCAAGCACATCTGGAGTAACTCCTCCCTAACACAGATGGGTTGAGACTAGAGATGAGCGAACACTAAAATGCTTGGGTACTCGTTATTCGAGACGAACTTTTCCCGATGCTCGAGTGCTCGTCTCGAATAACGAACCCCATTGAAGTCAATGGGAGACTCGAGCATTTTTCAAGGGGACCAAGGCTCTGCACAGGGAAGCTTGGCCAAACACCTGGGAACCTCAGAAAAGGATGGAAACACCACGGAAATGGACAGGAAACAGCAGGGGCAGCATGCATGGATGCCTCTGAGGCTGCTTAAGCCAATGCCCCCAGTATACAGCCAGCCCATGCCTCTGGTATATAGCCTGCCAGCCCATGCCCTCTAGTATATAGCCTACCAGCCCCTCCCCTTATGTGACTGAATTGCATTGTAAAATGCAATTTCAAGCACATCTAGAGTAACTCCTCCCTAACACAGATGGGTTGAGACCTAAATGCTTGTGTTCATCCCCCCTCATCTAGTGGCCCTTCTCATCTCCCCTTCATATTGTGGCCTCTCATCCTCCCTCATATTGTACTCCCTCATCTTATGGTCCCTTAAACTCCCTTATATGGTGGCCCCTCATATCCCCTTGTCCTGGAGCCCCTGATACACCCTTATCTTGTGGGTGCTCATACCCCTTTACTTTGTAAGTGATACACCCTTATCTTGTGGGTGCTCATACCCCTTTACTTTGTAAGCCCTCATACCCCCTTATACTGTGGCCTTTAAAAAATACAAATAAACAACACATACTTACCTGTCCCTGTTCCCCAACGGCTCTTCTCTTCTCAGCTTCCTTTGTGCTGTGATGACACGCATCACAGCTACAGGTGAACAATGATAATAGAGAGAGCAGATTGCTCTCTGCATTATCATGATATTCAGCTCTATTGCTCTCTGCATTATCATGATATTCAGCTCTATGGGGTCATTTACTAAGGGCCCGAGTCACGTTTTTCCGGCGGGTTACCCAAATTTTTCTGTTTTGCACCGATTTTCCCTGAATTGCCCAGGGATTTTGGTGCATGCGATCGAACTGTGGCGCATCGGCGCCGGCATGCACGCAACGGAAATCGGTGGGCATGACCGTATGAAAACCCGACGGATTCGGAAAAACTGCCGCATTTAAAAAAAAAAAGTGTTGCTTGACACGCACTAACCTGCACCCGGCCAAGCTTGGTGTACTTCAGTGAACTCCGATGGACTTCAGCGCAGCAGCGACACCTGGTGGACATCGGGTGAACTACCTTGGTGAATCGCCTGAAGACCCGAATCCTCCACAGAGAACGCGCCGCTGGATCGTGAATGGACCGGGTGAGTAAATCTGCCCCTATGTGTCTCCGGGTGACAGATGGGGTTGAAGGCCCGCAACAGGGGGCGGAGCTAACACATGCAGAGGGTAGGGTAATCGTCTGGCAGGGGTGGAGCCAAATGGCATCAAGGAACACTGGTGGCCCAATCCAACCCTGTCCATGACTATTCCTCAACCAAACTAAGCAATTAGGGGAGAAGGGCCTTGGCTTGAGAAAGGGCCTAGGACTCATTGGTTCCTCTAGCTAAACTTTATTGAAACTTTGTAAATATGGTAGAAACTCCAAAGGTCAACCATCATTGAAATACTCCCCCAATCTGGGATTTATGGAGTGATGTAATGATGGGTCAGTGTTATCTATATATAGGTCATTGTACAGGGAGGGGGAGGAGATAAGCTGTGACATCATCTATTGTCAGTAGTGATGTAATGATGGGTTAGTGTTATCTATATAGAGGTCATTGTACAGGGAGGGGGAGGAGATAAGCTGTGACATCATCTATTGTCAGTAGTATTGTCAGTAGTGATGTAATGATGGGTCAGTGTTATCTATATAGAGGTCATTGTACAGGGAGGGGGAGGAGATAAGCTGTGACATCATCTATTGTCAGTAGTGATAGATAAGCTGTGACATCATCTATTGTCAGTAGTGATGTAAGATGGGTCAGTGTTATCTATATAGAGGTCATTGTACAGGGAGGGGGAGGAGATAAGCTGTGATATCATCTATTGTCAGTAGTGATGTAATGATGGGTCAGTGTTATCTATATAGAGGTCATTGTACAGGGAGGGGGAGGAGATAAGCTGTGACATCATCTATTGTCAGTAGTGATGTAATGATGTTATCTATAGAAGTCATTGGCTAGAAAATTAAAGGATATTGTACATTTAATTACGGTAAAAATAAATACTGATATGCAACAGGTGAAAATAAATCGGTAATTTCCTGGTGTCTCCATTTTTGTTATGAACAGATGAGAGTTCCCCTTCCTGTATAAAAACCTAGAGGGTCAGTGCGTTGTGTATAGGCCGCATTGTGTAGGAGGCCATGTCTCATATGGAGCTACCAGCAGGACACTGAAGCTGAGTGCAAGCAGTGAAAGCTTTGGGCCTGAGTGTGCTATTGAATGGGAGTTTAGTAGTAGTGATGTAATGATGGGTCAGTGTTATCTATATAGAGGTCATTGTACAGGGAGGGGGAGGAGATAAGCTGTGACATCATCTATTGTCAGTAGTGATGTAATGATGGGTTAGTGTTATCTATATAGAGGACATTGTACAGGGAGGGGGAGGAGATAAGCTGTGACATCATCTATTGTCAGTAGTGATGTAATGATGGGTCAGTGTTATCTATATAGAGGTCATTGTACAGGGAGGGGGAGGAGATAAGCTGTGACATCATCTATTGTCAGTAGTGATGTAATGATGGGTCCGGATCAGAGATAAATCATTTATTTAAGGAAAATTCTTTAGATAATTTTAACAAAATAAACGTTCTGTTTCTGGTGTGTCTTCCTTTTGTACAGACATTACAGAACGGCTCTTAGGATTCTGGGTACATTAATAGGGCCGTGGAGATTGTTACAAGTTCAGTTTTACTACATTTTGGCACCCTCATTTTCATGTCTACGATCCCTGTATACACGTACTGGTTTCCTCCCCGCTGTTGATAGCACATGGATTCTCCCTCTACATCAATGTTCGAATTGCAGTTACAGCCACCCTACACTGTATATTCTTGTATGAAACACTTTCTAAATGTCGATGAAGTAAAATTACAGAGGCAGGTGGCTGGAGCAATTGGCAGCAAGTGGTGTATGCTTCCCTGATATACGAAGAAAACACATTTTGTTATTTTGGCGCACCTATAACCTAATAAAAATGATGGACTGCCTTCTTTTTTGGTCCGACAAATAGCTTAATTTCATTTTTGTTATAAGGGTGCCATTAAAATCTTGAACTTCCACTTATTTTTAGTTCCCCACATTGACCTGTGTCACTCGCCAGTGATGTTCTCGGATTTCTTATTAAATAATCATATGAAAAAAAACTTACAAAAAATTTAATCCAAGTCCTTCATATTTTCTTTCTGAAGTTTGTTAACAATCTACTCGCAGTTGTTTTTAACATGAGACATCAATCTGCCAATAACCAGACACCAGATCAGAGCCCTTTAGACCAGTTATTAAAAAAGCCCCCAGGTTCGAGATAACCCTAGTTAAAGACAACCCATTAAGAAGGTAAAGGTTGAATAACTTCATAATATATGTTTTGTTTTTTTTAAAAAAGGCAGGAGAGTAACTAGAAATGGTTGAGGCCCATCAAAAACATTTGGCCTAAACCCCCAGCCCCCCCCATCATTTTATTTTAATAAAGAATTATTGTCGTTTGTGGTAGCGATAATTGTGCACATTACCCATTTGTAAATTTATCACCTTTATTCAAATGTATATTCGTCAAAGTGCCCCTTTTTAGTGCCCCCACGTTGCCCCCTCATAGGTAGCCCCCCTACACACATATTATACTCCTTCTGTTGTCCCCCTTTTACCTCCCTTTTCTTATAGCCCCCACCTTTGCATCTTTTGTAGCCCCTTCACCTTTCTGTTGCCTCTATTCGCCTCTATTTTTGTAAGCCCCTCACCTATTACCTCCCGTTTTAGCCGCCACCTTCTGCTTCCTTTTATTGGCTCCAGCTAATGCCTCCCTTTTTATAGACCGCCACCTTATGCTTCCCTCCCTGATCTATGCTGTAATGTGTCTATATGTTTTGGCCAGCACAAAGACGTATCGCTATGCACTGCAGCCCTGTGCACACAGCAGCGGCGAGACTTCCTCCATTCAATTAATTCATTCTGGGTCCACAGGTGGACCCAGATAGTGCGGACCTCATAGTCACATAGTGCACATGGTGCGGACCTTTATAGTTTTCAAACAGTGGGTTAACGGGACATTACCACCAGGCTCAGGTTTGTTTACCCCTTGAGCAGGATCCACTCTTTGTTCTGCATATCCTTTATTTGTTAAAAGAAAAAAAAGTTTTTAAAATATGCAATCCAAAAAAAAAGCCGAGGGGCTCCAGGCTCATTAAGAGAGATACAACAAACAATGTGTGGGGGTGGTTGTTAGGGCAAAAACACACCAACTTCCCACCCTTAAACATAACCCCTATCAGGTGTAGTGATAAATGATCAAGTACAAAAAGGATGGTAGACAAAATTCATATATTTTATTGACTAATCAAAAAAAAGCTTCCCGTAGGGATAAAATATGGGAACACACAAGGAAAAAAAGGACTAATACAAAATGAACAAGACCCGGATAAAACAAGTAAAAAGGTGGTACAATCGCTAATGGGTACAGCATACGTCAAAAAGGACCTGATTCGTACAAAACAAACTAGCAGCACAGTACTGATTTCCGATAAAGGATAAATCTACATGCCGCATTGGTCTGAGGATGCAACAGGAAGAAGGTTCTATGTATATAAATGACAAAGATAGACACAAAGTGTAAAGTATACAGACCACGGTGATGGTGCAGGACCCCGACACGTGTTTCGCCTCCAAGGCTTCTTTGGGGAAAGGAAAGACATCTTAAGAGAGTATTAGAGAGCTTTGAAAAGACCCTCTGGCCCATTTGCATAATTTAGGCCTTTTTTTGAAAAAAAAACAGGGCCTACCCCTTGGATTATTTGTTAAATAGTAGAAGATCTGCAAGAGGAGACACACGCCAGTGTCTGGTGTTCGGTTGTACAGTTACAATCCTTCATCTAGTGGTAGATGTCTTTAAGTGCCTTACAGATACAGTGCGCCAAAATCCCGGGGCAATTCAGGGGAACTAGCGCAAAATCGGAAATATTGGGTAACACGTTGGGAAATGCGAATCGGGCCCTTAGTAATGACCCCAATGTGTTAGCACTCTGATTGCAAAAGTAACCTAAAACCAACCAGTTAAACACCGGTATCTAAAATGTGTTGCACCACATTTAGGGTTCACTCACATACATCGCTTGCCATCAGTTTTTGCAAACTGATGCAAAGGGGCTGATTTACAGATAAAAACACTGATGGCAATGATAATGTGAATACATCCTTAGACACCATCAATGGTTTTCACCCATAGGGTCACTAATATGGTCACCCATATTGTACTCACCTGGTAAACTTCTAACATTTAGCAGCCACTTTTTGGACTTCCTATGACATCCTGTGTCTGCAGATTTCAGATGGGTCTTGGGGCTTTGTACTCATACTGAATGCGAGGACATCTTCAGGTCCTACCAGTGACACAGGAGTTATTTCAGTAATGGACCGCATGGCCCCCGAACCTTACAGGTAAAGGGAGTCACAGGAAGTCCGGAAACCAGCTGCAGAGGCAGGTCCACATGACCCACGGCTCCTACCAACAAGAGGTTAAAGTGTTTTCTAGGGTAAGTACTATAGTGGGTGATCCCATTACAAAATAGTGCGTACCTGTTAAAATTTCTTTTTGTGGTAAACCCTTCAAAGGAAATCAACCACATGGAAATCCAGTATTGTAACCAAACTACTTACTGGTCGTTGTGTTCAGATCTTAATTGGTCCTAAAACCTTTTTGGTACATTTTGGTAATTAGCTTCTGGTGCACTGTGTATGTTTTAGGTTAACAGGTCACTCGTTGCGCCCCTGGCTTTCAGCAGGGGAATGTCAGGAGTGGGTGGAGAGGGAGCATGCAGGAGGCGTGCATAATTATGACCAAACTGAGCTCCGAGCTCCCCATGTGACATACACAGGGGTGCCAGAAACTAAATAGCATAATTTTAAAGTAGGGCGTTTTTTTTTACGAAAGTACAGGTTTGACAACTAACGAAGGTTTTACGATGAACCTGCATCTAGATGAATACGCCAACCAGTAAGGAGGTTTGGTTACAATACTGGATTTCCATATGGTTGGTTCCTTTAATCCTACCCAACTGACTGGAGAAAAGTTTTGTATATTTTTTATGAAGAAACAGCAACAAGTTTGTCAAAGAGGAAAAATCCTTTATAAGTGGAGACAATCCCTCTAACTAGCTTTTCTACAGAAAAATACAGTTTCATAGAATTGCACTTTCGTGTTTAACTATATGGTAATATCCTTTTGTATTACAGGTGTGTTCCGTCTCTCTCCTATTTACTGAGCATAAATCAAAGTATGAGGAGAAATGTGTGTCACAATTTTCTCTATCCTGCTCCGTTTCTTAACTTTCTTGCCCTGTAAAAATTCCTGATCTGTCACGGGGAAAAAAAAAATTGCATTAAACTTGTACAATAAGATTGGCTTAAGATGCGTCCGCCGTTGTCGTTAGCGCGGCACAGGGCGGGAAAGGGTGAGAGGAGAGTGAGGTCACTGAGGTGATATGCTTATAGTTCACACAATCATGTATTACTTGTGAGACAGGATCATTTGGTGTATATCTGCCAAAAGATTGTATGGAGTCGTATGGTGTGAATTCTATTTTGTTTTTAGTTCTTTTATGTTATGCGTCTGTGCTTCAACTACAAATTGTGGTGTAAAACAGTAAATGTTATTTTTTTCAGTTGAGTTAGCACTAGAGCCGTGAGTGAGAAAGTCATAAATAACAAATTTCTTATTTATTTAGTGACTACTGTAAACCCCATGATTAGTAGCGGATTATCATATGGGGGCGACTTGGGCGGCCTCCTGGGGTCCAAAGCTTCTGGGGGCTCATGGTCTCCTAAATACCAAGTTTAATACTGCCCTGTAGATAAAACCATGAGAAGGGTTCTAGAGTGTCTAGATTCCTGACCTATATGTATACAGGGACCTTTCCAGGACCTTTATGAAGTCATTAAATTGCAGCACTGAAATTGACCACCTTCATCTGCTTTTACCTATGAAGAAAGCTGAGCTCTAGTATCATATCTAGGCTGCAATTTTTGAAAATCATGCAGTCTTAATCCCTCCATGCCCTTGATGAGGAATTTTCTCTTACTGAAAACCCCTTTAAAGGGGTATTCCAGCAAAAACAAGACTCTAAAATGTACTCAGGATAACAAACTAACACATGCACATTCTTTAATTCACAGCATTTCACAGATATAATTCCAATCTGTCTCTATTAGTCCTGGTAGATACAATTTTGGTTGCCCCAGAGTCTTCTATAGCTTCTCCTGTCTGCAGGATGCATTGTGATCTCTGCCCACCCTCCCTCCATTACAAGACCATCTCACACACAGACACTTCCTGCCAGCAAGGAAAATGCACAGACTTACTGTAGAAGCTACAGATCTTTATAGCATAGGAATGAGGCATTTAGCATGGCTGACATTGTGTGTTATAGCTTAGTTAGCAGAGTGTCATTGTGTGTCATATACATCTCATGAATTATATCATCCCTTTTTTTGTATGTGTCAGATACTAGTATAATGTTCAGAAGTGTATATAACCCTGTACCCTGATAATCTAAGCACATTGTCAGCACACGGTATCTTATAGCACAGAAGAATCATGAAGTGTCTGCTTAGAGAGTCCCCGTCCACACTCTGGAATCTTACACTGACCATGATGACTGAGTGATAGGAGCTAAAACAGCAATAACACTGAGAAAATTTTTAAGTAATGGGGTTCAATGATCCTTATTGTGTAAATATCACAAGAGGGTTATAATTAGGAACTCTTCATGGGCAAACCCCTTAGAAAGATGAAACCTGATCCATTAACTTACACGAATTATACATCCCAAGTCATTAAAATAACTGAAACATTTGGCAATCCTGCTATACAATGTTACAAAGATGATTAGGAAGGAAGGAGATACAAGACATTGGCAAGGACTGAAGTCCACAATGATTAGGGTGTGTACTGCTTCTCCTTGAAGAGCTGGCACCAGTCTTAAAAAGAATGTTGTCGCCAATTTTCACTTTGACTCAATAAAAAACATAACATAATATATAAAGTATATATAAAGTTTTTCTAATTTGGTTTTTTATGGCAGCTGCAATCTTGCTGAGCACTGTGACAGCATGTAGTGATATGCTTTACAGCAGGCATTAAAGGAATCAATAGAAGAAATAGTCTAAGCCAACTTATAAATATGATGGGAGGGTGTTCTAGGCAACTCTATACAGATTGGGTGTGTAGCTAAGCGTGACATCGTCTATTGTCAGTAGTGATGTAATGAGGGGCAGTGTTATCTATATAGAGGTCATTGACAGGAGGGGAGGAGATAAGCTGTGACATCATCTATTTCAGTAGTGATTGTAAGATGGGTCGTGTTATCTATATAGAGGTCATTGTACAGGGAGGGGAGGAGATAAGCTGTGACATTCATCATTGTCAAGTAGTGATGGAAGATGGGGTCAGGGTTATCTATATGAGGTCATTGTACAGGGAGGGGGAGGAGATAAGCTGTGACATCATTTCGATTGTCAGTAGTGATGTAATGATGGGTTCAGGGTTATA
>CM033647.1:17920496-17944709 GCA_019512145.1 Engystomops pustulosus
TATAGAGGTCATTGTACAGGGAGGGGGAAGAGATAAGCTGTGACATCGTCTATTGTCATTAGTGATGTAATGATTGGTCAGTGTTATCTATATAGAGGTCATTGTACAGGGAGGGGAGGGGATAAGCTGTGACATCATCTATTGTCAGTAGTGATGTAATGATGGGTCAGTGTTATCTATATAGAGGTCATTGTACAGGGAGGGGGAAGAGATTAGCTGTGACATCGTCTATTGTCATTAGTGATGTAATGATTGGTCAGTGTTATCTATATAGAGGTCATTGTACAGGGAGGAGGGGATAAGCTGTGACATAATCTATTGTCAGTAGTGATGTAATGATGGGTCAGTGTTATCTATATAGAGGTCATAGTGCAGGGAGGGGGAGGAGATAAGCCGTGACATCATCTATTGTCAGTAGTAATGTAATGATGGGTCAGTGTTATCTATATAGAGGTCATTGTACAGGGAGGTGGAGGAGATAAGCTGTGACATTATCTATTGTCAGTAGTAATGTAATGATGGGTCAGTGTTATCTATATAGAGGTCATTGTACAGGGAGGGGGAGGAGATAAGCTGTGACATCATCTATTATCAGTAGTGATGTAATGATGGGTTAGTACCTCAGTATTAACATAAGTGGTGGACCAATCTACCAAGATCTGAGGTAGATAAGTCGCCCATTACCATGTATAAACATCATGACTGTTTTGCTATGTAAGAGACTGATGTGTTAGAGGTGGTCGCTCCAAATTGTTCTAGAAACCTCTAAATCTCCCAGTGATCAGAGAGTAATGAATTCACTTTGATGCAAGAAAAATTACAATTGACCATGTTGTAGTCAATCTCTGGGCAGTAGATTTTGGTAATGGGAACAGAGCACAGCTGGAACACACTGCCTGTTACATTCCAAGCTGTCCTACCCCCCTCCTCGTCTTCAGAAGATCGTGTATCCCAAATGTTGAAAGAGTTTTGTACACAAACCCGTCTTATGTGGAACCTCACACAGGCTGCTCGATTTATCCTTTCATTTTTCAAGCTTTCAGCAAACGTGATCCATTGCTTCTTCTAATGGCATCTTCATTCAGGCCATTGTTCTGGATGAGTAATAACGGTGCACACGTGCGTCCATCTATATACTCATTATGTATATAGTGCTGTATAATCCATGGTGATGTGTAGAAAATAAGATCATGAAAGTCCTTGGAAAAGTATCAAGCAAAACTGTTTAGGATGAGTTCACGCCTTTGTTACAAACATAGTTTTTCTACAGAAAAGCAGATATCAAGCTGCGACGGATTTGTCACAGTTAGAGATGAGCAAATGGATTTGGCACAAATTGAATTTGCATGAAAATTTCCCAAAAGTGTTGGATTAAAGCACATCTAAAATTTTTGGGATTTCTTTGAAACAAGTTGATCAACTTTCTATACAATACAATACACTACAATATAACTTTATTGATCCCTTTCGGGAAATTGGGTTGTACACAGACTTTCCTAGCCCGGACTACATAGAAACTAAAGAACACAAGCATATAATCGATGGGGATAAGAAGGTGGCAGGGGGTATAGGTGTCCTCCTTGGCACAGTCTAGTGGTGACTGGATGCAGATCTAGTCTTGTTGGAGCTAATTCATTTGTTCTTCCTTTCGATTGCTATTAGGACAAAGGAGTTCCGAAACCTGTCGGTGCGGCAGCTTATTTGGCGGTATCGATCACTGAAGGTGCTCGGTTGATTCGCTATGAATGGGAACAGTGGGCGTAATTTGTTGCTTGTAATAGTGGCGAATTTGTTGGCACATCTGTTATGCCAGACATCCTCAAAACGGGTAAGCGGCAATCCAATTGTCTTCTGGGCAATTGATGACTCATAGAAAATTCTCCGGATTTTGTTGCACACCTTGAATGATTTGAGTTTTCTAAGAAAGTATGATCTCGAGGCAGCCTTTTTGACAAGCTTTTCGGCAATTTGGACACCAAGATATTTATACGTCCTGACCTGTTTGATGGTTCGGCCTTTGATGGTGATTGGTCTAGGGCAGTGGTGGCGAACCTATGGCACTGGTGCCAGAGGTGGCACTCGGAGCACTCCTTCTGGGCACCCAGGCCATCACCCCAGAACAGAGTTTCCAGGCAGGACTCAAAACCACCTCCTGCAATCCCTGGCCACACAGGATGTGCTGTGATCCGTGCTATTTTAAAGCTACACATCCTTAGCTGCCTGGGATTACAGGAGAAGCATGGAGATGCAGACAAGGCTGCATTATTATTGGAGCTCCTGCAATTCTTCCTGTTCAGGGGACCCTGGAAGCTACAATGATAGTCAGAATTTCTCCTCTTTCTCTTAATTGTATTGGTGTCCTCAGGATGCCAATACAATTAAAAGCTGTTGCAAAACCGGTAGCAACATGTCACTTCATGAATAGCCATGTTGGCACTTTGCATTTAAATAAGTGGGTTTGGTTGTAGTTTGGGCACTTGGTCCCTAAAAGGTTCACCAACACTGGTCTAGGGGCTGCTTTGTTCCTGCGTAGGTTTTTCCAGTGTTGAGGATAAGATTATTGTCCTCGCTCCGTTTCATGATGGAGTTGAAAACGTCTCTGTAAAGTTCCTCACTGCCATCCTTAATGCATCCAATTATGACTGTATCGTTAGAGAATTTCTGCAGGTGGCACCTGTCTGAGCTATGGCTGAAGTGCAATGCATAATAGGAACGGTGATAGGACCGTTCCTTGGGGTGCCCCACGATTACTGATCACGGTACCTGACCTCACGTGTCCCAAAAAAATTGGGGCCTATTGGTAAGATAGTTGAGGACCCAGTTGATGACTGTGGTTTGTAGCTTGAGGTTTGTCATTTTTTGCCTCAGTGCAGGGTCAATGGTATAGAAAGCACTTAAGAAGTCGAAGTGCATTATTCTTACAATGTTCCCCTTTTGTTTCAGGTGAGAGTAGGTCCTGTGCAGTAGATACAACACCTAAGTTTTGTGGTGAACCTGCTCAAAGCCAGGGAATGTTGAAGCATTGGATGAAGACTTTATAGAATCATTCCTTCCGGGGTGGGAAGAAGTCAGACCTCCGAAAAAGGGACAAGCTCCAGATATGGGTACTGAGGCCTTTTAGTGCATGGTGTGGAAGGGTCAGATGGGTACGCAAATTCCTTCCCAGAATCGTATCTTCCATCACGGTCATCCAAAGTCATCAGACAAACACAACATTGACCCTTAGGTCTCCCTGACACATGAAGAGGTCTTTTGGGTTGTATCACAATGTCACTCATTTTACTTGAAAAATGCTGCCACTTGCTGCTCTGTTTTATGATAAATATAGAAAAATCTGCAATAAAGAGCAAGATAATTCCGTCCCTATAAGATTACAGTCTGAAGCAATTGTGGGGAAGAGACTGGAATTACAGTGCATATGGATAATATACTGCCGGTATTTGTTCTATGGCACAGATTTCACATTATAAAACCAAATTGTGCACGTGGCTGGTAGCTGAAATGGAGATCGCTCAGTTTTAGGTGATTATGTCATTTTCTTATGTGTTCTAGATTTTCCATTTTCTTTCCGTCTCACATTTGGGAAGAGACAGGTTTCACAATCGTTTTTTAAAAAGTAGCTTTTAGATGAGAGACAAAGGGCAATATTTTTTAAAGCGTTTTGCGTGACTTTGCACGTACATGTATTTATAAAGTGTCTGCGCCAGTTTTGTGTCACAGGTGCTCTGTGTCAGACAAGACAGGAAAAATGTGCAACTAAAGGGGCTGTTACTGCTTAGTCGGAGTTTGCGTCACATTTATTACTGACGTGCACCACAATTCTGCAGCATGAACAAAGTGCACCAAAAAATAATGGTGCCCACTTCCCGAGCAGCGCAGGGGGCGCCAGATTCATGAAGACCGGGTGCCAGTTTTCATGGATCTGCCGCCCCCTGCACACTACACTGGCAAACTGCCTATAGTACAAACTGCACTGGTTCTGATAAATGTGGACTATCATCAGTGCTAAAATTTGGAAATGGGTCAACAGAAAGCTTTGTTTCTTTTTAAAAAGTTTTTAAGGGGTAACCACAAGGGGAACGATTATTCCTTAAGCTCTAGAATCCAGTGCTGATCTGTCAGGATGGTTAATTCATCTTAATGAAAACTTGTGTTGAACAATGCACCTGTGACAGCAAGCAGAGATCTCTCATGAATAGGGAATGGATACAGAGGGGGTAATTTATCATTATATATAGGCACAAGTGGGTTTTTACTCCTTTTTTGCGCCTTTTTATTGTGACAAATGAAATAGGCCATTTCAAAGTGATTTTGACATAGACCTGGTTTGCGCCAAAATTCATTATTCTGTTTTTACTTTCAAACTGCATCCATGTTTCGCCACTTTTTGTTAAGGCGCACGTTTTGGCGCAAAATGACTCCAGTCACCACCTGAAATAGGACTAAAACTAAATTTATCAAGACCAATTGCTTTTCAGAAGGGTCTGTGCGCCAAATAAAAAATCACATTTTGCGACAAACGCAAAAAAAGCAACACTATGCTACTAACTGAAAAAAAACAATCAAATACAACAACATACATAGACTGACTTGATGAATTTAGATAAAACAAAAATGGAATTGAACATAGACAACAAAGTGAAAGACAAAATATAATGATGAATTACCCCTGTAAATTATGTGGGGGAAGCATCATGCGTCCTAACACTGTTTGGGCTTCTAATCTTTGAGACCCGATGAAATTATTTGGGTTGTATTATGTGTAAATCCCCTCTTGTCCTCTATTCAGCGTTATTTTCCGACAGGCAAGTGGGACACAATTTCGGCATGATTATATTGGCTATTAAGTTTGAACAGAGACAAAAAGTCCCATCATGAACCTATTTTGGGGTAAATATTTATTATAACCCCCCAAAAAATAAATGTTAAGAAGACAGAGATAGATCAATCAGAGCTTGTAGATATTATACATCCATGACCCGTGTGGGTTATTAGTTCTTGATATTATTGATATCTGAATTACAAAAGACAACAGAATCCTGAAAAGTGATGAGCGGACCCACTTAAGTTTAGCTGGACTGGTATCTAAAAACCCTGTTCAGGTCCGGTTCCAGTATAGAACCTGGATCATGACCACATCTCCAGTAACACCCCAGTGTTAACTGTTTAAATGCCCCTGGCGCTACATTTCACCATTTTGGGGAGGATCAACGCTCCCCATGACGCCATTGGACAGTGCCGATCCTCCTCAAAATGATGGGATGCACTGCTGCTGACATGTAAATGCTGGCAGGCATGCGCCAGATAAATTTAAATGTGACCGGAGACATTGCCAGTTTAGTTGAAACAGTTAAACCCTACGAACAGTACCATCCCGAACATTGCCATTTGGGTCTGCTCACCCCTAATCATGAACCACCTGACACATAGCAGTTCTCCTAAATTCCTTTTCCAGGGGTAAATGATATATTTGGATTCACTGGTTTATTTGTTTATAGTCTGTCCAATCATGAGGCTACTCTGGGGTTTCTCTTGGCAAGACAGTGATTGACCAATCCGGGCTTATAGATATCTTACACGGATGTGCTCTGGAGGTATTTAGTTCTGTAATAGAGATCTCTTATATATCACTAACACACAACAAATCTCCTCCCTAATTACACAGATTAAGAAACGAGAGGTGACTCATTAGTGACATCCAGGGCCGGTTTTAGACAAAGTGGGGCACCGGGCAATACTTTAAGTGGGGCCCCAAAATAAAACTATTTTATGTACAGTCACAGTCAGTAAGAGGCTCCTCTATCCCTGCACAATGATAACACTTAGTAGTTACACCCAGTAGTAGGTAAGTATCTGTAATACGGGACTGTAGGAGAATGTTATAGGAGAGACAGATGATAGGGAGATGGATGAGAGAAGAGAAATATGAAAAATGATATAGATTTATAGATAGATGATAGGTTCATAGATACAAAAATATAAAGTAGATCCGATAGAGATAGATGATAGAAGATAAATATGAAAGATGATATAGATTTCTAGATGCATAAATATAAAGTAGATTACATATAGATAGATATATGATAGAAGATAGATATCAGAGATAGATACAGTAGAAGAGATATAGAAGATGGATAGATAATAGATAGGAGATAGAACATATATAGGCAAATAGAAATAAAGTTAGATAGATAAATGGTTATATAGACAGATATATAGATAGGAAATAGACAAATTATAGGAGATAGATAACTAGACAGATAGATGATAGATATATAGACAGGAGATAGATGAGAAGCATCTTCACCCGGGCATTCAACCAAGAGGTATTAAAGGAGCAATACCTCCTCTACTCACAAAAGTCCACATGCAGGGGGCTCCTTTAGGACAGGGGGTACTGGGAAAATGCCCAGTTTTCCTCTCCTAATGCCAGCCCTGAAGACATCATCAAAATGGAATTAATTGACGACCTGCACAATATGAACGATCAATTAGGAAATGTGTAGATTGCATCATAAATAATAAGCATTAAAGTTCTGAGGTTGGAAAACATGGCTACTTTCTTCCAATACAGCCTCACACTTGACCACGGTTTGTTCTGATATTGCTGCTCAGCTTTATACAGATGAATGGAGCTGGTTTGCAATACCAGGACGAACCATCATCAGGTGGTTCCTTTAAAATGGACCCGGAAACCTAGATTTTCTTCAATCTGGCCATGATATGAAGAAATATACAAATGAGTTTAGTTTACTACCATCTGTGCTATTAATCTGCCCATTTACACTCACAGAAATTTAGGGGCTTAAATGGTAAGTGTAAGAAAAGAAAAGAAAAATAATATCAAAAGTTCATATTTGTATCTTTCTTGCAACATGGTGGAAGGTTTAGTTCACTCTATTTTATGGACCAGTGTAGGAACGTGGGTTTGGGTGTGCCATAAATGTGCTTCAAACTCAACCTTATGCATAATTGCCAACTTTCCCAAATTTTTAGATTTAGATGACTGTGAGCCGTCACTTTATTGAATGGCCAGCACACACACGCCTGCACTTGGTGACTGCAATGGATGACGGCCAGTGCAGTATTTTAATGGATGCTGTTACAGATCTGTTATAAGAATTGGATGTCCTAAAAACGTATTCTAGACTATAGTTCATACGGATCCACAAAAAACGGAAGCCAAACCTGATGTTTTTGCAACATTCATGTGCTGGTAACCTAAAATTTGCACTTGCCTAAGAAAGAGCGAGACTTCCAGAATATTCACCCCAAGGTGTTGGTTTCACCTGTTTTTTAGGTTGTACCCTGAAAACACATAAAAGTTGCAGTTTTATTAATGTGGATAGTGGTGAGAATCATTAAACAGTAAATACTTTTATTTTTTTTATAAACTCTACATATTTGGGTGTCAACTTTGGACCATTCCTTAAATTATCCCCGCTGATAATAACATACAAGAGATATGAAAGTTATACGAAAGAGATCAAAAATAAAAAACATAATTGGAACTTTTGGAACTTTTTTTATGAGCATTTTTATTGCATTATAACAGAAAAAATGTGAGACTAAAAAAAAAAAAAACTTAAATAAATTTTAAATTTTAATAATTTTTGTGAAATGGTATAAGAAATATCGCATTGTTTAGAATGTATCTCTGAATGTGTAGTTCACCCTGTTCATAGTTGCCAACTTTCAAATTTTTAGGGACAGTTGAGAACTTTCAGCAAATTAGGGCACATCCTAACCTGAGAAAGGGGCGTGGTTTGATTAATCTACACCCCAAAGAAACCGTTCTAAGCATTATAATTTTTATATCAAAGTATATGTTACAGTATATATGCCTGTTTCTCTGCTTATATATTTTAAAGAAATGAATTTTTATTATTATTTTATTACCCGGATAGTGTATTGTTAACGCAATGGAACATTACTTCAGTTCCAAGATATGCATGCATGTTAAAGGAAATCTACTACCAATACTGTGACTGTGGTAATCTTCTTGTATTTGTTATCAATGGCCTCCTTCCTTCTAAAATCAACTTTTACAATTATTCTAATGAGCCGGAAGGGCTCTACCAGATCTCTCTTCAGGACTTCTCCCTCTGTCTTCCTGTAATCTTATGGCAGCTACACACATGAGGAGGAGAAAGTACTCCTGCACACTATAACAGTCTCTGAAGCTGCAGCACAAAGGGGCTCTAGTAACACCCTCCATAGCCCTTCTGACATATTAGCATTACTTTGATAATTCATTTTAGAAGGAAGGTTGCCAATTATAAGGAGATTACCACAGTCCCGGTGCCTGGATCTATGAGTAAGTGTCCATGGTTCATCATGATGGAATTTGATGGTAGATTTCCTTTAAAGCCCATAATAATGAACAAATACAGAAACAAGAAATTTAAGAAAATGAGGCCTCCTAACAACTCCATGACTATCTTAGGCTACATTCACATACCCATAGTGGGACGTATGTATGGCCACAATCTTGAGGCTGTACATACGTTTCCCATAGACCGGCAATAGCCACACACATGTGTGGCACAGAACCACTCCATACACGGGGAAAAGATAAGACATGTTATATTTATATCAGTTCTAGGGAAAGGGGGGTGATTTGAATTTTTAGGTTTTTTTATTATAATTTTTTTTTAAACTTTTTTTTATTTTTACTATTTTTCAGACTCCCTAGGGTACTCTAACCCTAGGGTGTCTGTACGATCCTATCATATACAGTATGGCGGGGTGTCTGTACGATCCTATCATATACAGTATGACAGTATATGGGGATTTTACTACTCATACATTACAATGTGCTGGTAGCACATTGTAATGAATGGGTTAACCCGGAGTAGCTTCGGGTCTTCGTGAGACCCGACGCTACCATGGCGATGGATCGCCGCTCCCCGATCCTCAGAAAGATGGCGGCAAAAGATGCCAAGAAAACACCCGCGATCGGTGCCGGCACCGATCGCGGGTTTTACCGGTAAGACTTACCAGCTTAGGAGAGGGCTCGGCCCGCGAGCCCTCTCCATGCACCGGGACCCGACATGTGACGTACTATTACGTCACATGTCGGTAAGGGGTTAATGGATGCTGTTACAGATCTGTTACAAGAATTGGATGTCTTAGACAGAACCGTATTCTAGACTATAGTTCATACGAATCCACAAAAAAAAACGGAAGCCAAACCTGATGATTTTGCAACATTCAGGTGCTGGTAACCTTAAAATTTGCACTTGCCTTAGAAAGTGCGAGACTTCCAGAATATTTACCCCAAGGTGTTGGTTTCACCTGTTTTTTAGGTTTTACCCTGAAAACACATAAACGTTGCTGTTTTATTAATGTGGATGGTGGTGAGAATCATTAAACAGTAAACACTTTTATTTTTTTATAAACTCTACATATTTGGGTGTAAACGTTGGACCATTCCTTAAATTATCCTCCCTGATAATAACATACAAGAGATATGAAAGTTATACGAAAGAGAACAAAAATAAAAAACATAATTGGAACTTTTTTATGAGCATTTTTATTGCATTATAACAGAAAAAATGTGAGACTAAAAAAAAAAACTTAAGTAAATTTTAAATTTTCATTTTTGTGAAATGGTATAAGAAATATCGCATTGTTTAGAATGTATCTCTGAATGTGTAGTTCACCCTGTTCATAGTTGCCAACTTTCAAATTTTTAGGGACAGTTGAGAACTTTCAGCAAATTAGGGCACATCCTAACCTGAGAAAGGGGCGTGGTTTGATTAAAACACACCAAAGAAACCGTTCTAAGCATTATTATTATTTTTATATCAATGTACATGTTACAGTATATATGCCTGTTTCTCTGCTTATGTTTTTTTAAAGAAATGTATTTTTATCATTATTTTATTACCTGGATAGTGTATTGTTACCACAATGAGACATTAATTCAGTTCCAAGATATTCATGCATGTTAAAGGAAATCTATTACAGTATTAATAAATACTGTGACTGTGGTAATCTTCTTGTATTTGTTATCAATGGCCTCCTTCCTTCTAAAATCAACTTTTACAATTATTCTAATGAGCTCTCCTCAGGACTTCTCCCTCTGTCTCCCTGTAATCTTATGGCAGCGACACACATGAGGAGGAGAAAGTACTCCTGCACAGTGTAACAGTCTGTGAAGCTGCAGCACAAAGGGGCTCTAGTAACACCCTCCATAGCCCTTCTGACTCATTAGCATAACTTTAAGAATTAATTTCAGATGGAAGGTGGCCAAATATAAGGAGATTACAACAGCCACGGTGCCTGGATCTATGAGTATTGTCCCTGGTTTATCATAATGGATTTTGATTTTAGATTTCCTTCAAAGCCCATAGTAATGAACAAATACAGAAACAAGAAATTTAAGAAAATGAGGCCTCCTAACAACCCCATGACTACTTTAGGGCGCATTCACATGACCATAGGGGGACGTATGTACAGCCACAAGCTTTAGGCTGTACATACATTTCCCATAGCCCGGCAATGGCCGCACACACAAAAGATAAGACATGTCGGGTCGTGCGGCGTGGATCACTATGGAAAGGGGATGGGTCACCCTTCCTCCTCTTCATCGTGGCTGATGTTTGCACGCCTGGCCATAGCCGAGCAGGCATACATCAATGTGCAAGTAGCCTTAATCTTACTTTTATGTAAATGTGGTAAATTTTATTTACCAGATATGAAAAAGAGAACAAAAATTAAAGTAATTCAAAAAAATTTAAAATATATTTTTTGTTGATGTAGTTATTGCATTGCACATTATTGTTGTATGTTCGTTCACATAAAACCAATTCTGGTGATTTAGCATATGTATCCAACTTGTCATTACTAAGCTTATTCATTATTAATGTATTGTAAAGGAAACGAGCTCTAATAGTCCTTGTTCCACATTGCCCTCTCCTTGTATCCTTGTACTATGTACTTGCTACCCTGAGGCAACGAAATACAGACGACTAATAGAGAGGATTAAGTGCAACATAAGCAAATGGTTTTTACCTTTACTAGTATTTCACCCATTACATAGACAAACCCCTTGGGTTTGGTGGAAGTTTTTGGGTTACAAAATTCTATAAATTCATGTCATTTTTAGAAGCCTTTTACTATTCACTCATCTTTTTGCTATAAATATTGGAAAAACCCTGGAGGAAGAAAGCCAGGCCTAGATAAAAAACAACAATTTTTTTTTTTAATTTAAAAAATCTGCAACAAAAACCTAAAAAAATGCTTCAATAATAGAGTATTAAGTGTCCTTGAAATGCTTAATCGTTTTCATTTTTGCGTTTTTTACTGCCCATCTGCTAAAAGCCACAACTTTTTTATCCATTTACATCAGGGGCATAACTACAGTGATGGCAGCCATGGCAGCTGCTATGGGGCCCGCAGTGTCAGGGGGCCCAGGCACCTGGACTTACACACTGAAGAATGGAGGATGTGCACCATTACATACAGATTATGCTGCACATTGCACACTATAATGGGGCAGATTTACTTACCCGGTCCATTCACGATCCAGCGGCGCGTTCTCTGCGGTGGATTCGGGTCTTCCGGCGATTGACTAAGGCAGTTCCTCCGACGTCCACCAGGTGTCTCTGCTGCGCTGAAGGCCGCCGAGGTCCGCCGGAGTTCACGATCCATTGCCGGGTGAAGGTAAGTGCGTTTCCAGCGACACTTTTTTTTTCAAAAATGCGGCGGTTTCTCCGAACAGTTTCTCGTATGGCCACGCCCCCGATTTCTGTTGCGTGCATGCTGGCGCCGATGCGCCACAATCCGATCGCGTGCGCCAAAATCCTGGGGCAATAAAGGGAAAAACGGAAAAATTTGTTTAACCCGTCGCAAAAACGCAAATCGGTCCCTTAGTAAATGACCCCCAATATGTATATAACAGTGCACATCTTCTACAGCAACAACTTGAATCAAGAGAGGGAGGGGACAGCAGAATGATGGAACCAGAGATCCTTCATCTCTAATTCCCCATGTGGTCAGCAATTACTGGGATAGATCTGTGTAAGTGTATAAATGTATATATCAGTGCATAAATGAGAATACAAATATGGATATTTTCTGAGGGGATAGGGGGCCCCATTCAGAAGACTGCTATGGGGCCCAGCTTCTCCAATTACACCCCTGATTTACATAGCTGCATTACTGCAAATTGTACTTTGCTAGTGTCATTATTAATGCTCTGTGCTATGTCCTGGGAAGCCGGGGAAACAAAATATACAAAAAAAAAATGCAGTCGCAGTTGATAAGATAGGGCTTAACTTGTTTTGTGGGAAAACCCCTTTAACAAATTTGTGAATTTTTTTTATTTTTCCACCATTCAAGTCCAGAGAGAACTTTGGGGGTCATTTATCTTATTTCCCCCTCTTCTGGGCTCTTTTTGCACCTTTTGTGAATCTATTTTTTGCACCACCTTTGTTGTTTTGGCTCTTTGTCAAATGCAGGTTTTTTGAGCCTCATTTAGGTGCAAATTTTAAAAAAAGGCCCAATTTGTTGTGTAAATCATAGCATTGCCTTACTTAAGCATGGTCAGGACTGGCGTATTATTGTGCAATATGGGTAATCAAACATCTGGAAGGAGGAGAAGTACAAAGAGAAATTAGGTGCAAACCAGGATCACTGCTACACGGCGAAAAATACCCCAATGCACTCAAAGGGGCATATGTATCAGGGCCTTTGTGCCACGTCAGGGCCATAGAGGCCCTGAAATAATCGCAAATTGTAGCTTATTGCTAGCACTTGTGATTATTTGCCCTAATCCGCCACCTTCACGCCAGCCTGCGTATGATAAATATCCGCCAAAAAGTCACTAAAATACCAAAAAAGGTGCTAAGACTAAGATAATTCTGCCCCTTTATGTTTACATAAAGATGTCCAAGATTTATTAAACATTGTGCAACTTTGATAAATTCGGTGAAACTTACCACAACATCAACAATTTACATGGGGTAACTTAAAAAAAAATACATGTGACTGTCCCATTTTCTAAATGGTACCTGCAAAAGGTAGATCACATGTATCAAGGCCGGCAATAGGGACACCAGTTTTGATTCCCCCAGACCTGAAGCAAGCCGGGTCTAATTCATGAATAGGTGCCTCGTATACTATAGGTAAACTCTCCACTTTTCATGTGTGAAAGACAAAAAAATGCCCAGTTGCCCGTGAGAGAGTTTTTTTTACCCAAAAAAACTTGTTCTGTACATGTTCCAGATCTACAGGAACTTACCTACAACTCCAGAACTTATATACTGAGTTCAGATCAGCAGTTGTAGGATCCGTCCGGCAAATCTGATGGAGGTCGTTGGCCCTACCTATTACCAGCCTTGGTTTGACTCCAAATGTAGTTTAATAAATTCCCATCACATCACTCTAAAATTTGTCTATCTCTTAACTTTCAGCAACACATCTGCTAAGTGTGAATTTACCTTTAAATGTAAGAAAGCTGCGGCGTACACTCCTACTATCTGTTGTCTGTAGACTGACTCATACCATTGTATTCACGTGTCAGGTGACATTTCATAGAACTGTTTTTGAAAAATGCAAATGACATATTTAGTTTTCGATGTGTACCATACCTTGATTGTGACTAGAATAATGGGTGCAGTAAGAAGATGCCGGCATTTAAGGTTTTTTTCTTTTTAATTTTTATAAATAAGCTTCACTTTTTGGGGAATTTAATGCTACTTTTTGAGCCAAAGCTTAAAGTAGTTTCGAAAAACAAAAATGGGAAATATAAAGGAGTATTTCCTCCTAGTTTGACTCAAAAAACTGCATAAAAAACTGCAGCGTTGTTTTTGTAAAATAAATGCTGCATGTGCCACCCCCTTAGGGTCTGACATTCAAAAGATGAATATGTCAGCGTCCCATCCAAAATACTCCCTCGGGCCAGAGACATATGGAGCTTTACCAATTTACAGTTTTTGCAAAAAATTTTTAAATAACCCTAAGCTATGGAAGAAATTTTAAGTGAAAAATATTGGTTATCCAATTTACTTATTTCACCGGAATCTGTCACCCTTCATGACATGTCTGTTTTTGTTGTTACTTGTATTCCCAAAAAAAATAGCAATTCAGAAGCAATTTTTTAATAAAAAATACAATTCCTTATATTAATCTATGCAAATTTTACAAAGTGGGTGTTACCAGTTTAGATGCTTCCCTCTACAGTCTGTTATTGTCCGTGCTGATTGGACAGTATCAGACGTTGTAGGGATACTCTACTAACACCCACTTGGCTAATTACTCATAAATTACTCAGACTTGTGGCCACAGCAACCAATCACTAGGTGGAAAATTGACGTGACAGCACCACTAAGGTCACTATTGTGGGCAGTGATTGGGTGCAACAGCCATGGTTGATGGAGGTACGGCAATCGGGATTGGTTAATTTTTTATTGTAATCTCACAATTTTCATAAGAAGCCCCAGACTGACCACTATGATCTAGGTTAAAATTTTATTTTTGTTTTGGCTTTCCCAAAAATTTTCCAATAATTTCATAAATTTGTATTTCGATACTGTCATTCTCGTTTCTCTGAAAATTTTTCAAAGTTTTGCGTCTGAATCAAACCAATTTTGCTTCAATTGTTTTGGAAATTGGTATAAAAGCCCCTTCTAGTCCTCTAAACCAATTTTTTTTCTCATTAAGTTGAATTTCTACAATTTTTTTTCAGTCCCGTTAGGTTTAGCATTAAGTTAAGAATTAGGGTTGTTAACCCTAAAACTAACCCTAATCAAAAAATGAAGATGAAGGAAAATTGAGGTGACAGCACCACTGAGGTCACTATTGTGGGCAGTGATTGGGTGCAACAGCCGCCATGTCAATGTGTTACCACAGGACCAGGAGGAACAAGGATTAATGGAGTTACGGCAATCGGGATCGGTGATTTTTTAAGTAATCACACAATTTTCATAAGAAGCCCCAGACTGACCACTATGGTCTAGGTTAAAATGTTATTTTTGTTTGGCTTTCTCAAAAATTTCCCAATAATTTCATAAATTTGTATTTCAATACTGTCATTCTCGTTTCGCTGAAAATTTTTCAAAGTTTTGCGTCTGAATCGAACCAATTTTGCTTCAATTGTTTTGGAAATTGGTATAAAACCCCTTCTAGTCCTCTAAACCAATTTTTTAAATAAAAATAATGTCCTATCTCATTTCATTACATTTCTACAAATTTTTTTCATTCCTGTTAGTTTAGCATTAAGGTAAGAATTAGGGTTGTTAACCCTAAACTAACCCTAATCAAAAAATGAAGATAAAGGAAATTACTCTTTTTTATTAAAAAAATAAATAAATCAGTGTTTAACTGGACTACAATTCAATCAAAGATAATCAGAGAAAATTCGGTTTTAATTTGGTCCTGCAAAAATGGCAGATTCATGCCAAATCTATAAAAGGACCAATAGAACCAATCTCTCATTTCTATATGTAATCCTGTAAACTTTGACATTTACGGTAGCTACTCAAACCATCACTCGTGGGCTATGCGGGTGAGGGTCACTTCCATATCCGAAAACCTGATCCGATTTTGACGAAAATATGTGTCAAATTCCCCTTGTATAACAATCTAAACTATGATTTGTGTGCTCACAGGATAACTGGTGATACTAAAGAGCAGGACCTGTGGGGATAGTGCACCAAAAAGCGTAACATTTGTTTACGAGAGTGTACCTTATGGTCAGTGTCATCATTGTGTTAGCCTCGGATATGGTTATCACAGAAGGACAAATTTCCTTTGTCTTGATTAACCCCTTCACTGCCCAGACTGTCCCCTCTAGTCGAAAAGGGTTAAAGGTTAATGCTCATGAAGGAAGCTAAAGAACACTCAATTAGCTGAAGAAACCCCTTGACCCTCATTGACATGATGTGCCCTTTGGCCTTTCCTCTTGAGAACCAAGGAGTCTTCTTCTCCATACCTTTTCAGAGCGGCTTTCACAAGCCTTGTAGCATATGTTAGGATATCTCTTTTACTCTGAAAGCAATGCGCTATCATGGGCTAGCCTTAGGTCCTATATAATGGACCTTTACTCCTCTAGGGTCACATGTCTATGTTCAATAAACCATTACATGGTGAGAAGAGGAAATCAGTGGTTTTTCATCCACACCTCAATTTTAAGCGTAAGTTCTCTAGCCCAGGAGCTTTATTAGATAAATAGATATTAGATAGATATAAGATAGATAGATATTAGATAGATATATATTAGATATATATATATTAGATAGATAGAATAGATAATAAATGATAGATATGATAGATAGTGATAGATGATAGAAATATACAGATCAAAAGAGCTTCTAAAATCTAACCCAAGTTCTGATCATTTAACAGAGCTCAGTAGATTTTTCGAGCTCTTTTGATCTGTATATTTTCTATCATCTATCTATCTATCTATCTATCTATCTATCTATCTATCTATCTCTATGTATCTATCATCTATCTAAAGTTGTAAAAATCGGGCAGCACTCCAATGGTCCAAAATTCAAAAAGAGGTGAACTTTATTGAAATAGTGTCTATTTCAATAAAGTTCACCATTTTTTTAATTTTTGGACCATTGGAGTGTTGCTCGCTTTTTACAACTTTGTATTATTGGTGGACCCTGCCAGGACCTGTGGGGGCACTGCACCCCTCCTTTTGAGGAGTATTTCTGCTGTGTGGACTTGGATTTTACTGTTATCTGTCTACCTATTTATCTATCAGTCTATGCTTCTATCTATTTATATATCTATCTGTCTGTCTATTCTTCTATGTATCTATTTTTGCAGGTAGATTTTCAACTAGCAGAACACAAGTGAATTCAGAATAACAGGTTATAATTGTGCTCCTCTGCTCCTATCCTGACCTCAATATGTAATATCTATGTTTCTATCTATCTATCTATCTTACAGTAGTCTATCCATCTATCAAACTTCCTATTTATCCATCTATATATGATCTATATAATGGGGGGAGATTTACGAGAATTTTCTGAGGTAAAACTTTTCTGAAACGAGTGAAACCAATCAGAGCCCAGCTTTAATTTTATAAACAGCTGTGGAAAAATGCAAGCTGAGCTATGATTGGTTGCTATAGACAACTAGAACCGTTCTGCTCTAAGGCCTCTTTCATTTTTCATCAGAGTTCAATCATTTTTCAGTCAGAGTTTGTTCAGTGTCTCAGGTTTTCACGCGCGTTTTCAATGCAATTTCGATGTGTTTTTCATGCCCAGATAACGCACGTGAAAAGGACTCAGGACTGCGCTCTATCTTTTCTATGACAATTGATGCGTGAAAAACACATTGCACTTGCAAGTGTCTCAGAGTGTAATGCGTTTTTGATGCATCTCCATAGACTTGTATGGTGCGTTTTTCACACACGTGACTTGCAAAAGTATAGCATGTCGAGATTTAAACGCGCGTTAAAAAAAAATGTGCGTGTGTGCGTGAAAAAAAATGCAAGTCCGAAAAAGTCCCATGATTACAATGGGGCACATTTACTTACCCGATCCAGTCGTGATCCCGCAGCGCGTTGTCCGACGAGGATTCGGGTCTGCCGGGATTCACTAAGGTCGTGTGCCCCATATCCTGCATGTGTTGCTGCTGCGCCGAGGTCCGCCGGAGTTCACCTTCTTCTTCCCGTTGCATGTAAGTGCTGATCTTGCGACACAATTCTATTTTTAAATTCCGCCTCCCGATTTGTGTCGCGGCGCCGATGCGCCACAATCCGATTGTGTGCGCCAAAACCCGGGGCAATTCGGCGCAAATCGGAAATATTTGTGAAAACCAGACGGAATCGCGGCTGCAGGACCCTAAATGTGCACCAATTGGTCAGAGTGCAATGCAAGTTCTGTGCGTCGAAAGCACGTGCAGAACACGCGCATGAAAACCGCAAGTGTGAAAGGAGCCTTAGACACTTCTTATAAATCTCCCCCATACATATGTATCAATCAATCTTTCAATCTATCTTTATATTTTTTGTCATGTATATTTATATCTATCCATTTATCATCTATCTATCTTCCATATTTCTGTACAGAGGAGCACTATTATAACCTGTTATTCTGAACTCACTTGTGTTCTGCCAATCTACCTGCAAAAATCTTGTGTGTCTCCCCCATTCTTCCTTCCCATATTATCCTGCAGCTCAGTATTCCTGAGAAGCCTCCCCCCAACCCCCCCCCCCCTACACTCATCCTAATAGCAGTCACTCCGACCCTTTCTTTCCTCCTATAGAAACCCAAGATGCTTTTACATCCCTACATCTCGGTAACATTACCTAAGCATTCCCTGTCCATTAAAAATGACTATGACTTTATTCTCTAGAGTAAAATTTAATACCAGACTAACAAAAGTGGGCGACGGATCCCATTTCGGGGCTGTTTGAACAACAAGTGAGTTTGGGTTGATCCTATAATGTGTCCATTGATTTGTGTAAAAAATACCACAGTCTCTCACTGAAACCAGAAGACTAGGCCCACCTCGCTTGGGTTAAATTTTTTGACCCCTGTTATATCCCAAGACCTTTTTCACTGGTGAATTTAAGAGCGGTGCCTCCCTCTCGCTTACCGGCTGGGGTAAACAGTGTGGTCATGTAAGTAAACAGTTTGTTTTACTAAGGGGGGAGAGAGGACACATCTAATTGAAGCCTGGTGATAGACAAGTATAGCAGACTGCGGCATGTCCTCAGCTCGGAGAGGTATGACCACTATACACCGCGACCTCGTGTCTACATCATATCACACACACCAAATATTACGATTTTATTTTTTAGGTGATATGCAATCACAATAGAACAATGTACAATACAATAACTGAATACATGGATGTGATAGGAATGTCAATATGGTGGAAATAAAAAAGGGAACAAATTTAAAGTGGATGTCCAGCATCTAAATTTTATCGTATTTCCCCTAACTTACTGATCGGTAGCGATTCAACCATTCTCAAACCAACTACATCAATGTGGTATTCCATTCCCCCTAACTGATGTAGCGGTATATTAAGGCTCCCAGAAAAAGCCAAGCACAACCTTCAACTATCTCCTGCGCTCTCTAAGGGGATGTATGGAGCAGTAGGGTGCAGGCACAACAGGCTGCCCCATTAATTAGGGTGAATGATACCCAGTTGTCATAATAAGTGGAAGCGCCATTGGTCAGACCCCCATAGATCAGAATATAATCACCTACTGCTTTAAAGTTATGGGAAAAAAAGTTGTTAGGAGGACTTTTTATCTTAAATTTCTGTTGTTTTTCTTTTTTTTTATTTGTTCATAATTATGGGCTTTGAAGGAAATCTACCATCAAAATCCATCATGATACATCAATGTATATGGTATTTTAAGCACAATTTTTTGTGCACAATAATTAAGCACAATGGGCCACATGTATCACTCGTTTTTTCTGTTGTTTTTGCACCTTTTCATTCAGGCGCACCGTTTTTGCGCCATTTTTGCGATTAAACGCCAAACTAGCCGCGCAGCAAAAATAACCAGCTTTCCCTCATCTATCTTACCAATCCAGATGTTTTGCTGCGCCTAATGATATTCATCACTTGCAACGTTTTCATTTAGGCGCAAAAACGGGCGCAAAAACACTCCAGCCCGAAGGTGGCGTTAACTGCAGAAGAGCTCATTTCTAGCAGCAAAGCTCAGCCAGACACTGGAACATATAATAGATACATGAGATACTCTGCAGACAGGAGCTGCAGACTCTATTTACACTTCATCACCTTCTATTTACAAAATATTCTGCAAAACGCTGAGCTCACAGCAAGAGCAAAAGAAGTTTGCAGAAGTTTGCAGAATGTTGCAGATACGACAGACAAGTGTCCCCCATGTAATTCTGCACAGTGTCTGAGGGGGATACTGTGCAGAATTACAGGGGTGCAGCAGGAGACCAGCACTGGGGGATCCCCTCCAGGAGAAGCCCCTGCTGAGGAGGTCACTGGGTGCAGGGTGTCACACACCTGGGTGCTGCTGAGGAGGTCACTGGGTGCTGGGTGTCACACACCTGGGTGCTGCTGTGAGTGTTATCTTCATTCTGGGCTGTGGGAGAAGCAGAGAGGAGCTTGTAGCAGGATGACATGTAAGTGCCTGAATCTAACATTGCGCCTAAACTGCGCCAAAATTGCGCCTAAACTGTTTTAAAGTAAAGTGATTAATAAGAGGCAGAAAATATATTTATCACAGATGGTTGTAGCTTGTGATAATTCTGGCAAAACAGTGCGCAACTACTACACTTAGGCGCACAAAAGTGATAAATGTGGCCCAAAATATTTAAATTTATATTTTTAAATTATTGTTTGTATATTTTTGAAGAACAAAAAAGTAATAAAAACTTTATTAAAAAAAAATCCATTATGATAAACCAGGGACACTTACTCATAGATCCAGGCACTGTGACTGTGGTAAGCTTCTTATATTTGTTATCCATGGCCTCCTTTTTTCAAAACATCTACTTTTAAAATTATGCTAATGATTCTGAAGGGCTCCTGGGGGGGTTTCCAGAACCCCTCTGCTGCAGCTTCACAGTCTGTTACACTGTCTCCCCCTCTGCTCCCTCAGCACTTCCCCCTTTACCTCTGCTGATGTCATCTCCATGCAGCAGAGGAGGTTTCAACACAACGTGGGAGGGGGAAGTGCTCCTGCACACTGTAACAGTCTGTGAAACTACCGTATGGAGGAGCTCTGATAACAACCCCAGAACACTTCTGTAACATTAGCATAATTATGAAAGTTGATTTTAGACGGAAGGAGACCATGGATAACAGGTACTTACTGTACATGTGCCATATGTTAAAATGGGACCAAGTAGTAAAAATTTGGACGAAAACAGGGAAGTAAATACTGATATTTAAGGTTTAATTTATATAATTTTTAGCCTAGACAACCCCTTTAAGGCTTATGCATAAGAACATATTTAATACCTTATCCACTTTAAACTTTTTTTTTTCCCCAAAAAAGTTTAGATGCAATCTGATTGAATATGTGTATTACTTCAGGGTTATAACTTGTGATCATTGACAAAGTGAATGACTCAGAGCCCGCACTTCACACCTACACTTCCATTTTAATGACTATCAATGGCTACAACAGAAAAAATAAGATGAATAATATTTATTTTCTGGCGATACATGGCGCCAGTTTATTCATCAGAGTTTAGAGATTGTCACCGTCTGTTCCTAATAGGGCTCACGGCCAAATTTTAATATTGTGTCATACGAGCAACTTGAGCTTTTGAATTTGTGGGAGAAGAGCGGAGAACCCAGGAACAATGGACACAGGGATGGGCACAGCTATAACGTATGAATGTAATATGGATATTAGGGTTACCCTTTCCCAGATTCAAATCCAGGTCCTCAGTCTGACCTTCAAGCCCTGGAAGGTCCTACCAGTGCCCATAAGTAACCCCATCAAGCAGTGCTTGATCAGAACATTGGAGCAGATTTACTTACCTGGTCCAGTCGCGATCCAGTTGGGGGTTCTCCGACACTGATTCGGGTCCAGCCGGGATTCACTAAGGTCCGTGCGCCGATATCCACCAGGTGTCGCTGCTGCGCAGAGGTCCGTGGGAGTTCAGCGGAGTTCTCCTTCTATTTCTTGGTGCAGGTAAGTGCGTGTCAAGCGACACTTTTTTTTAAAATGCAGCGATTTTTCCGAATCCGTCGGGTTTTCCGGCGGCCACACCCCCGATTTCCGTCGCATGCATGCCGGCGCCGAAGCGTCACAATCCGATCGCGTGCGCCAAAAACCCAGGGCAATTCGGGCCCTTAGTAAATGACCCCCATTGTCTGGTACTACGTTTCTACTGGTGGACCTCCAACTTGTAGTAACTGAGTATCACCACTTTGACAGAAATAGTAACGTTATGTTGTAAAAGACATTTGTGGAGATTTCTAGCAGATCTGGAGCTGGAAATATATTTTTTATACATTAATTATTATACATGCCATGATAAATATACACCTATGATCTTTCTAATGTTTTTGTAATGTGTGTAACAGCCTACATCACAGAGGGGCTCTGGCAACATCTAAGTCCAGCTACAATCCTGTAATATACAGATATGTTTCACAATCCTGCTGCTATTAACTACACACACAAAGGTATGCTTAGTGATGTATACCCCTTTTTGCTATTTTGATACCCTGGGTCATATAAAAACTTAAAAAATTATGCTTATGAGTCCAAAAGACTCTTGGGGTTGTTACCAGAGCTCCTCCATGATGGATATTCACAGGCTGTTACACTGTGCAGGAGCACTTCCCTTCTCCCATTGTGTTCTGAAACCTTCTCTGCTGCAGGTAGAGGGAGGGGAGCAGAGGGGAAGGGGGAGACAGTTAACAGCCTGTGAAGCTACAACACAGAGGGGCACAGGTAACACCCGCATGCCCTTCTGGCTTATTAGCATAATTATAAAGGTTGATTTTAAAAGGAAAGAGGCTATAAATAACAAATATAAGAAGATAATCACAGTCAATGGGGCAGATTTACTTACCCGGTCCATTCGCGATCCAGCAGCTCGCGTTCTCTGCGGTGGATTCGGGTCTTCCAGCGATTCACTAAGGCGGTTCCTACGACGTCCACCAGGTGTCGGTGCTGCGCTGAAGTCCGCCGATGCCCACTGGAGTCCACGATCCTATACTTGGTGAAGGTAAGCGCGTGTCCCGTGACACTTTTTTTAAAAAAATGCGCCAGTTTTTTCCGAATCCGTCGGGTTTTCATTCGGCCACGCCCCCCGATTTCCGTCACGTGCTTGCCGGCGCCGATGTGCCACAATCTGATCTCGTGCACCAAAATCCCGGGGCAATACAGGGAAAATCGGCGCAAAACGGAAAAATTTGCATAACCTGCGGGTAAAACGCGATTCGGGCCCTTAGTAAATGACCCCCACAGTGTCTGGATCTATGAGTAATGCCCCTGGTTTATCATGATGAATTTTCATGGTAGATTTTCCAAATTTAAAGAAAGTTTGTTAAAAAGTTAGAGATGATCTAATCAATAATAAATTTGTCATTTTAATCAATTTTATTCTATTATTCTTTTTCGGGAAAAGTTTTTAACAAAATGAAGAGGAAAAAAATGTATGCATCTTATATTTTATTAGACGGGTAGGTTTATATTTTCTACATGTTTATGCTGTGTGTTTCTGGGAAGTGGGGAATAAGTCTACGTCTTCCAAGCATGAGCTCATAAAAAAAAGCTCAGAGAAAAAAAAATGTTCCCAAATCATTTTTTTTTTTAAAATAAACTCGGAGTGGAAATAGTTTTCCCTAGAGAGGCGGAGGTAAGAGGCGAGGGTTTCAATCCTCAGCTCGGCAATGTCAGATGGAATCAATATGTATACACAGGCAGTGCAATATTACAGCATCTCTTAAACAATTAATAAGCCATCAGGTCATTTCTCTTGGCTTTTATTTGAAAATGTTTCGGCATATCCTTAGCATGTCATTTTTTTTCTGGCTTTTTTTTTTTTTGTTCGCGAAAAGTTCCCCAGCGCTTTACATTAAGAAGGTAAACAGAACCCACCATGCATGGGCCGGCTGCCAGGAGAAGGAGACATGGAAGAGCTGATAGGAGGAAAACCTTGAGTTCTCTAGGGTGGATTTAGAATGTGGAAAACGGAACGTCATGGTGACCGCGCTGTGTTACTGATATGGAAATGTGTGGGGGACTCAAAGTCTTTAAATACATTTGATTTGTTTTTGCTATATTTATATCTGTTTGTATACATATTTCTTTTTAGTGTGATGTTTTTGTTGTAAACAGTCTCTTTCGTTTGGTCCATTACATTTACAGCTTCCATTACATTTAAAGTATTCAAAGCTTTAGAAATTATGCAAATGAGCCTCCAGGCTCCATAGATGCTTATGGAGTCTGGAGCCCCTCGGGCTCATTTGCATAATTTTTAAAGCTCCTTTACTAAGGAGTTTTTGTTGTTGCTGTTAATGTAATGGACCAAATGAAAGAGACTGTTTTATGCAACGACAAGAACTCCTTTGTAGGAATTTAAGACAAAAACATCACAATAAAAAGAAATACATATACAAACAGATAGAAATATAGCAAAAACAAATCAAATGTATTTAAAAGACTTTTTTGTAAAAACCATGGCATAATAAGCTAAAGGAAGAGCAGATCCTGCCCGAGGGGGCACACACCAGAATGTCAGTGTGCTTGGTTTACAATCCTTCATCCTGGTGATAGATGTCCTT
>CM033647.1:17944944-17966518 GCA_019512145.1 Engystomops pustulosus
TTAAAGAGAAATTTCACCACCTTACACATGTGATGAACATACCGTGATGTAGGGACTGTTTCACAGATTCAGGGACAAATTTAATTTTCTTTTCATTCCTCACTTTGCTTAGATATCAGTCCCTGTATCTGACCATTATTAAAGAGAAATTTCACCACCTTACACATGTGATGAACAGACTGATATCTAGGGACTGTTTCACAGATTCAGGGACAAATATTTGTTTCTTTTCATTCCCCACTTTGCTTGGATATCAGTCCCTGTATCTGACCATTATAATCCTCTCCACTGTCAGAGAGGAGGAGTTGGCAGAGTGTGTTATGCTAATTTTCAGAGTGTCAATGTTTCAGTGTCAGACAAGGAAGTAACTACAAGGGTAGCAGTCATAGCTGTTGCTATGGGGCCCACATTTTAAAAATGCCTTTGTTAGCATTCTGAATCATTTCACTACTTTATATAAGTTCATTTCACATTACCTGGCTCCCTCCCAGCAGCATTGGGTTAGTTCCAGGGGAAGGGGCATCTGCAGCCTGTGTGTATCTGTGTCTCTTCTCCATCACACTTATGCAGCTTTGATCCCATTTCCTATCATGTGCATTGAGCTGCGAGGGGAGGGGGATGGTGTGGAGGGGAGGAAAAATATATGGGTGGCTCAGTGGTTAGCATTACAGCCTTGCAGCGCTTGGGACCTGGTTTCAAGTCCCAGGGTCAACATCTACAAAGACTTTGTATGTTCTCTTCGTGTTTGCGCGGATTTCTTCTGGGTTCTCCGGTTTCCTCCCACACTCCAAAACATACTAGTAGGTTGATTAGATTGGTAAGCTCTGTGTAGCGCTGTGTAATCCATTTGCGCTATAAAAATAAAGAATTATAATGTTTGCATGAGTTTCCTCCAGGTCCTCCGCTTTCCTCCCACAATCCAAAACATACTGGTAGGTTGTTTAGATTGTGAGCCCCCTGGGGACAGGGACCAATTTGGCAAGCTCTGTGCAGCGCTGCGTAATCTGTAGGCGTTATATAAATGAAGAATTATTATTATTTATTATTATTATTATTATTGTATATCGGGAGACAGACACAGGCTGAAGCTGCCCCCTTCTTCTGGGACTCACCACATCCTGCTGGCAGGGAACCAGGTAATGTGAATAAAACTTATATAAAATACTGAAATGATTCAGAATGCTGACAAAGGCAAGTAGCATAGGCTACTGGAACCTGTCATAAGCTAAAATTGACACTCCTGCTGACAGGTTCGCTTTAAATGATTGACCTCTCCTGTAAATGGGTGGGTAGTCTTAGGCTTCCTTGCCAGCAGCTCCCTTGCCTTCCTTTCGGCTGCCATGTTCTATGAATGATTTTCAGACAATACTAATTACGGCGGCGGCACTTGTTTATTTGCATCCTCGCTAGGCTCTGTTGGCAGTGATTGCGAAAACAGTACACATCTATATTTCTAACAACTAGTTTAGGTGACAATCAGAGCTGACTGTGAAGTGTTTGATTCTGTTTTATCCCAGCAGGATAATTAAAATACTGAGGCTTATGGGAAAAAGAGAATATTTGCTTCAATTCCGTTCATCTTAATGGAGCAGAAAGGCTCCGCAAAGTGATTTGGTAAAGAATTGAAGGTAGAAAAGCTTTTTTTTTTTTTTTCGTCTTGTTTTGAAAAGATACTGGAAAGATTTTTTTTTAAGCCGAATATTTGTAGGCATTTTTTTTCCCCCCCAGTTTTCGGAATGGATGTGTATCAGACATCCTGTCAGGCTAATGATCACTGAGTGCTTTAATGCTGCAATTTCACTTGCTAAGATATCGAGCATTATAAATCACGGCTTCACCTAACGATTGCATTTGTGTTTTGTTTTCTTTCGTTGCCGTCACATTTTCTTTGACAATTAATACTTAATACCAAAGGTTATCATAGGATGGATTTTTCCTGAATTCTCGGAGTGTTCTCAGACTACTGATTAAATAAACCGAGCGACTTACCTGTAACTGCTCGTATCACGAGTGTTAAGTTTCTTTACAATTTTTTTTTATCGCAAATTACTTGAAGGGGTTGGCCACTTTACTTTATGTCCTTTGTAATGTTTGTTGTAATTTGTGTGTTTGTGGGAGATGGGGGAAGAATATATTACTTTATCAATATCAATATTTTAAAAGTTCTGCTCCGCTTTCTGGATATGTGAAGTGAAGCCTCCTGTCTTTTACCTCATCAGCCAGAGATTCCTGCCCATAAAATGGCCGCAGATGGATCATGTGATCTCTATCTGTCCATGAACAATCACCCTGCCAGGACCTTCATTTTGTATTAATGGGGCACATTTATTTACCTGTCCTGTCGCAATCCCCGAAAGTGCATTGTCCGACCGGAATGCACTCTGCCGTGATTCACGACGATCGTGCGCCCGATATCCTGCATGTGTCGCTTCCCCGCTCAGGTCAGACGGAGTTCACCTTCTTCTTCCTGGTGCATGTAAGTGCATTGTATTGCGCCACAAATTGAATCTTAAATCCCGCGCTCAGTCCGAATCAGTCGGATCGTCCAATGGCACGGCCCCCCATTTCTGTCGCATGATAACCGGCGCAGCTGCGCCACAACTCAATCGCGTGCGACACAATCCCCAGTTAAATACCTGTCACAGAGGCGCAAATCCTGAAAACCTTGGAAAACCCGACAAAAGTGCGTCCGCGAACCCTTAGTAAATAAGCAGCATGGTGGCCCTGAGTAGCACTTCTGCCTTGCAGCGCTGGGGTCCTGGGTTCGAGTCCCACCCAGGTCAACATTTTTGGTTTTAAAAATGTTGGATTGTCATAAGAACCAGGAATAATAATAAATCTTCATTACAGACGCCTGTGATAACTGTTATAGCTGTTTATTGTAGCCTAGGACTAAAGTACAGTAAGTTACTGACATCCAGAGGTCCGTTTGTAACTAGGGGTCGTCTGTAAGTCGGGTGTTCTTAAGTAGGGGACTGTCTGTAGTACAATATGTAACATCAAACCAAAACACAGCAATAAGACATAAGAAAGATGCTCAGTAACGATCAGCCTCATGAAGACTATGGTAAGACCAGAGCACCAAACCATCATTTATTGACCCTATTCTTATTTTTAAAAAAAATTAAAAAGTTCTTTTCTTTGTATAACTAACTGAAACAAAAACGTAATAAAATATTCAGCAAAATATCTAAGAAAAAAATCGTCTCCCTGTGAAATACCATCCCTGCTGTTAGTTCAGCCTCAGTCTTTCCTTATCAAATTTTCACTTTCATTAAAAAGTATTGAAGCGTCATATCTAACAAGTGTCAGAAACATCGCCGGGCTTAGAGGTTACATCAGCGCCCCCAAGTCGTGAGGCTCATTGACAGAGTATACCTGGATTAACACGTTTCCCGTGTGAGGTGCAGACGCAAGCAGAAAATTAAAACTGAAAGAAATATCGGCTACGTGAGCAGATTACACGACCTCAGGCCTTTTAGCCTGTTTTACTAAATTCTATTAAATATTCAGAACAATGTCACACGGTATGACTAGTAGATGGTGTTACGGCGTCTTATATTATTACTATGACTTACCATTTAGGAAACATTACGATTTAGATCTCATTTGCAAGGGGTTTTTTTTGGACTATGTATGTAATGGATTAATGTATCAGGGGGCAAATGTGGACCAATTGTGTCTACTTAATGGTTGGACTTTGGGCGACCCTCAAGTAAAGTGTTGTCTTAAAGGAAATCTACCATCAAAATCCATCCTGATAAACCAGGGACACTTACTCATACATCCAGGCACCGTGACTGTGGTAATCTGCTTATATTTGATTTCCATGGACTTCTTCCATCTAAAATCAACTTTTAAAACTATGCTAATGAGTGTGAAGGGCACTAGGGGTATTACTAGAGCTCCTCAGTGCTGCAAGTTTCCCCCTCCCCTTGCTCTCTCCCTCCTCCCTATGTCTAGCAGCAGCAGGAAGTGCCGGGAGAGAGGTGACCTGTTCTGCTCATTGTAACATCATGTGAAGCTATAGCAATGAAATGGCTCTGGAAACACCCAGCAAAGCCATTCAGGCTCATTAGCATAGTTATAAAAGTTGATTTTAGAAGGAATGAGGACATGTATAACAAATATAAGAGAAGATTACCACAGTCACAGTACCTGGATCTATATGTAATTGGTTTATCATAATGGATTTTGATGGTAGATTTAATGCTTACTGTAGGGTACCACTCTATGCCTTGTCAGTGTTACCAGGTCACTGCCTCCTGGAAAGGTCCCAGTATTGGTGACGGCTGACTCAGGTATAATGGTGCGAAACACAGGTCAGGAAAAGAGTAGTCAGGAACAACCCTAGGTCAGGGCTGGTGGAGTACTTGCATAGTTGAGAAACAGGGTGAAGGTTAGGGCAAGCAGTTCACATTCATGATAAAGGAATAGTTGTGGTCGTCTTGAAAAAATGTGGAAACACAAACAAAATTTAAGTAAAAACTTTCACTGATCATGGAGCTGTGATAGGGGGGAGGTGCCTTTTATAGCTAGTGATTGATCATGGACACTTTTACTATGAACACACTTGTCCTGGATGTGGTACATGTACACATCTCTGGAGACAGCAGAGGTAGCCTTGGGTAGTGCGACCAGCCCAGAACAGGGGGAAGATGAAGGCCTGTGACTGCGCCAATGTTAAATTGGATGTGGACAGCAATCTGGACCCATGAAAGAAGAATGCGTCTTACTCACTGACATACAGACCCAAAACATGTATAAAAGAATTATCCATTTGTTGCTGATAGAACAAAGTGACTTGTGCGCTATAAGGAGGACATTCGGGTTTTAAAACTACATCTACCTCTGTGGGAGGTACAATATTTCCAGACAGACTTCTTATATGACAAAATAGCGTTTTTCTGTGTTCCAGGTTATGATGCTATCTGCTATCTTTGTACTGCTTGAGTCTCATGATTATTTGGATGGGAGGGTTATGTTGGTACCAAAGCAAAAAAATGTTCGAAAAATCTGAAGCAGCGTGGACAATAAACTCTGCAGAGGAGGATACTACAGAGGTACGATCTAACCTTAAAGGGGTTGTCCACAGAATAGGGGTTAACTTGCTGATCGGTGGGGTCTCAGCAAGAACAAAGTTAGAAAAAATCAAACCTAAGCAGAGACACAGTCTAAATCCTCTGCAGAGGAACAGTTTAACCTTCTATGGGTTGTCCACAGGATAGGGTCTAACTTTCTGATTGTGGGGGTCGTCTATGAATTTTGAAAACATGGGTTGATTGTACCCATGTTGCACCAAAAAAGAATGGAGTGGAAAATCTGGCATATGTGTTGCCTCTCCATTCACTATCTATGGATATTGATGGATAGAGCACCAGGGATCATGTTTATTTGGGATACAACAGACCTTCGTTCTTGTGATCCATAGGGTCCTACCAACGGGACCTCCACAAATCAGCAGCATTAGGGAAAATAGATTACTTTGTGTGAGTGGCTGGACAGCCCTTTTAAAGGGGTTGTGCCACAATAGATACGTTGTGAATGTTCCTTGAAGTGGTCCAGACCGAATGTAGGACCAGGAAACTTGGCCTGAAGTCCATTCTCTATTATTAGATGGTTAGACATCAGGCCCCTTTGATAAATCACTTATCCCTATAATCTGGATAGGGTAAAAGTTTCTACATTACGTCAGCGTGGTGCAGTGCCAGGAAGGAATATTTAAGGGTAAAACGATGGTAAACCACTGAGTTTATGTACAAACTGATGGCATGGTCTATCACACGCAAATTAAAGAAAAACGGAGCAGCTTGAATACCTTCACTTGATGAATCATTGCCATCTGCTGCGTATTTAATCCACAATAAAGGTCAGAGGTACTTGTTCTATGATCTATAGCCGAGGATATTCTAGTGGAAAATCAATAGCTGCAGACTGCAGACCATTAAACTGCTCAGCTAAAGGGGCATTTACAGTAAAATTCAGCCATCCTAATGTGGCCCAGGGAAATTGGACCCGCATATTATTTTCCCAATCATTTTTATAATATACGGTGGAAAATCTCAGACGCCAATGGAAATAGTCGGAAAACAATCCTTATTGAATTGTTCTCAAGATTCAGTTATTTCTTTACGTGCAGTTAGATTTATGCATTTTGACTTTTTTTTAGCGTAAACACTTTTAAATTCTAAGACTGGTATCACAAGGTCGTAACTCTATCTCCAAAGACTAGGACTACCATCATTCTGCTTGACCACACTTGATCATCCTGACACTGGGTATTCACCTGTGGCTACAAGTGAAAAAAATTGAATTCGGGACTTTACAAACTTATTTTATTTATTCAACTAGAACCTGTCACCACCCTCTACAACCTTTTTAATTATACATTTATTATGCAAATTTTCGCTGATTCTGGTATAGTTGAAATTCTCCATTCCCAACTATTTCTGAGCAACCAAAGTCAATCATTTTGGTTCTCTACTGTCAACTGGGTGGAGCCTGTCAGCTTTTTCCATCATAGGGTAAAGAGTCTAGTTTCATGCTAAATTGTTTGAAGTGCCAATAAGCAATTTAGCCTCCTTTCAGATGGGTGGCCATGGCCCATAGACAAACAGTGGGAACTAGAGAGAAGATTCTAAACTCCCCAGAATCAGGGTAGTGGCGCCTATTAAAGGACCTGTGGGGATCCCTATTTACATGTTACTTTGGTAGTTCTGGACCATGGGACATCACTTTCTTGGACAATGAAACATCACTTTTCCCCAAGCCCAAGAAGGTACTCATTGACCAGAGTAGATGCAGTGAGACCCGCCCTCCACCCGTAACTTCTGGCCACACCCAGGACTGAAAACCGAAAGTACCGAAGCAACATGGGTGGAATAAAGGGCATAGTGGTTGTTATAAGTCTTTTTGGCTAGAGGAGGCACGATGGAACATCACTTCCTTTCTTGTCCCCAAGCCCGTGAAGGTAACTCATTCACCAAAGTGGACGCAGAGAGACCTGCCCTCCACCCATAACTTCTGGCCACACCTAGGACCAAAAACCAGAAGTACCAAAGCAACAAGGATGGAATAAAGGTAGCTGGAGGAGGCTCTCTGGTTGAAATGAGGGCACTTGTAGCAGTCTTCGCAGAGTATGGGGCTGAAAATCTAACAGGTCCTGCAAAGGAACCATGCAACCTTAAAGGGTTTGTGCCCTTATAGACACTTATCTTTTCAATGTCCACTGATACAATTATACCCAATAACGAATGTCTTGCAGGTGAAATCCAAAGCAATGTGTTTATCGGGAACCCGTGCAAACACTCCAAATTTGAGTTGGAGTTGATGGAGGATGTAGTTGATGGAGATGGTGAAAGGTTTCCTTTAATAATACAAAAAAATAACACCACAATGATATTTGATGTTGTATACAGGGGCCGATTTATCAAGCTGTCTGAAAGTCAGAATATTTCCAGTTGCCCATGGCAACCAATCACAGCTCCCCTTTAAAATATTCATGAGCACTGGTAAAATGAAAGCTGAGCTGTGATTGGTTGCCATGGGCAACTGGAAATATTCTGACTTTCAGACACTTGATAAATCTGCCCCACAGTCTTTTAATTCTATTTGGTTGGCTGTCATCTGAGAGGAGAATACCTCCTGATCTTAGGATCTAAGAGAAAAACTGAAATCAGAGATTTAGGTAAAGCACTGGGGTCACGCTCCTATATGGCCGTCACTTTAAGTTCTGATGTTTATCCACCACTGTACATGCACTGTATTACCTTATCCCTATTAATTGTATAGTATATGACACCAAATTTTCTAGTTTGCCTAGAACACACATTAAATATGAAATATCGAAATCCGCCTCTAAAATGTCCACAGGATAAAAAAAGCAAATTGGTTGCACTTGGCAATAGCTTTTAGCGACCCATTATAATATTTCTTCATAGATCAATGGAAGCACTTTGGAAACCTCGTATTTTAATTTCAAATCATTCCGGACCGAGAAAGAGAATTGCATCATTTAGCAGTTCACATTTTCTACACATCATGTGAAAAAATGACTGGACCATTACTAAAACACTAATAAAATGGAAATAGCTTTATAGGGCGACATCAGCAGTCATCTAATCAGATTTGGCCGCTCCTTATGGCATGTATAGGACATGCTAATGACCCTGGGAAAAAGAAAAGAAGAAGCCGACATTGATTTTCTTTTTTTTCACCAAGATTCATTTTCATTCTGATGGAGGATTTTTCCAGGTATTCAGTAACTTGAGTTATATTTTTATAATAAGTTATTAACGCTACTGTATCTGTGAAATTATTAGTCAATGGATAAATGGGAGATATTCTTACACTTGTGACATAGGGCAATGTTTTATCTGATGTGTGCCAATCTAACCTAGTGGCACATAGATATCCAAAAGCCACTCATAGCAGGATCCTAACTACAGCGGTAGCAGCTTCTATGGGGCCCACAGTGTCAAGGGGCCCTGTCATCCAACGTGACACTACAGAATGGAGGATGTGCACCGGTATATACATATTATGCTGCACATTGTACAATACAATATGTATATAACATATACTGTATGTGATGTATATATGCTGTACCTGTGATGTGTATATGCTGTATGTGTATACGGTATATGGTGTTTGTATATACTGTACGGCATTATATATTATATATGGCACTGTATTTGTGTGTATATGCTCTATACGTGTGAGCATTAGTGTACAAATTTATACATTAGTGTAAATTGCATGTGTGAGTATACAAATACGTATATTTTTTAAGTGGGAAGGGGGCCCCATGCTGAAGCCTCCTATGGGGCTTTGTCTCTCCTACTTATGTCACTGACCCATAGCCTACTATGGGGCCAAGTCCATATTTTTCCATTCTAAGGATACATCGGGAGAATTCTAAACGTGTTTTTATAACGAAAAGGGAAGTGTTATCCTGCACCACCCCTGACCCCTGAAAGCCGGAGGAGGAGTGAACATAGGCAGCAGTCAGTGGTTTTCTGCTGCAGATGCTCAGGTTGTTTCCCCCACGGACATCCCTGTCCATATAAGGACACTTACCTCACTCCTGCTGAGTGACGTATGATTTCAGTGGAGGCCAGGGATGGATACAATACCTTGCATCCGTCCCTCATTGCCTCCTATGGACTCTGCTGAGCATATATGCCATTCAGCAGGATGGAAATATGTAGCTTTTTAAACTTATACTGTGTAAGACGGAGGCAAAAAGGATGCCCTCACCTGCCAGTATATGTCTATGAGCTTTCTTGGCAAAAACACATAACTGGCAGTGATTTTTGCTAAGTTATTTAAAAAAAAATTTCTTGTGGTCCCTTACAGAGGAAATTATCTCAGACAATGAATAGAAGAAGATAAATAAAAATTTTTAATAAACATTTTTTTAATAAAAGAAAGCTACCCATTCCTGCAGCGTGATTGTGGAGTTGCCAAATTGCCAAATTTTTCCAAATCCTTGCAATGGCTGATCAAGTGTTGACAAGTATATAGTCAGGGATGCTAGAACTTTTCTGAGACCTTATTATGTGTGCAATATATTTTTCTATTTGCAGCAACATTTTTAACAAGTTTTGAAAAATAATATATATGTTGCTGTTTTTTATTGGCTATAAAACTTATTAGGAGATGAAGGAATCTATTTATTGGTATTCGTTTCTAATTTTTCTCTGACAAATCTTTTAACAAGGCAGCTAGCTAATATTGTCATTCACCCCAGAACATAACAAGGGAAAATTTTAAAAAATTAAAGATGAACCAAACAAGATAAGCCGTTTTCATGAACAATGGGGCAGATTTACTTACCCGGTCCATTTGCGATCCGGCGGCGCGTTCTCTGCGTCCGGCCGGGATTCATTAAGGTAGTTCCTCCGCCGTCCACCAGGTGGCGCTGCTGCGCTGAAAAGCATCGGAAAGAGCTGGAGTTCACCGAGCCGGGCTGAGTGAAAGTAAGTGCAAGCTCCGCAACAGATTTTTTGTTTTAAATGCGGCGGTTTTTACTGAATCCGTCGGGTTTTCGTTCGGCCACGCCTCCGATTTCCGTCGCTTGCATGCCAGCGCCGATGCGCCACAATTCGATCGCGTGCTCCAATATCCCAGGGCAATTCAGGAGAAATCAGCACAAATCGGAAATATTCGGGTAACACGTCGAGAAAATGCGAATCGGGCCCTTAGTTAATGACCCCCAATGTGTGTATTAGAGGACTCAAGGTGTTATATACCAGGACAATTGGAGCAACATCGGTTTCAATGAAGCGAATCCTGGATGATTTGCTCAGCTTTAAGAATATTAAGTATACAATACCTTAGCTCAATGTAAAGTATTTCATTAAGACATATTAGGTAGAATTTAATAGAAGTGTCTGAGAGAAGAACTGTTCCAGTTGCCCAAAGCAACAAATCTAAGCTCAGCTTTCATTTTCCCACAGCTGTTCATAAAATTAAAGCTGAGCTCTGATTGGTTTCCATGGGACACTTCTGATAAATCTCCCTATAGTCTTCATGTCTTAATATTCATAGTCTAAGTCTAGTTTATAACTTTCCTCTGTAAACTTTACATATTCATAACGCATACAGTCAGACCCCGGCTTACGAACACCCGACTTACAGACTAGCTACCGACTTACCCCGACCCTGACTTACTACCCTAGTTACAAACTGACCTCTCCCCCACTGTGACCTCTGTTTGCTGGTAATTCACTGAACTTTAGCTCCAGGCTGCAGTGATCAACTATACGGTGTCACTAATGAAGCTTAGTTGTTAATCCTTGTTTCAGGGACCAACCTTTCAACATCAAATTGCTTCAGGGACCAAAAAATAACTTGTCTGGAGTAATAGTTACAAAATATACCTGTTCCGACTAACATACAAATTCAACTTAAGAACAAACCTATAGAACCTATCTTGTACATAACCCGGGAACCACCTGTATATAAATGATCATGTGTGTCCTCAAGCAATTCCATGATTTCCCACAGATAGTCTTCTCCGTCCCTCATTGGGTCGAGGCTAATGTGTTTTCTTGATGAATCCCATCATGGGCCAATAATTCCAGCCACTGGCTGAAGACCATGGCTTATTCTTCACATCTCTGTGGTTCCTATTGAGGTAATACCCATCACTTCCTCAATGACACAATGGCTTTTACAAATAGTAATTAGGGATGAAGAAAAGACAAAAGGTGCTTTGCAGGGCTTAAGTCTTTTAAAGATTCGCCATGCAATGAGTTCCCCGCCCAAATCTCTCATTATGTTGGGTTTTGTTGATTGAGAGGGGATTACTATTGCTTTGTTTTGTTAGGGGGTAGAAAAAAAGAAAAACAACATTAATTGATATATTCCTGTTTTTAGCTTCTTTTGCTATTGCCCTGTAGGGAACGGGTTAAAGGGTAGAAAAAGTGGAAGCAAGTCCTTCTGTGTCGTGACCACTCATGTGACCTCAACCATTTGTTTCAGTGGCTTCAAGATGCGGATTTATGCAACGTATATTGTGTTCCAGTTCCCGCACAGGATATGACTCACCTGGGCTCTGACTATGCTTTGACACTTTGCTTTAGTCTAAAGATAGCCATAGATATACAATTGTCTGGATGAGGGCTATTCCACCCAACATGTCGGCCCACTTAGACACATCCAGTGACCATTGACTCATCAAATTTGCTGTAATGGAAAAAACTGCATGTATAAAATAACGCTGCCATAACATGCATAAATAATACCAACATATAATTCCTAAAATATACTAGTATATAACATCCTTACAGCACTTCCATCCGTTGCCTATACAACTGTGTTACAAAATACCAAAATAAAACCACTAGACAGTGTATGAATAATACCGACTAAAGTAACTAAATAATACTCCTATACAACTGTGTTACACAATAGCAAAATAAAGCCACTATACAGTATATTACTAATAAAACCTAAAGTAACTAAATAATACTCCTATACAACTGTGTTACACAATAGCTATAGGAACACCGACAAAAGTGCAGTCCGCCGAACCCTTAGTAAATAAGCAGCCATGTGCCCTGAGTAGTCACTTCTGCCTTGCAGCGCCGGGGTCCTGGGTTCGAGTCCCACCCGGTCAACATTTTTGGTTTTAAAATGTTGGATTGTCATAAGACCAGGAATATATATAACTTCATTACAGACGCCTTGATAACCTGTTATAAGCTGTTTATTTAGCCTAGGAACTAAAGTACAGTAAGTTCCGACATCCAGAGTCCGTTTGTAACTAGGAGGTCGTCTATTAAGTCGGTGTTTCTTAAGTAGGGGACTGTCTGTAGGTACAATTGTAACCTCAAACCAAAACACAGCAATAAGACATAAGAAAGATGCTCACTAACGATCAGCCTCATGAAGACTTGGTAGACCAAGCACCAAACCATCATTTATTGACCCTATTCTATTTTTAAAAAAATTAAAAGGTCCTTTTCTTTGTATAACTAACTGAACAAAAACGTAATAAAATATTCAGCAAAATATCTAAGAAAAAAATCGTCTCCCTGTGAATCCATCCCTGCTGTTAGTTCAAGTCCTCAGTCTTTCCTTTCAAATTTTCACTTTCATTAAAATATTGAAGCGTCATATCTAACAAGTGTCAGAACGACGAATCGCGGGCTTAGAGGTTCATCAGCGCCCCCCAAGTCGCGAGGCTCATTGACAGAGTAAACCTGATTAACACGTTTCCCGTGTGAGGTTGCAGACGCAAGCAGAAAATTAAAACTGAAAGAAATATCGTCTGCGTGAGCAATTACACACGCCTCAGGCCTTTTAGCCGTTTTACTAAATTCTATTAATATTCAGACAATGTCCACACGGTATGACTAGTAGATGGTGTTTACGGCGTCTATATTTACTATGACTTACCATTTAGGAACATTACATTAGATCTCATTTGCAAGGGGTTTTTTTTGGACTATGTTGTAATGATTAATGTATCAGGGGGCAAATGTGGACCAATTGTATCTACTTAATGGTTGGACTTTGGGCGACCCTCAAGTAAAGTGTTGTCTTAAAGGAAATCTACCATCAAAACCCATCCTGATAAACCAGGGACATTACTTATAGATCCAGGCACCGTGACTGTGGTAATCTTCTTATATTTGATTTCCATGGAATTCTTCTTCTATCTAAAATCAACTTTTAAAATTATGCTAATGATGTGAAGGGCACTAGGGGTATTACTAGAGCTCTTTATTATACTAGGGGTCGTGCACACGTTTATGGTCTGTATTGATCACAGGTTATCCCTTATTCTACCCATATTGATTGGGATGCAGTGGTTACCCCCATCCATCATAGGGGTCTCTGTAAATGTGTTTGTACCCTATTTTGGGTCATTCTGTTATTGCTGATGTAGGTGTGTGTGGTATCATTACAGTCCACACTCATACTTAGTGGCCCTTTTGTGCCAGGGATAGCCCTATTGGTATAATTGTTTACATCTGATTCGTGTGCACTGTTTTTTAGTCTGTCTGTTTGTCCTTTCATGTCTGCCTTTCTTTTATGTTCCTTTATGGGAAATGATGTTTTAAGTGTACATTTATTAATAAAATATCTTTTTGCATTTATGTACATGTGTCCTTTATAGTGTGTTTTATACACTAAGTAGGTGATTTTGTCATAATGGTGGTGACTGGCAGTGGCCCATCACCCAGTTTCACCCCAAAATTTTTCGTTGGTGGTATAGAGCTCCTCAGTGCTGCATGTCTCACCCTCCCCTTGCTCTCTCCCTCCTCCCTCTGCTTGTGTAATCTAGCAGCAGCAGGAAGTGCCGGGAGAGAGGTGACTGTTCTGCTCATTGTAACAGACTGTGAAGCTATAGCAACGAGGGGCTCTGGAAACACCCAGCATAGCCATTCGGGCTCATTAGCATAATTATAAAAGTTGATTTTAGAAGGAAAAGGAGGACATGGATAACAAATATAAGGATATTACCACTATCACTGTGCCCGGATCTATGAGTAATGTCCATGGTTTATCATGAAGGATTTTGATGGTAGATTTTAAGCTTCTATACCAGTCTATGCCCTACCAGATCACTGCCTCCTTGAAACATGCCAGTATTGGTGATGGCTGACTCAGGAATAATGGTGAGAAACACAGGTCAGGAAAAGAGTAGTCAGGAACAAGCGTAGGTCAGGGCTGGTGGAGTACTTGCATAGTTGAGAAACAGGGTGAAGGTCAGGGCAAGCAGTTCACATTCATGATAAAGGAATAGTTGTGGTCGTCTTGAAAAAATGTGGAAACACAAACAAAATTTTAGTAAAAACTTGAGTCATGAAGACAATATTGATCATGGAGAGCTTCTAGGGGGGAGGTGCCTTTTATAGCTAGTGATTGATCATGGATACTTTTACTATGAACACACTTGTCCTGGATGTGGTACATGTACACATCTCTGGAGACAGCAGAGGTAGCCTTGGGTAGTGCGACCAGCCCAGAACAGGGGAAAGATGAAGGCCTGTGACTGTGCCAATGTTAAATTGGATGTGGACAGTAATCTGGACCCATGAAAGAGAATGTGTCTTACTCACTGACACACAGACCCACACATGTATAAAATTATCCATTTGTTGCTGATAGAACAAGTGACTTGTGTCGCTTAAGGAGGACATTCGGGTTTTAAAACTACATCTACCTCTGTTGGGAGGTACAATATTTCCAGACAGACTTCTTATATGACAAAAAGCGTTTTTCTGTGTTTCCAGGTTATGATGCTATCTGCTATCTTTGTACTGCTTGAGTCTCATGATTATTTGGATGGGAGTTTATGTTGGTACACAAGCAAAAATGTTCGAAAATCTGAAGCAGCGTGGACAATAAACTCTGCAGAGAGGATTACTACAGAGGTAGATCTAACCTTAAGGGTTTCCACGAATAGGGGTTACTTAACTGATCGGTGGGTCTCAGCAGAACAAAGTTAGAAAAAATCAAACCTAAGCGAGACACAGTCTAAATCCTCTGCAGAGGAACAGTTTAAACCTTCTATGGGTTGTCCACAGTAGGGTCTAACTTGCTGATTGTGGGGGTCGTCTATGATTTTGAGTGGAAATCTTGACTATATTTGCCTCTCCATTCACTATCTATGGATATTGATGGATAGAGCACCAGGGATCATGTTATTTTGGGATACAACAGACCTTCGTTCTTGTGATCCATGGGTCCTACCAACGGACCTCCACAGATCAGCAGCATTAGGGAAAATAGATTACTTTGTGTGAGTGGCTGGACAGCCCTTTTAAGGGGTTGTGCCACAATAGATACGTTGTGAATGTTCCTTGAAGTGGTCCAGACCGAATGTAGGACCAGGAAAACTTGGCTGAAGTCCATTCTCTATTATTAGATGGTTAGACATCAGGCCCCTTTGATAAATCACTTTATCCTATAATCTGGATAGGGTAAAAGTTTCTACATTACGTCAGCGTGGTGCAGGTACCAGGAAGGAATATTAAGGGTAAAACGATGGTAAACCACTGAGTTTATGTACAAACTGATGGCATGGTCATATCACACGCAAATTAAAGAAAACGGAGCAGCTTGAATACCTTCACTTGAGATCATTGCCATCTGCTGCGTATTTAATCCCAATAAAGGTCAAGGTACTTGTTCTAAGATCTATAGCCGAGGATATTCTAGGGAAAATCAATAGCTGCAGACTGCAGACACATTAAGCTGCATCAGCTAAAGGGGCATTTACAGTAAAAGTCAGCCATCCTAATGTGGCCCAGGGAAATTGGACCCCGCATATATTTTCCCCATCATTTTTATAATTACGGTGGAAAAATCTCAGACGCCAAGGGAAATATCGGAAAACATCCTATTGAATTGTTCTCAAGATTCAGTTTTTCTTTACGTGCAGTTAGATTTATGCATTTTGACTGTTTTTTTAGCGTAAACACTTTTAAATTCTAAGACTGGTATCACAAGGTCGTAACTCTATCTCCAAAGACTAGGACTACCATCATTCTGCTTGACCACACTTGATCATCCTGACACTGGGTTCACCTGTGGCTACAAGTGAAAAAAATTGAATTCGGGACTTTACAAACTTATTTTATTTATTCAACTAGAACCTGTCACCACCCTCTACAACCTTTTTATTTACTTTATTATGCAAATTATCGCTGATTCTGGTATAGTTGAAATTCTCCATTCCCAACATTTCTGAGCAACCAAAGTCAATCATTTTGGTTCTCTACTGTCAACTGGGTGGAGCCTGTCGCTTTTTCCATCATAGGGTAAAGAGTCTAGTTTCATGCTAAATTGTTTGAAGTGCCAATAAGCATTTAGCCTCCTTTCAGATGGGTGGCCATGCCCATGACAAACAGTGGGAACTAGAGAGAAGATTCTAAACTCCCCAGAATCAGGGTAGTGGCGCCTATTAAAGGACCTGTGGGGATCCCTATTTACATGTTACTCTTTGGTAGTTCTGGACCATGGGACAATCACTTTTTGGACAATGAAACATCACTTCCTTTCTTTTCCCCAAGCCCAAGAAGGTACTCATTGACCAGAGTAGATGCAGTGAGACCCGCCCTCCACCCGTAACTTCTGGCCATACCCTGGACTGAAAATCGAAAGTACCAAAGCAACATGGGTGGAATAAAGGGCATAGTGGTTGTTATAAAGTCTTTTTGCTAGAGGAGGCACGATGGAACATCCCTTCCTTTCTTGTCCCCAAGCCCGTGAAGGTAACTCATTCACCAAATGGACGCAGAGAGGCCTGCCCTCCACCCATAAAATTCTGGCCACACCCTAGGACCAAAAACCAGAAGTACCAAAGCAACAAGGATGGAATAAAGGTAGCTGGAGGAGGCACTCTGGTTAAATGAGGGCACTTGTAGCAGTCTTCGCATAGTTGGGGCTGAAAATCTACTACAGTGTCCTGCAAGGAACCATGCAACCTTAAAGGGTTTGTGCCCTTATAGACACTTATCTTTCAATGTCCACTGATACAATTATACCCAATACGAATGTCTTAAAGGTGAAATCCAAAGCAATGTGTTTATCGGAACCCGGCAAACACTCCAAATTTTGAGTTGGTTGATGGAGGATGTCGTTGATGGATATGGTGAAAGGTTTCCTTTAATAATACAAAAAAAATAACACCACAATGATATTTGATGTTGTATACAGTCTTTTAATTCTATTTGGTTGACTGTCATCTGAGAGGAGAATACCTCCTGATCATAGGATCTAAGAGAAAATCAGAGATTTAGGTAAAGCACTGGGGTCACGCTCCTATATGGCCGTCACTTTAAGTTCTGATGTTTATCCACCACTGTACATGCACTGTATTACCTTATCCCTATTAATTGATAGTATATGACACCAAATTTTCTAGTTTGCCTAGAACACACATTAAATATGAAATATCGAATCGAATCCGAACCCTCTAAAATGTCACAGGATAAAAAAGCAAATTGGTTGCACTTGGCAATAGCTTTTAGCGACCCATTTATATATTTCTTCATAGATCAATGGAACACTTTGGAAACCTCGTATTTTAATTTCAAATCATTCCGGACCGAGAAGAGAATTGCATCATTTAGCAGTTCACATTTTCTACACATCATGTGAAAAATGACTGGACCATTACTAAACACTAATAAAATGGAAATAGCTTTATAGGGCTACATCAGCAGTCATCTAATCAGATTGGCCTCCCTTATGCAGTCTAGTAGAACATGCTAATGACCCTGGAAAAAGAAAAAGAAGCCGACATTGATTTTTTTTTTTTCACCAAGATTCATTTTCATTCTGATGGAGGATTTTTCCAGTATTCAGTAACTGTGAGTTATATTTTTTATAATAAAGTTATTAACGCTACTGTATCTGTGAAATTATTAGTCAATGGATAATGGAGATATTCTTACTTTGCTTGACATGGGCAATGTTTTATCTGATGTGTGCCAATCTAACCTAGTGGCACATAGATATCCAAAAGCCACTCATAGCAGATCCTAACTACAGCGGTACAGCTTCTATGGGGCCCACAGTGTCAAGGGGCCCTGTCATCCAACGTACACTACAGAATGGAGATGTGCACCGTATATACTATTATGCTGCACATTGTACAATACAATATGTTATAACATATACTTGTATGTGATGTATATATTTCTGTATATCTGTATGTGTATAGTATCTGTTATTGATACGGTATATGTGTTTTGTATATACTGTACGCATTATATTTTATGGCACTGTATTTGTGTTATGCTCTATACGTGTGAGCATTAGTGGTAACAAATTTATACATTAGTGTAACTTGCATGTGTGAGTATACAAATACTTATATTTTTTAAGTGGGAAGGGGGGCCCCATGCTGAAGCCTCCTATGGGGCTTTGTCTCTCTCTACTTATGTCACTGACCATAGCCCTAGGGGCCAAGTCCATATTTTTCCATTCTAAGGATACATCGGAGAATTCTAAACGGTTTTTTATAACGAAAAGGGAAGTGTTATCCTGCACCACCCCTGACCCCTGAAAGCCGGAGGAGGAGTGAACATATAGGCAGCAGTCAGTGGTTTTCTGCTCAGATGCTCAGGTTGTTTCCCCCACAGGACATCCCTGTCCAATAAGGACACTTACCCTCACTCCTGCTGAGTGACGTTGATTTCAGTGAGGCCAGGGATGGATCCAATACCTTGGCTCCGTCCCTCATTGCCTCCTATGGACTCTGCTGAGCATATATGCCATTCAGCAGGATGGAATATGTAGCTTTTTAAACTTATAACTGTGTAAGACGGAGGCAAAAAGGATGCCCTCACCTGCCAGTATATGTCTATGAGCTTTCTTGGCATAAACACTGAGCGTATGAAGGAAAACGTAATGTGAACCCAGCCTAACTGGCAGTGATTTTTGCTAAGTTATTTAAAAAAAAAATTCTTGTGGTCCCTTACAGAGGAAATTATTTCAGACAATGAATAGAAGAAGATAAATAAAATTTTTAATAACATTTTTTTAATAAAAGAAAGCTACCCTTCCTGCAGCGTGATTGTGGAGTTGCCAAATTGCCAAATTCCCAAATTTTTCCAAATCCTTGCAATGGCTGATCATGTGTTGACAAGTATATAGTCAGGGATGCTAAAACTTTTCTGAGACCTTATTATGTGTTGCAATATATTCTTCTTATTGCAGCAACATTTTTAACAGTTTTGAAAATATATATATGTTGCTGTTTTTTTATTGGCTATAAAACTTATTAGGAGATGAAGGAATCTATTTATGGTATTCGTTTCTAATTTTTCTCTGACAAATCTTTTAACAAGGCAGCTAGCTAATACTGTCATTCACCCCAGAACTAACAAGGGAAATTTTAAAAAATTAAAAGATGAACCAAACAGATAGCCGTTTTCATGAACAATGGGGCAGATTTACTTACCCGGTCCATTCGCGATCCGGCGCGCGTTCTCTGCATCGGGCCGGGATTCATTAAGGTAGTTCCTCCGCCGTCCACCAGGTGGCGCTGCTGCGCTGAAAAGCATCGGAAGAGCTGGAGTTCTCCGAGCCGGGCTGAGTGAAAGTAAGTGCAAGCTCCGCAACAGATTTTTTGTTTAAATGCGGCGGTTTTTACTGAATCCGTCGGGTTTTCGTTCGGCCACGCTCCGTTTTCCGTCGCTTGCATGCCAGCGCCGATGCGCCACAATTCGATCGCTGCTCCAAAATCCCAGGGCAATTCAGGAGAAATCAGCACAAATCGGAAATATTCGGGTACCACTCGAGAAAATGCGAATCGGGGGCCTTAGTTAATGACCCCCAATGTGTGTATTGAGGACTCAAGGTGTTATATCCAGGACAATTGGAGCAACATCGGTTTCAATGAAGCGAATCCTGGATGATTTGCTCAGCTTTAGATATTTAAGTATACATACCTTAGCTCAATGTAAAGTATTTCATTAAGACATATTAGGTAAATTTAATAGAGTGTCTGAGAGAAGAACTGTTCCAGTTGCCCAAAGCAACAAATCTAAGCTCAGCTTTCATTTCCCACAGCTGTTTATAAAATTGAAGCTGAGCTCTGATTGTTTCATGGGACACTTCTGATAAATCTCCCTATAGTCTTCATGTCTTAATATTCATAGTCTAAGTCTAGTTTATAACTTTCCTCTGTAAACTTTACAATTTCATAACGCATACAGTCGACCCCGACTTAAAACACCGACTTACAGACTAGCTTCCGACTTACCCGACCCCGACTTACTACCCCCTAGTTACAAACTGACCTCTCCCCCACTGTGACCTCTGTTTGCTGGTAATTCACTGAACTTTAGCTCCAGGCTGCAGTGATCAACTATACGGTGTCAATAATGAAGCTTAGTTGTTAATCCTTGTTTCAGGAGACAACACTTTCAACATCAAATTGCTTCAGGGACCAAAAATACATTTGTCTGGAGTAATAGTTACAAAATATACCTGTTCCACTAACATCAAATTCAACTTAAGAACAACTATAGAACCTATTCTTGTACATAACCCGGGAACCACCTGTATATAAATGATCATGTTGTCCTCAACAATTCCATGATTTCCCCAGATAGTCTTCTCCGTCCTCATTGGGCCGAGGCTAATGTGTTTTCTTGATGAATCCCATCAGGGCCAATATTCCAGCCACTGGCTGAAGACCATGGCTATTCTTCACATCTCTGTGGTTCCTATTAGGTAATACCCATCACTTCCTCAATGACACAATGGCTTTTACAAATAGTAATTAGGGATGAAGAAAAGACAAAGGTGCTTTGGCAAGGGCTTAATTCTTTTAAAGATTCGCCATGCAATGAGTTCCCCGCCCAAATCTCTCTTATGTTGGGTTTTGTTGATTAGAGAGGGATTACTATTGCTTGTTTGTTTTGTTAGGGGGTAGAAAAAAAGAAAAACAACATTAATTGATATATTATCCTGTTTTTATCCTTTTGCTATTGCCCTGTAGGGAACGGGTAAAGGGTAGAAAAAGTGGACAAGAAGTCCTTCTGTGTCGTGACCACCCATGTGACTCAACATTTGTTCTCAGTGGCTTCAAGATGCGGATTTATGCAACGTATATTGTGTTCCAGTTCCCGCACAGGATATGACTCACCTGGGCTCTGACTATGCTTTGACACTTTGCTTTAGTCTAAAGATAGCCATAGACATCAATTGTCTGGATAGGGCTATTCCACCACCCAACATGTCGGCCCACTTAGACACATCCTGCCCATGGACTCATCAAATTTGCTGTAATGGAAAAAACTGCATGTATAAAATAACGCTGCCATAACATGCTAAATAATACCAACATATAATTCCTAAAATATTCTAGTATATAACATCCTTACAGCACTACCATCCGTTGCCTATACAACTTGTTACAAAATACCAAAATAAACCACTAGACAGTGTATGAATAATACCGACTAAAGTAACTAAATAACTCTATAAAATGTGTTACCACATAGCAAAATAAGCCACTATACAGTATATTACTAAAAACCTAAGTACTAAATATACTCCTATACAACTGTGTTACACAATAGCAAAAAAAGCCACGATC